>JAQNBH010000015.1:11696035-12161035 GCA_028752905.1 Cladorhizidae sp. MBARI D1340-BT2
TTAATAAATGAGTAATAAATATAGCACAGGAAATTATGGAAGAGGACGTGCCCATCACTTACCTGATGCAAGCCAGCATAGTTCCCTTGCAAGTTTGTTTAGATGCTTCTCTTTAAGTTCCTCTAAAGCCACGCCCATACAAAACAAACACCACACCAATTTCACAATATTGACTTGGAAACAATAACTCGATAGTCTTGTGATTGAACAAACTTTATGTATCTATAAAACAGCACAAAAATGTGGTACAAATGTGATACAAATTTATCAGAGTGATGAATATTTGGCAATCCAATATGCATATATATGTGGCTGGCTATGTACATAACAATTTTTTTTTATCAAGTTGAAAATATACTGAAATAAACTCAGTCAAAACATTATTTTTTAGCAAACACATAATTGCTCACCGTGAAAGCATAATATTCCAGCATACTTTCATAGTTACAATGGGAGCTGAATATAAGCCATGCTATCTGCACAAGCAAGAAGTTACTACAATGTCACTTAGACTTTGCATTGAGTACATCCCTCTGATGTTAGTTAGCAGAGTGATTTCAGAAAAGCTGTTAGGAACGCAACAAGGTTCAGGAGCAGGTGTGGGGTTATGTTGAGTTCTGGATATCAGGATATCCAGGAACTGAGCGTGTTCATTAGAGAGCCCCCATTTGATGGGGCATTCCCCTTGACAGTAATGGAGTGCAATTTCTTTTGGTTGTAAAACTCACGTCCAGTTTAAGTCTCGTTCAAAGTTGATTGTGAACCTCCTCATGCAGCACTCCACCTGACTTTCATTGCAGAACACAGGCCATCTTGTCTTCTATTACCATTATTATCATTGCCCTTCTTCTTTTTTTTGTAAGTAGTCAAAACCAGCAGACCATCTTTGACAGAGTTTTCAAAGAACTGAAAGTTTGGGATGAAGATTTTACTCCGTCATAGAAATTGTGGGCACCGATGTTGAATGTCCAATTCCAACTCTCCCATATTTGAATGTGAGGGAGACGACTCCAACCAAAGGCCGACAGCATTGGTCACATTAAAGACTGCCAGTCCACCAACGTCATCATTAGCTAGAGATTCCATCGTGATGTGTACGTACCTCAACTCATTGTAGTAATTTTCTGGCGTTGTAATAAGACGTATGTCTACAATGTCTTTGGGTGCTCTTTCTACAGTTTCCTTCAAGTTACTTGTCAATGTAAAAAGAACTTTTTCAAATGAAGTTGGGAGCTGGAGATGAATTCTTTGTTCAAGTCCACTTGACTTGATCCTGTAGGTGCTGTAAAACTCGGACACATTATCCCCTGAACAACGGCTAACATCAGTACTGGCTGATATCTTGTCTAATTATTATCACTTACTAATACAATTACAACCTCCAACTGCTGCACGAGGTTTGGCTTGAACTTCTTCACTTCTTTAGGAGAAATAGGCTTCACTTCTTGTGTGCAGAATTGTGCATGGCTTGTGTTCATGATCGAGCTCTTGTACTACTTGCACAGCTTCAGGAACTTGATGGAGATATCTGTAGTGTTTAATGGATTTGCAGGTTCTTCATTGAAACCCAACCTCAACAAAATATCTTGCTTATCACCTTCAAGGATTGCATTTTCCCTAGCCTTCCATCTCTTTGACAGGTTTTAACACTGAAACTAGGAGAAGTTGTAGCTAGGAGGTAAATTCCCATCACTGCTGCCACTTGTAGCGAATGCATGTTTTCAAGCTTGGAACTCACCAGGTGTATCTCAAATGCCAGTTGCTTAACTTTTAGCTCCTGAGATTTTAAAATTCCTTTTATAAGCCACACACTTATTCCTTTTTAGTATCAATGGCCAAGCTGACATTTTTGTGTGGTTGCCTAATCACAACTCTTAGGGAATACTATTGAAAGTACAATTTTAAAAGACCATGCCAGTCACAACTGTTTTTGTATCTTAGACAAGCAGAAATGCCTAACAACAACACAATAATCAAATATGCCTGCGGCATCATGTGCAAACAAGCAGAACAAAGAAAGCTGCACATAGAGAAGTATGCAGTCTGACCATAATATTGCTGATCTACTAATCTCTGAACAGTATTGATTGTGCCCACCAGCCAACACTTGGTTCTATCAGATTTATTTAACTGACGTTAGATACTCAGACTCATCTTCTGCAACCGCACATGTTAGCATCATTGGTGATTACATAAACCAGACCTGATTAGGTTTTCCAGGATAAAGAGATCAAATGCTGGACACAGAACATCAACCAACTACTAGAGAGACTTCTGCTTGTGTGAGGCATTTTTTTTTGCTAGCAAATAACTCTGACTTGTTTTTACTGTGCAAATCTGATGATATTGAAAGATAGGTTTCCTGGGACATTTGATCAATCCGGTTCCTCCAGTCATCCATCTTAAAATCACAGTCCAATTATTCTCTTCAAAATTAGTAAATCTCCGATGCCAAGATTGCGTATCTTGGAGTTTGTACCTCTGACTTAATGAAGCATCTGTGTTGACTTCCACCTTCCTGGCAGTCCTATATATTTGATCTCCATCACAGCTAAAGCTGTGCATTTTTTTATTTATTCCCCTACACTTCAAACAATCGATTATCATCTCCCTCCCTCCCTCTATGCCAACCTGATGGTAAATTACCCCCTGGAGGTAATAAGCCAATATTTTTTGGGGAATGTAGCAATGCTGACTGATGGATTTTTGGGGGCTATTTCTGTTTTGTTCCCGACTTACAAAATGTTAGGTCAGTGTAATGACTGATGTAATGATATTCTAATATTATTATTTAGTGAGTATTGTAATTTTGAACTTTCTGGATTAGGTTTAAGATAAATGCTTAACCTGATAGATGAATAGGTCATGTCATTCTGTATGTATAATGTATTTACTTATTTTTACCTTATTAGGAATTATTTAGCTCATTGCATTTTTGTGTATAAATAAATGTGATCTGCATACTTAATTCAGACAAGAACTTCGAGTTACCATAGTCGGCTGGTGGTTGTTTTTCTGGTTTAAAATTTAAACAAATTATATTGGCCCAATCGCTTGAGTGTGTTTTATGTCGATAGCAGACTGTGGTCATGAGAGCAAGCTGGATTTATTATAGATACAAAAGTTGTTATGGCTAAAGAAGCGAACTTACTCAGAGATGTTTTTCTTGCTCATGGATTTGTCAATTTGCCCTCAAAGGGCAAAGACCGACCATAGTGTGTTATCTGCATCAAGGTTCTGATCAATGAAAGCTTGAAACCATAAAACTTGCAACCTATCTGCTGAAATGTCATCCTGACCTCCATAACAAAGACCTAGCTTACTTCTAACACAGAGCGAAGCAGTTGAAGGGTATTCAATCTGGAAACACTGACACTGCAGCAAAAACTCTTCTTGCCACTCTTGAAGAGCTGGCCTACAAAGTTGCACAGCAGCAGAAGGGGCATACGACTGCCGAAAATTTGATCATGCCATGTGCACGAGAGATGTGCCAAAGCATGTGGTGAAGAGCAGGCTAAGAAGTTGAGTTCTATATCAGTTACAAACAACACTAATCAATGTAGGATCGACGAGATGGCTGTGGATGTACTGGCACAAGTGGTGGAAGAAGTCAAGACCAGTCCACATGACAAATTTTCTCTGATGACAGCAGCTGCACTATTTTACAGGGCTTTATTCGTTATGTTCACTTCGGATGTGAAGGAAGAGTTTTTCCTATGTGAGAGTCTTGTTGCTACGATGACTAAAGGGGAGGTTATGTTCAGCATAGTCAGTGGCTTCCTCGAGAAAAATGGACTGGCTTGGAACAGTGTTCAACAGATGTCTGTTGATGGTGCACCTGCTATGATGGCTGGTTCAGAACTGTTCAAAGGGAAAATGCAGATATCACTGTTGACCATCGCTGCATTCACCGATATACACTTGCATCCAAGATGCTCCCAGATGCCTTGAAAGCATATTTGGCCAACTTGTTAATGTTGTAAACTTCATAAAAGCCAAAGACTTCAACAGCCGTGATTTGTGGGCAAGAAGTATGAAGTGACCGTGCTGCACCGAAATAAGGTGGCTGTCTCGAGAAGGTTACGAATGGCATGATTGAGCTTTGGAAGGCAGTAAACAACTATTTTTTCAGCAAAAAGGATCACACTTGGCACACCATGAGTGACTTTTCTGTTTGTGCTATTTGGGCAGCATCTTGAACTCAACAGAGGAAACTTGGCACTTTTTTATTTGTTTTGCAATGACCAACTAACTAACTACTAATGCAATTATTATAAATATGAATTCAAAACAAGTCTTATTTTTTATTACACAGGTATGGGTAATGAAACAGAGAGGATAGGGCGATTTGGGTAATGGTTCCAAAAAGGTTGCTAAGATTGGGAACTGCTCTATGTGCTGAATGAAAATGCTCTTAGCACATGGACTGCAGGGTATGGGTATGTGACTGCCTATTGACATCATCACGTAGTTGGAGTGCTCTGGCTGGATGTTCTAGTCACATTGGAGACCCTCTGGTGTCTGTTGGAGATGGACCTATGATGAACTTGTGGTCATTTCCCCCCCATTACATAAATGACCATATTGTGATCGCTTAATAAGTTTTCCATGTCCTGATCCTAATGGCATGCCTTCTCTGAGAAAGTCAAGATTATATCCACTCTCCTCCCACCAGCCCTTCCTTCCCTCATTTAATAGTTTTTACTAACAGTCCAAACCAACTCACTCTTTTTGTATTCTTTAGTAAACTAACTCCCCAATGCATTCTTTACATTTGAAAACTGCTGGTTCTGGTTAAGTAAGACCATGTCTGCCAAGATAGTGCCAGCCTCTTGCAAATGGGAAGTACACAATAGTCCCAATGTATAAGTCAGACAATAGAGAACAACTATAGGCTAATATTAATGATTAGGTTAATTGAAAATAGCTAGAACATGTTGATGAATTGAATAGCCTGAAACTCCAGAATCCTTTCTCTTTCAGCTATTAACCATGCAGGTCAATCTCCCCTGTCTGTGCAGCCAGTTCTCTTCCTTCTGTGTTCTAATCTGCAGCTGCTTTCTTGATCTTTCTCTTCATCAAGACCATTTTCTTGATAGAAATAAGGAAACCACTAATGATGTGTCCCAGGTGCATGTGATGTACTATGCTTCAGCAGTTACCAAAGTCATTGCCTCACAACCATAGTGAGCAGATTCTGCAGCTATAAATAGTGTGCTACCTTTGCCCCTGCAGCGGCCTTGTTCAACTTCAACCTGCATCTGAAAGTCTGAAAGTGTGAATCAACCACCAACTCCTCTTGTGACAGTAACGGCAATAAAGCATAGTCTAATGACATATAGTACGAAAATTTCATCTATATTGAGTGAGGTAAAAAAAAAAGTTTTCGGACTTCAAAATGTTATTATAAATTGTAATCTAGCGATGTTAAATAACGAAGATTTCATGCCTGAAACATTCATTGAACTTGACCTGTAGCTCATGATAAGTGACAAGGTGTGCGTCCAGCTCTGAGAACGCATCGACTCTGTAGCTATTGAACGAAGCTCTATCAAGTTTTGAGTAATTATTAAGTTATATAAGGAAACATCCAGACATACTTTACCTCCCAGGATCTGTGACACTCCAATGAGCTGTAGGGATTTGTGGTAGCTCTCTGTGTATATATGTGGAAGTGTTCCTTGTAATGGTAATGTAACTAGAGAGGGAAATCAATAGAATGTAGTTCATACTGTTTATTATTTATTTAATTTATTATAATTATTTTTAAGAATCACAAGAAACCATGGATAAGGGATGGGAGGGGATTTTGCTTCTCCTCTGGCTGGATAGGCATCAATATAGTCGACATATAACTGAGAAAAAAATCAGATGTAAGACTTCTTTTAATTGTACTCTATCAACATAGGCTCCACATAATGTTTACTTTAACAAGTGGTAATATTCACCTTAACATTCTGAAAGTACCTGAACTTGCACTGCTTAGTTCTATAATTTTTGGAAGGCTATAAAATAACACATTATATCCTTGTGTATTAAATGTGTAGCTAGAGATATATTGTGTACACATTTTATTCACCTTTTCTCTCATGCATAATCAATTTATTTCCTGAATACACTTAAAATTATGCTATCAATGATCTTAGCCTCTATTCTCCTGTATGTGAGTTAATCTAGAGATTAGCCTTAGTATTATGGCTCACAGGCATCGGTCTCTCCAAGTGTTGATGAGGCTGCCTCACCAGTAAACTGCTTGTTTTATGTGCCTCTAATATAGCTAGTTTGGTGCAGCAGATTCGGTGGCTTGAACATGAAGTACACGTTGCTTCTGCCACGGAATAGAGGCTAAGATCATTGATAGCATAATTTTAAGTGTATTCAGGAAATAAATTGATTATGCATGAGAGAATAAAATTTGCACACAATATATCACATTTAATGCACTCTATCTCTTGGATCATTAAAAAAAAACATCCTATGGTCACATTTCATTGAGAACTTTGATCCTACTATTCCACGTTCTTTACACTTTCTATGCCCCTGTAATCATTGTATTTCATCCTCTCATCCCCACAATCACAATCACACTGTTTAATTTTTACATTTACATTTACTATATAAGGCTGATCGTCTGAGCTGTCTTGCCTTCAGCAATAGCTCCTGTCACTTTTTCACACTTCATCTCTCAATTACTCATGCAAATTGCTGTAAATCATGAATTGAATTGAATTGAATTGATAAATGCTTATTGAATCCTGATTGTGCAATATCAATCACTTTTCCATAAACAGTTAACTGAGATTCAGACTGGGAATGTACTTTGTCAAAAGCAAGTTCTCATATATCGCTGAAGCATGTCACTTCATCATCTACCATTGCATCTAGTTGGTGCTACATTTGGGGGCAGGCTTTAGACCCCGGACTTTGGGGTGACTAAACTTTCACAGTCAATTTTCAGATGTATACCTGATCAATTCGGGGATCGGCTGTGCAACCCGTGTAAATCTAGCATTCCAACACAGAGGTCATATTTTGAGTATCTCTGCTCCGCACAAATTGACTTTGATTCTGTATCGCTAGCCTCCATTTTAGAGGAAGGAGGGCGCACGCACGGATGCACGCCACGCATACGCACGCACGCATACGCACGCACACTTCACTACAAACCACTTGTAGTTATATCATAGGCATTTTTACTGCCTCTCAAAGTAATTGACCTTGTCTATTGATCCTGCCTCTCCCCAAGTTTGTCCAGAAAATCTTTGTTTATATAGAGGTGTCACCTCATCTGCCACATCCTTCATCTATTCTGTGAGCCAGGAAGTAACATGCTTGCATTGGACTGACCTGGAAATATGGAACCATCACATTTTACAGCTACTGAAGTGGCTTTTGTAAAGAGGACTATAGTACTTAGATATCCTGGGTGTACTTCCACACCAAGTGAGGCTACACAGCATTGCCTCCCTATAAGTTGACTTGACCATACAACCAAACAACAGCTTGCAGGCATACACAGGCACAGCACACATGCACCAATGTTGGCAACACAAATAGACATCCCTGCGTGGATAGGCAAATGGTAAGGTCATCCCCAAATATATACAATATGCCTGGGGCTACTTCTTCACGTCACAATCGAGCATTTCATCATCAAGGTGACGTTCATCATTAATAACACTAATCGGAACTTTCCAACCCGATTGGTTGCTACCAAGTGGACCAAGCAGTGTTCCCTTGCTGCTTGACAGCTGAGATATTGGTGCTGATAGCTATATTATTGCCAACTGAGCATATTTCATCGCCGAATCTGACCAGGAGCAACAATTCAGGAGAAAGTGATGTTGTTTATTCTGTCAGCCATACACACCAACTCTGACCTGGACCTTATTGCATTAGGAGGTGTTTGTGGAATAGAGGAAAAACCCCTCTCCTCCCTTCTAAAAAAGAAGGATGGTTGTCTGTTTGAGGTGGTGTCCACTCTACAATTTGCCACCTCAACATTCCCTAATGAAGTGCCGAGTCTTGTCATCACCACCTACTCATGCACCAGACAACACTTGAACTTATGCAGATTTACCTGACCTCAGATGCTCAGACTCATCTTCTACCACTGCACGTGTCGTTGGTGGTTGCATAACTAGACAAGACATGACATTGAGGATAATGAATAGACAGCCTCAATTCGATTATTTGACCTCTGTAATGTGCAAGCATGCACATGTGTACAAAGGTCAGGAAGCTACATGAAAATAAAATATTAATAAATAGGTAAGAAATGTAGCACAGGAAATTATGGAAGAGGACGTGCCCATCACTTCCCTGATGCAAGTCAGCATAGTTCCCTTGCAAGTTCGTTTAGATGCTTCTCTTTAAGTTCCTCCAAAGCCACGCCCATACAAAGAAACACCAATTTCACAATATTGACTTGGAAAGAATAACTCAATAGTCTTGTGATTGAACAAACTTTATGCATCTATAAAACAGCACAAAAATGTGGTACAAATGTGATACAAATTTATCAGAGTGATGAATAGCTGGCTATATATGTACATAACAATTTTTTTAATCAAGTTGAAAATATACTGAAATAAACTCAGTCAAAAGATTATTTTTTAGCAAACACATAATTGCTCACCATGAAAGCATAATATTTCAGCATTCTTTCATAGTTACAATGGGAGCTGAATATAAGCCATGAAGGATATCTATCTGCACAAGCAAGAAGTTACTACAATGTCACTTAGGCTTTGCATTGAGTACATCCCTCTGATGTTAGTTAGCAGAGTGATATCAGAAAATCTGTTAGGAATGCAACAAGGTTCAGGAGCAGGTGTGGGGTTATGTTGAGTTCTGGATATCAGGATTTCCAGGAACTGAGCGTGTTCATTAGAGAGCCCCCATTTGATGGGGCATTCCCCTTTGAGTGCAATTTCTTTTGGTTGTAACACCCACGTCCAGTTTAAGTCTCGTTCAAAGTTGATTGTGAATCTCCTCATGCAGCACTCCACCTGACTTTCATTGCAGATCACAGGCTATCTTGTCTTCTATTACCATTATTATCATTGCCCTTTCTTCTTTTTTTTGTAAGTAGTCAAAACCAGCAGACCATCTTTGACAGAGTTTTCAAAGAACTGAAAGTTTGGGATGAAGATTTTACTCTGTCTTAGAAATTGTGGGCACCGATGTTGAATGTCCAATTCCAACTCTCCCATATTTTAATGTGAGGGAGACGACTCCAACCAAAGGATGACAGCATTGGTCACATTGAAGACTGCCAGTCCACCAATGTCATCATTAGCTAGAGATTCCATCGCGATGTGTACGTACCTGGACTCATTGTAGTAATTTTCTGGCCTTGTAATAATCTACAATGTCTTTGGGTGCTCTTTCTACACTTTCCTTCAAGTTACTTGTCAACTGTAAAAAGAACTTTTTCAAATGAAGTTGGGCACTGAAGATGAATTCTTTGTCATTCAAGTCCACTTGAAACTTGATCCTGTAGGTGCTGTAAAACTCGGACACATTATCCCCTGAACAACGGTAAAACATGGCTATCAGTACTGGCTGATATCTTGTAAACCTCCAACTGGCACGAGGTTTGGCTTGAACTTCTTCACTTCTTTAGGAGAAATAGGCTTCACTTCTTGTGTGTAGAAGTGCAGAATTGTGCATGGCTTGTGTTCATGATCGTGCTCTTGTGCTACTTGCACAGCTTCAAATTCTTTCAGGAACTTGATGGGGATATCTGAAATGTTTAATGGATTTGCAAGTTCTTCCTTGAAACCGAACCTCAACAAAATATCTTGCTTATCACCTTCAAGGATTGCATTTTCCCTAGCCTTCCATCTCTTTGACAGGACTAGGAGAAGTTGTAGCTAGGAGGTAAATTCCCATCACTGCTGCCACTTGTAGCGAATGCATGTTTTCAAGCTCGGAACTCACCAGGTGTATCTCAAATGCCAGTTGCTTAGCTTTTAGCCCCTGAGATTTAAAATTCCTTTTTACAAGCCACACCTTTTTAGTGTGGAGTGTATCAATGGCCAAGCTGACATTTTTGTGTGGTTGCCTAATAGGGAATACTAATTGAAAGTACAATTTTAAAAGACCATGCCAGTCACAACTGTTTTTGTATCTTAGACAAGCAGAAATGCCTAACAACAACACAATAATCAAACAACAGAACAAAGAAAGCTGCACATAGAGAAGTATGCAGTCTGACCATAACATTGCTGATATTGATTGTGCCCACCAGCCAACACTTGGTTTTATCAGATTTATTTAACTGACGTCCAGATACTCAGACTCACCTTCTGCAACTGCATCATTGGTGATTACATAAACCAGACCCGATTAGGATAAAGAGATCAAATGCTGGGACACAGAACATCAACCAACTGCTAGAGAGACTTCTGCGTGTGAGGGAAATTTTTTTGCTAGCAAATAACTCGAACTTGCTTTTACTGTGCAAATCTGATGATATTGAAAGATAAGTTTCCTGGGTCATTTTATCAATCCGGTTCCTCCAGTCATCCATCTTCAAATCGCAGTCAAATTATATTCTCTGCAAAATTAGTAAATCTCAGATACCAAGTTTGTGTATCTTGCAATTTGTGAGTGTTTGTAACTTTTAATTTAAATCACAATCCAATTACATTGAGTAATCTCAGATACTAAGTGTGTGTATCTTGGTCTTTGTAACTCTGACATTATGATGCAACTGTTGGTTAACCCACTTTCCTGGCAATCACGATCTCTATCACAATTAGGCAAAAATTCCATCGATTATCGTTCCCCTCCCTCCCTCTATGTGCTGAATGAAAATGCTCTTAGCACATGTGGACTGCAGGGTATGGGTATGTGACTAGCTATTGACATCATCACGTAGTTGGAGTGCTCTGGCTGGATGTTCTAGTCACATTGGAGACCCTCTGGTGTCTATTGGCGATGGACCTATGATGAACTTGTGGTCATTTTTCTTCCCATTACATAAATGACCACATTGTGATCGCTTAATAAGTTTTCCATACGCTGATCCTAATGGCATGCCTTCTCTGAAAGTCAAGATTATATCCACTCTCCTCCCACCAGCCCTTCCTTCCCTCTTTTAATAGTTTTTACTAACAGTCCAAACCAACTCACTCTTTTTGTATTCTTTAGTAAACTAGCTCTCCAATGCATTCTTTACATTTGAAAACTGGTGGTTCTGGTTAAGTAAGACCATGTTTGCCAAGATAGTACCATCTTCCTGCAGATCAGATGAATGGAAAGTCTCCCAATGTATAAGTCAGACAATAGAGAATAGCTATAGGCCAATGCACTTAGGGTAATAGAACGTCTTGAAAAAGATGCGAGTCATTATTAAAAACCAGCTAATCCTAATGTGTCACCCACCTACTTGTTTTATAATGTATCAGCTGATAGACAACAACTCCAGTGCAGTTGTCCTATTTTCAGAAAGCATTTGATGGTTTGAGGGAATCAGAGGTCCTTTGATGAAGGTTGTTCTCCCAACAAAAGTGTTCTTTACTAGAGGCCTAAGACAAGGGTTCACTTCATGCTCACTTTCTGACATCTGTCACTTTCTGACATCTAGTATGCTGCAAAGGCAAATTATTGTTTGTTTGTTTTTTGAAAGGAAAGAGAAGAGGGAAGGGAAAGAAATGTCTGGTGACTGCATCCAGGTTCTCATCAACTAATTTTAGTATGTTGATACCAGGAACAAGAGTGACAAATTTTGCCAAGACCAAATGTAGATGATAAGATAGCACCAAATTATATTGATAATTGAGGGGTGAATACTTGTTAATATGTAATTTTGTCATTCTCTTCCACTGCATGAAAACCTGGACACATTTAACAGAACCCTTCTAATGTTCTGCTTTGCATGACTTAGTTGTGAGAAATTCCAACCCGGTGAGGACAATGTACAAGGGACTGTACACTCCTATATATATAATCGTATACCTACACTTAGCAAACTTCCAGGTGCAGAGAGAATGTCAATCAAATTTGGTTGTATGAGTCGACCAGCCAGTGGTTGTGTATATAGGTGGTGGAATTATTTGGGATCATAGGTCATAGGTTACCTAGTGCTGCCGCATTAGCACTCTCACTAGTGGGATCATGGGTCATTATGTTACCTAGAGCTGCCACATTAGCACTCTCACTAGTGGGATCATGGGTCATTATGTTACCTAGAGCTGCCACAGTAGCACTCTCACTGGTGGAATTGTCTGGTATCATAGGCCATATGTAACATTTGAGTGGCCACAGTAGCACTTGTTGACCGAGATGGTAGATATAGTTGCTCCCCCAAAGTGTAATTTGAATCTCAGTCTAATCTCACTTTGACAGCTTCTTATTCTCACTTTGGCAGCTTCTTTAAATTCCGGCATGTTTCCACAAGCTAGCAAGTCAGCATGCCTCAGATTCATTCTTGTATAGCAAGCACTAATAAATAAATAAATAAAATTAAATAATAACAAGAATACAACAAGAATAAAAAATGTAGCACACAGGAGCAAGATGTACCCTTACAAATCACTTCCACCATAAAGATCCTTTGTACACTAATACAGCACCCTAGAAATTAATATACTTTATCCAGAAAAGGTTCTTCTAAAGCAATACACATAAGGAACACCAAGACACCCACAGCTCTGCTTAGCATTGAGCACTGTTTGTTTGACACACAATAGCTTGTTATTATCATCATCATCAACAACATCGTCATAATCAGTCATTTGTTTATAATACAAAACAAAAACGTGGTGACACTGTACACAATTTATCAGAGTAAAATCTCTTGAGCAACCATAATATATATACACATGTGGCAGAAAAACAATTGTCGGCAAAATATTAAAAGTAGATTATTGTGTGCATAACACGTAATTAAATACCATGGAAATGTAATATGCCAGTTTATTCACAATGACAATTTGAACAAAATATAAATATTGAGAAACAGCTATCTACACGAACAAGAAGTAGCTACAACATCACTCAGACTTTCAGTTTCGAATTTCCCTTTGACATGGAAAAGTATATTGATATTAGAAAAGCTGTTTGTAACGCAACAAGGTTCAGGAGAAGATGTGGGGTTATGTTGGGTTCTGGATCTCAGGAGATCCAGCCACTGAGTATGTCGATTAGAATTAGAGAGTCCCCAGTCGATGGGGCATTCCCCTTGACAGTAATTTAATGTAATTTCTTTTGGTTCTAACACCCACGTCCAGTTAAAGTCTCGTTCAAAGTTGATTGTGAACCTCCTAATGCAGCACTCCACCTGACTTTCATTGCAGAACACAGGAATATTATTGCCATCTTGTCTTCTATTACGATTATTATCATTGCCCCTATTCTCTTTGTAAGTAGTCAAAACCAGCAGACCATCTTTGACAGAGTTTTCAAAGAACTGAAAGTTTGGAATGAAGATTTTACTCTGCATTAGAGAATGTGGGCATCGATGTTGAATGTCCAGTTCAAACTCTCCTATATTAGACTGTGAGGGAGATGACTCCAACCAAAGGGTGACAGCTTTAGTCACATTGAAGACTGCAAGTCCACCAATATCATTACTAGCTAGACGTTCCATCGTGATGTGTATGTGCCTGGACTCATCATTGTAGTAATGATCTGACTTTATGATAAGACGTACGTCTATATCGTCTTGAGGAGCTCTTTGTACAGATTCCTGCAAGTTATTTATCAGCTGCAAAGGAAACTTTCTCAGACGAAGTTGGGCGCTGGAGATGAATTCATTGACACTCAAGTTCACTTGAAACTTGATCCTGTAAGTGCTGTAAAACTCTGACACGTTATTCCCTGAACAACAAAAAATGACTGACATCAATACACTGCTAACTGGTATCTTATCTTATTACTATTATTATCACTTACTGATGCAATTAACACCGCCAACCGCTACACGCAGATTGGGCTGGAGCTTCTTCACTTCCTTAGGAGAAATAGGCTTCACTTCTTTCACGTTGAAGTCCAGAATTGCACATGGTCTATTTTCATGATTGAGCTCTTGCAGTACTTGCACAGCTTCAAATTCTTCCAGGAACTTGGTGGGAATATCTGAAGCATTCAGTGGGTTGGTAGGTTCCTCATCAAAACCCAATTTCAACAAAATCATTTGCTTTATGGCTTGCACGCGTCGCGTTTTCACTAGCTGGTTATTCCTTTGACAGGTTTTAACACTCAGACTGCAAGTTGTTGTAGCCAAGAAGAAAATTCCCATCGCCACCGCCACTTGTAGGAATTGCATGTTTTCAAATTCAGAACTCTGAAATGTCAGTTGCAGAACTTTTAGCTTCTGCACCTTCGTGATCGTCCCTTTTGTTTGGCTCGTGAGCCACACCCCCATTACTTCATGTGTGGGGGGAAGGGGGTGAAACGCAAGCGGAGCCCTTTTGCATGGCTGCTTTATCACAACTTTGGTAGGGTCCCGAAGTCTAGCTTCAGAGGTCTAGCAGGTCTAGCTTTTAATATAATTGAGAACTATACAAACCAGCCACAACTTTTTTTTTTGTCTTTTAGACAAGAAAATTGCAGCCTACGTGCATAAAATATAATAATAATAAAGCAGATTATCAGGAAGCAGGTTGGGAGGTACTTCTGGTGGGTGATTTTAATGCCCACAAAGGATTAGGGCAGAGCAGTCACCTAACAGGAATGGTAGGAGGTTGTTGGATCTGGTTGGGGTGTGCAATTTGCATATCAGGAAAAAGTTATCACAGTGTAGTGAAGGTGGACGTGAGAGATGAGAGGAGGTCAGTGGTAGATTATATCTTGCTGTCACGGGTTAATTATGAATATGGTGATTGAGGATAGTGTAGAACTTTATCTAGGATCAGATCATAATCTAATATGGTGTGTCATGAGAAGAGGTAGATTGGAGGAAAGAACAAGTGCTCCACGTTTAAATGGAAGGTTGATGGTAAGATGGAATGGGAAGAATACCAACAGGCAGTGATGGAGGGCTTCAGAGGGTGGGAGGAATATGTGGCAGTACTAGGGGTGAGGAAGGAACAGAGAAGATGTACGACATTTGGGAACTGTGGAGACACATTGTGTGTGCTTTGGGCGGCCGAGTTAGGTAGCTATGGGGAAGAAAAAATTAACAGGCAGATCTAAGGGCTGGTGGTCTCGTGAGATGAAGTAGCCATCCAAGCATGGCCCTGAAGGACGCTTAGAGAGTCTAGGAGTGGCAATGCAGGTGAAGAAAGATTATTATGGTAATGGGAAATATAAGAGTGCAAGAAGATGTGTAATGCAGTTGATTAGATTGGAAAAGAAGAGACTAAGGAAGGCTACAAGTAAAGAGCAAGAAGAGACTAGCGGCAAGTTATTTCGGATAGACATGAAGGGAAAAAGAAGCAGTGTCAAATTCAGAGAGTGAGAGAGGAAAATGGAGAAGAGGAAGGATATATTGGAGGGTTTTTCCCGATTAGGGCACAATATATCTCCATCTCCAATCATCTGGTCAATACTTAGACTCTATCTCTAGAGAACATAACACCATACTTCAACATCTCGTTAATTATGCCATCAGGACAGGAGCCTTGTCCCTCTTCAATCCCTTCACAATATTGTACATCTGGAATACAACCCACCAAGCTTGTCAATTGGAACATCACTCCCCTGACCTGGACACTCTCCCATATACTTCCCAATGCTTGGCCCAAAACCCCTCCAATATATCCTTCCTCTTCCCCATTTTCCTCTCTCACTCTGAATTTGACGATGAAGTGGAGATTTAGGTTTAATAGTAGAGTAAGTCAATGACAGTTGGAAGGATTAGTGGAGGAGAGTGGAAGATTAATGAGGAGAGAATGGAGAATGTGGAAGCCATTCAAATAATTATTTTGGAGTGTTTGACAGGACAACTATTTGGAAGAATTCATGAGAACATTGGTAGGAAACTGGTTGGAAGGAGAAATACAGTTGTAGGGATTGCAGTAAGAGGTGAATTGGACTGGAGGAGAGAAGGAAAGAAAAGAAAGTGTTATTTGGATGGAGGTTGCAGAGGTGAAAATGAGTTTTGTGAGCTGAAAAGGAAGTTTGGGGGGGGGGGGGGGGGGGGGGGAATGGAGAAATTGTGTAAGGGATATTCTTATAAGGAAGAATGGTGGGAGAAGTGGGAGGGAAATCCAGTTTCAAGTAGTATAAGTTATCTAAAGTAAGTTTGGACAAGAAAGATATGCGACAAGACTCAGTGGAAGTGAGGCCGAGATTTAGGTTAACAGAACTCTTAGGTGACAATATGAGGTGTGATATGAGTCAGGCTGGTATGTGAGCTATGTGATGACGGTGTTATGGAAGATAATTGTGCATTTCTTGTTGTACTGTGGAGTTGTTGGTGATCGAGGAAGATGATTGGATTTGGTCGAGGGCATTGAAGAGTGGGTGGTAGAATGGAGAAATGAAGATGATGAAGAGGGAGTAGGCCTAATGTTGGGTAGATCAGTAGCAGGGGTGAAGGAAGAGGTGTTGGATAGGGTAGACAGAATGTAATGGGAAATGTGCTCAAGTGGTGAGAAAAGAGGAAATGCGATGTTTATCACTAGGGTCCCATGCCTTTGGCACCTCTGGTAATAATCATTGAAGCAGTTAATTCTTGATTTGTCTTCAGCCACTGTTCATTTATTGTCTGAGTCATGGCCTAACAGAACAATTAAACTATAATTACTAAGCAAACAGATTTTCCCTCCAATATAATAAATAATAAAAAGAAATTATGCCTGTGGTGAGATATGCAAATAATAATAACAGTAATAATAATATTAATAACATAATTCATTGTGCCTGTGGTGAAATATGCAAATAATAACAATAACAGTAATAATAATATTAATAATAATTCATTGTGCCTGTGGTGAAATATGCAAATAATAACAATGACAACAAAAACAACAACAGCAGTAAAAATAACAATAAGAAGAGTAATAAGAAGAAATACCCTGTATATAATAAGAGACATGTACAAAAATAATATAAGTGTTTTTATCTACAGATGCAGGATTTTACAACCATGTCCGGAATATCGTTAAGCACGGCATGACCATTTATAACCATGAGTACTGTGATTGATTTCATATCATGTGGTACACAGCATGGCTCAGCAGCAGCTGTGGGGTTGTTCTCTCTCAACTGTGCAAGAAATGAAGTTGACTGAGTGGCAGAAGGCCACCTAGGATTCTGACATCCTCCACTGCAGTAATTAGGACTGAACGTTTCTGGAAGAATCACCCAGTCCCAGTGGAGGTCTCTATGAAAGTTTATGGTAGCTTCTCTGATACAGCAGTTTGTTTCATTCGGATTTTCGAAACAGTACCGACTATTCACCCCTGCAGTTGTTCTTTTTCTTCTGCGCTGCATGGCATTGTTCAGCACAGCAGTCAAGTTTTCTCTGTCACTTAGAGTCTCCACCACGAGCTGTGCCATCTTATCACCTTTACCATATGTGGGAACGTCAAACACAATGATTGGCGGCAAGTTCAGCCCACTCCTAACAATCTCTGGAGTATCAACAAGAACATCCAGTTCCAAATTTTGCTCCCGAGATGACCCTTCTCGCCATCTTCTGATTCCTTCTGTGATGTCAAATGACACATATCCTTCATGTTCCGATTGAATATTCTTGGTAGAAAACAGTTGGTACACTTTCCTCAACTTTCCGGTGCTACTTTTTCTCTGTACTTGGAACACCTTCACTGTCTCAGAAGGATTTGTACCTCTCCTGACACCTGAAGAGTTATGGGTTACTTTCCTTTTGTAGAGTTTGAGGGTTACAGACCACAGGCGGCTGACTCGTGCTAGATCCAAGTGATCGAACCTCAAGCTGTAAAGGACAGGAGGAAGAGCATTTTTATCAGTATCCGAAGAGGTTGGAACCGCTTTACTGTTTTTATCATCGTCATCATCTGTAACAAAAAAGGGAGGAAAGATGTATATTACTCGAGCATTGCTTGTTGTATTTGTTAGCCATAATTTTTCTTACCGAGTACAAAATTGTCAGGTATGGCTTGAGCAGAAGCATAATAGTCAGGGGAGTACAGCTTCACAGATCTGGAGTAATGAGTAGTTTTCTTATCAGGACAATTTTGTGGCTCATCTGCACTTAGCTGCATGGTCTCCAGGCTTGCATAATAGCTGGAGAGCAGAGCGGGAGGTATCTCAGGTTTTATTCCAGTCTGTAGTCGAGAAGGAGCTTCTGTTAAGTTGAGTTTTGCAAGGAAGTGCAGGCGAACGGAATCGATCACAGCAGACTCGTTGTAATTTTTCTCGGTGCTGTTTTTCGTGCAATTTGCAAGAGGAGGAGAGCTTGTGGGTGTTTGTTCATTTTTTGTGGTAGTTGAACTGGCGAGCTTTCTTCCAGCTTCTGGAACTATGCTGTTAGTATCTATCTCGGAGTCGTTACTCGGGACGGAGGGGGGAATGTTGAGAGCGACGCTAGAACTTGGACGAACATTCAGCAGCAGACAGGTGCATAGAGTGAAAAGCAGCATGCTGCTAGCTATTTGCATGCTGTAAGAGTAACAACTGGCAGATATGACTTGAATGAGCTTGGTGCCAGTCCAGTCAGTAAAACAAGTTTTGGGGACCCTACAACTTGACACATTATGGGGACCCTCTAGCCCTATATAGCTACAAGAGGGTCCCCAGATCTAAATTTTTCAAAATTATTATGGGGATGTGGGCCATGTCCCCATTACTTTTATGTCAGCAAGGGGTACTATATCCATGGGGTTCTCGTATTCATATTTTTTTAGCGGTCACACGCGGGATAGCTGCGTAAATTTTCCCAGATAAGTGCACCCGCAGAGCTTGGTCAACTGGGTCTCTTGTGGTTGCGACGATTGATCAACATAGATAGTGTTGTGTAAGTTTTTGTATTGTAAGTGTAATGTTCACATGCATATTTTGCTTAGTAAAGTTGCATTGCATATTCCTGCTCCAAAAATAGGAAAGTCAATTTCCATTTCTAAGCCGGGGACTCACCCGTGGCCTTTGCCGGAACTGTAGACACGCAGAGGTTAGCTACACCCTTCAAATTGCATTAGCAATTTTTTTTTTGTAATCGCAGGCCATTCGTATACTTATGAGTGGTCGAGTCAAAGTTATGGCGTAATCATTGCGGTTTTGGCGCGAAGTACACGAGGCCGGGGGGGCGCTGAGATTTTTGGAAATTTGTCGAGGGTAAGTAAAGTGCGTGCCAAATGGTCAGAAATAGAGTTCACACGTGGGCGACACACACGAGTTCAAGCGGGCTTGCTATCAACACACCAAGATCAGACCCACATATAGCGCTGAAAAATTTAATGTTGCATCACAAACATTGAAAATTTGACAAAGTCACTTATTTGGGTGTGCTAGTTCAGACTTTATAAGGCCTTTCTTTAGAGATGACTGTTTAACAGTTTTAACACTGGTATGGTACATAGGTACAGAATATGAAAATCACTCGGGATTCGAGAAAGTTTGATCTGATGAAACAAAATAGTTTGACCACAGTTCATTGAAATCTTTCAGCCAGCTTGATCTTTCCCCACATTTGAGTTCCTCCAATTCATTGACAGTACTCTTCATCATCCTGGTCTGATCGTCTTCTTTTATAGTGCTCTCTTCATTTTGTACAAGTAAAGGGCTTCTCTTGCCTTCGTTAGCAGGTTGTGAGGTACTTGATGGCTGAGCTTTCAAAACAAGTTCTCCACTATCACCATCTCCACTGCTACCACATAGAGGCTCATGGAAATTGAAACTGAGAGGTCTGAAGTTCTGAGCAGACAACGGAGGACTCCTGAAAGCAGAGGAAGTAGAACTGCCACATCCAGTAAAAGAAACATAGTCCATCTCATTAGACCGGCTTCGCAGGTGAAGACTTCCTTCAAGTTCAGACCTTATCTCCTGCCTATGCAGCTCTTGTTTATGCCTAGTAAGTTTTGGCATCACAACTTCCCCCCCCTCTGTTTCTCTCACAGACCCTACCTTCGACTCCTCCTTGATGGTAGCCGAGGCCTTGGCAGCAATTATTTCATTCGTTGGCTGTGCATCCTTAGAGGTTTGAATTTCACTGACAGAATGAGAAGCACTGACGGGTTGAAAAATACTAGTGAGATTGTGACCAGATGCACTGGTGGGAAGCAATGCCTGCTTAGAACGAGGCAATGTGTTGCTGTTGATAACATTGTTAGCACCATTGCCACTGTTGTTTAATAGTACAGGTGTGTTGCACAGAGGTGAAGCAGGAATGCTTGTGCGGCCTGGAGATGGCTTTATTCCTGGGTACATGATGCTCATGAGAGATGGGGACGGGGAGGGAGCACGGGAAGAGAAAGTGCTCGACACAAGAGAGGCAGCTGTTCCCACGTCACAGTGCTGGAGCAGTTCTAGCAGTTCGTACTTGGAAGGACCACCCTCGGAATCATCTGCAGAAAGAGCGGTGTATATATTAACCAGTCAAGATTAATTGACATACAAGGAAGGCATTGTTATTTCCTAGAAATTGCACAATACATTCTCTGTACCTTAGCTGAAATAATTTCCTTATCACAGAAATACTATCATGGTTAAAATGTGCCAACATGGAATGATCAATTTTGAGTTATTTCACGTCCACTTTATCTAAATGTCCTATCCACATAATGTCTATAAATGCATGCATGCCTGTAAAATAAAAGTGCCACCCAATTTTTCATCACTTCTTGGAACAGACACGGCATATGGTATGTGGTCACAATTGTTGCCTGACATTATTTGACTTCTTCACAGGATTTGGAACTATTAGCTATTAGTTCCAACGGAGTCTGTATACATAAGCTATAGTGGATGTTTGTTTCTAGAAGATAACAGTAGTTTGTCATATCCTGCCTTTCCCAGGAAAGGCTTCCACTTTGGAATCACAACATCCCATTAAAAAGAGAGACAACAAGAGGCAATTAAATTGCATACAACATGTTGCACAACTTGCACACTACAAAGTTAACAAAAAACAACCTGTTAGGTACACATACCTGATGACTTATGGGCGAGATCCAGTGCAGCCGTCAAGTCCCACACCTGTACCAACAGAAGCATTACAATCCATTGAACACACAACCATTCAGGCTTAGCCTGGGGCCTCTCAATCCCATCACACCAGCAGCAGCATCACTCCTTTCATGCTACCATCAGTGCCCACAGCATGAAAATATGTGCACCAACACTAAAGAGTTTAGAAGCCACAAGCTAGGAAAGCATTGGAGATAACCTCGGGTCAATTTAGGTCAATTTACACGTATAAGGATGGACTGAAAACACACAACGTACTCTAAAAATGAATTTAAACAACTCCCATTCTTCTGTGGGGACCCAGACAACCACATTCATTTCCTCTTCCTTTGTGCCACTTTCATCCTCACTTCATGTGAATCATTATTGTTGCTATACAGGTAATAGCCCAGTGGCTGCTATCCACAGAATCTGATTTACACAGCTCCAACAATTCTCTTTCTCTCTCACTTTCCACCATCTCAATCCACCTTTACCACTCTCCCTCCTCCCCTCTCAATATTATTCTCCACTTCCCCCCCCACCCCTCCACCACTTCTCCCATTCCCCTATACCTGCACAGTGCCATTAAGGTGTCCTGTAAAGATGAATCTTCTGGAACGAAGACCAGTTCTATTGATAGCCTCACACTCATACACATAATAGGCACTGATGTTGCTCCCATCCACAGACTCAATCTTACATACCCTATTAATAGAAAAGGGAGAGGAGAGAGAAGGAGAGAGGGTGTCAAGTTCACAAGTTAACTTATACTGGTTTAAATATATGCTAATAATCACATGCTTACACTAGACTCCTTATACTCTGTACTGATTTAAATACGCACACGCTCACTTATATTCCATACTCCTTATTAGTTGTTATTTTTGCATTATTTTCAAGTGCCCAGACTTTCTGGGAGTGTCTTGGAATTGCTTCATGTCCCCGTGTCCCACACAAAGCTGCTCGTGGCCAAGTTTATCATGCCCCCCCCCCTCCCCCCCGGCAGCACATCTCTAGCTACGTGTAATAATTTTTCATTATATTTTGACTGAACAAAAACTAGGAAATGTCAAGGGTGCCTATTTGTGTGCCAGGCCCAGCTAAGCTCTTGTGACTGTGAAGTGGATGGTCTGATTCAAGTGGAATCGGCCTAACTCCCAAAAGACCAAGAGTAGCAATTGTCAGGAGGAGGAACATGCAATATAGTGCAACCTAGCAGGGCTAATCAGAACCCTTTTTGGTGTAGAGCCACTTGAAACTGGCAAGCCCACCTATATTAATCAATGGGGAGATTGCATTAATATAGGTAGGCTTGCCAGTTCCAAGTAGTTCTGCCAAATAGGTTTGTACATCAAGTACCAACCCAAACAGCTGTTTGTGGTGTATATAGGTACAAGTGTTGTGGTGTGTACAAGTATATTATACATTTCTACCCCTTAACCACTATACAATGTGTAAAACCCAGCCTACAGTATACTGTACAGTAATCTCCCCACCATTACTCAGAAGATAGCTGAATATTACTCTGTTTAGTAATACACTGTAGTAGTTACATGTAGACATGCAGTGCTGTATAAATTATTACAACTATATAGAGTTTGAGTAATCCATACAAATTCACCAATCCAACAGCCCTAGGTACAGCCCTACTCTGTTTAGTAATACCCTGTAGTAGTTACATGTACACATGCAGTGCTGTATAAATTATTACAACTACAGTACAAATTATACAGTTTGAGTAATCCATACAAATTCACCAATCCAACAGCCCTAGGTACAGCCCTATTCAGATAAGGTTGCATTGTAACTGTGATTGATGTTTGGCAGACCATGTTAAAAAAAAAAACCCTTCTATTTTTACAGGTGGAACTAGAAGTTTACACAATTGTCTGATAGGTGTATAAATATTATGTAATGCTGTGTAACCCAAAACACCGCCACTACCACAACAAGAAATAAAATGTTTAAGAAAGTCCTGCAAAACATTACACAAAATAACTTTACAGATTAACAATCTTGACAGATTAACAATTTAAAAAAAAACTGTATCTCATAAAGTCTCCCTCTGGCTGGATTGTAAGAAGGGGAAAAATTGAAAACTCAGAATACAGTGATCACTGGGAGAGGTCATATACCCTGAGGGTTTGCAGACTCTTTGTCCTCTCTTCAATAGACCAGGCACACTTCAGGTGCTATTTCCCATGACTCTTCTACTTTGTTGTTACCACAATTAGCAAGTAATCAACAGCTTTCCTGTTCAGGGCTCATGGCCAGTGGGAAGTTTCTTGTATGGTAAGTTAACAACAACAGGTGCTAAATAGGCTTGACCTTATTATTCAATAACCTTTTTTCCAATAACTTTTTATTTTTTAATGAAGGTAGGCATGTTTAAATTTAATGGAAATATATATATTTAGTCATATTTACCCTATTCTCCCGAGTATAAAGGCCTCTCCACACTATGCCAAAATGGAAGCGCATTCAGACCTACTTTTCGTTCCAACAACCTGAATTCTAATCAATGAGTGCCACGCTTGTATTTTAATAAATGACGCATAAGGGGGAAAAAAAGGAAAAAATTTCATCTCCCCCCCCTCCCTTTTGTGTATCTACAGACTTGAAGGAGATCTGTGCTGCAGAACAGAACAAGTATAGAGCTACGAGAACGGCAGCCAGTATCGAAGGCTGATGCTGCACAAACTCCACAAGAAAAAATCAGGAAGGTATATGCTAGTTATAATAGTATCTACAGAGTAGGAAAGTCTAGATCTAGTTAACTTAGTGCCCTATAGTTTCTAGCAAGTAATACGTGATTATTGCTCTAGTCTACTCTCCGGCCATAGAGAAGGGAAAGTTCCATTTAACTCTCACACTCATTTAAAACACCCACAACTAATTACAATAACCTCAATAATCAACTTGAAATTGTATTCTCTCGATGCTTCGACTAGATGCTCTAGCCTTCATCAGGAATCAATCACAACTAATGCTCAGAATTACAATCCAAGCGACCTCTCAAAGCACATTGGATTTGATGCGCATTAGGATGCAATTTCCAAATTCGGATTCAGTGTGAACAGGCGTTTAGTCTCAGTTTGAAACATTAAACTATCAGTCCAACCTCAAGTGTGCGACTGATACTATCGAGGTCAAAATTTTGAGTTTTTAAACTCATATCAGTGGGAGGAGTCTGAGGTTACACATGTGTGAATATTCATGTTTTTACCAAGAAATTTTTTCCAGCTGCTTTATAATCACCTTCTCAATAATCTCACCTTCTCAATAATCAACTTCAAATTGTATTCACTCAACGTTTCGACTAGATGCTCTAGCCTTCAGCTGCTTGTTGGCTATAGAGCAGTCTAGTGACTCTGTTACAGTGTAGATCTTCTATTGTTATCAAGTTTGAAAGAAGAATGGTAACTGTACCGGCAGAAACAGTTTGTTATGAACAACAAGCCATGGAAACACCAAGCTGGTCCTGTTCTAGAACCCGAACAAGTTAGGAACTTTTTAGACATGGTCCCCCCCCCCTCCCATCCTGAGTTTTCTTGAGTGTAACTATCATAATCTTTGCCAAATGGAGTGCACACACAAAAATTTATAAATGATGAATGGTGTGTGATTTGGAATAAAAATAAATAAATAAAATGAAGAAATCGATTGTGACCTGCATTTCCATGAATATGGTAACAGAAGTATCTGTACTACATAGTGGGTTAGACTGGAGAATGAAGATATTGTGTAAAGTATCGCTTCAAAGTTACTACCACCCACAGTCCAGCTAGATAATGAAGATATTGTGTAAAGTATCGCTTCAAAGTTACTACCACTTACATATCCACAGTCCAGCTAGATAATGAAGATATTGTGTAAAGTAACGCTTCAAAGTTACTACCACTTACATATCCACAGTCCAGCTAGATGCTAAATGCTTTCTTCCTCAACTAATTGACCACTTACTTTGTTTGTGGTTAAAAAATTAAAAAATAAAAATATTACATCCATACTTTTCACATGTTCAGAATGCGAATACAAAGCTGCAGTTAGAATCAGCTCCACTGAGGTAAGCAGCTAAAAGCTAAGCACTGTTGATCCCTCGTGTCCATAACAATGACTATAACTTGCCTGATTTCTTTCTAATGGGCTTATAATTATATTTGCCTGTGCCCTGTCCCCACGAATATGGTTTTGGTGGCAAAAGATATATATATATATATATCTTTAAAATGATATTAAAATATTGCAAGTTAGATATTAATTGGGTCCGTGAGTGACATGTGAAATAGTGGAGGCCATCAATCTCTTTTGCCTCTGTGTGGATACCTCAACATGTTCCATCACTTCCAAAACTTCTGCTGAGTGTAGTGGGTCAATAGAGCCATAATTTTAGCTATGCAATAAAACTCTTATACTGTGGTAGTTATCAGATTACACTACAAAAGAGGTTATATCCGCAAACTTGACATCGGCCACAAAAAAATAAAAATGAACTAACCGCGCCAAATGCTGTACTCTCTTCACCTATACACGCCCAGTAGACTGCTCCAGTGATAGTCATAAAACTTTGACGGGGCGAGCAAACAAAACGAAAATGAAAAAGATAAACAAGAGGAAAAAGGCTGATAATCGCAACTTCCATCATGAACAGACTCTTCTGGAAGAGTCCTTCTTCGGCCAATTCTTATACCAAACTGCAGCTTATTGTATTGTCTAATGATATGATGAGTTTATTCACAAAAAAAAGTTAGTTACATGGCTATAAAGATAAAGCCATAAAAAACACAATAACATTGGCAGTCAATCAGCTAAGTAGTGCTGCCTCTTTTTTTTGCAGGGGGTGTAAACAGGGTGATAAAAAAAAATGTCGCCCAACACTTTCGGGTCAACCAGTTTCGTCTTCTCAGTAGTTTAGTGTTTAGTTTAGTGTTGGCAAACTTTTTTGGCTCCAAGGTCTACTAGCTGCTGCTTGGATTAAGTACTCAACTCCCTTCTGAACTGACAAACTACAAACCATTTTTACATGCTCAGTGACTCCAAAGATATAAACACCTCTGGCCCTTACAGAAATGCAGATCAACTTACAACCTAGGAGAGTCAATATGGCTAATTATGTTCTAGGTCAATATTGTAATAAACACATTTTCATAACACCAACCACAGAGCCCACCAATAAGATCAACACCTCTCTCTCTTCTCATTAAAGCAAATGCAGTTATACCATATGTATGTATGTATGTATGTATGTATGTGTGCATGTGTTTACATGCATGCATACATGCATGTAACTGTAACACATAAAAATGTGCAACCAGTGAAAAGGCTTGTGTCATGTGCACCTGGAAATGAAATAAATGAAATAATCATTGGCATTCACTCCATTGACTATTTGATGCAACATATTTGATGCAACATTGAGGGTCAGTTGTCAGAGACACTGGCTGGATTGCCAATAGAGAGAGAGAACTGGCTGCATACTGTACAGTCAGTAGAAGAGAGAGACCTGTCTGCATAGTCAGTAGAGGAGCTGCATATTCACTTCAGAGAGATGATGATGACATGATACAGACAGAAGACAGAAACAGATGGACAGAAAAAGAAGCCGTGTTGCTTGTAGAGAGGCTTTAGGCATAAAGGGGATGTGCTGCCTACCACAAGGTCATCAGCAGCCAGACACTTAATTGTATCTGGTGTGGCAAGGTGTTCAGCTGGCCCGCACAATGCCTTAATTTCTAACACTAGTGTTTGTAGGAGCCACAGATACCATGCAATTTTTAATGACAGATGTTTGAACAAGAGCAAGACCTATACATGCGCAAGCTTCAGGCACAAAATCAATTAGAAAATTTGAATTTTTTTTGAGCAACACAAGACATTAATGGTTCAACAATGTTATTTTACCTGGACAAGCCTCTTTATGACTTAAGTCATCTACAATTTCACAAAATGGAATGTACACCAAAGTGTGCCAATCATACAGTCCAAGAGAGAGAGAGAGATAAAACATTGGAGACTTGCTCAAGTAATCGCAACATGTGAATGGCATCTCTTTACGCTGCTAAAGACATACAATTGGTCATACGAACAGTCCCCAAATGACCCTATGCTGGGTTGCCTCAGTGGAATTAGAATTAGCAGGAAGTGTGCAATACTAATCATGCCATGGCTATATCCTCTAATAGTTTGAGATACCACCCAAAGTTTTAAGATTACATCATCTTAACTTAAAAATACATCAGTCAAGGTATAAGGTATATTGAAGGTCAGACGCACTTCTTTCCACTTTCTTTCCAGTGGACTTTAATTAATCACTTAGAGTTAATTATGAGGTGGAAGTACACCATCTTCATCCTCATTTGCAGCTGTTGTCAAACCTTTATTAATCAATTAAGAGTAGAAAGTATATCATGTGCCAAAAATATGATATCCTAAGGACAACAAATTACAATTCTAAGTATTTCATAAGCTGAGGTCATCCAAAGGGAGACTTCAGGGAGCGGTGGGCAATTAAACATTAAAGAATACCAGAACAACAAAAATCAGCCATTGAAGCAAGCCACTCTCAGGCTATCTGTATCGGCCAAGTATTGTATGCATGTCACCAGTTCCACTCATGAACGTGTCTGGTACAGCTGCAAGGTTACGCATCACGAAATGGTCACCAAAGTGCTCATCCCAACAATTTTTCCATTTCCCTAACAATTCCTATTCACAAACTATGCTGAATTAAGCCAACCATGAATGCCTGTATGGTTGAATAGGCCCTTTTTACAACAGGAGGGCCAGTGTTGCAGAATGCAGTAAGAAGCCTCAGACACAACAGAAGTAATGTCCGATCACAATGAGTTGGCTACCATACACGAGACATAGAATGGTAGAGAAAGACATTAGGGAGAGAGAGAGGGGGAACTGCAGAAAAGCCCAAGCCATTGCATGAAAGCCCAAATTGCATGAAATCTCAAGCCATTGCATGAAAGCTCAAGCCATTGCATGAAAGCTCAAGCCATTGCATGAAAGCTCAAGCCATTGCATGAAAGCTCAAGCCATTGCATGAAAGCTCAAGCCATTGCATGAAAGCTCAAGCCATTGCATGAAAGCTCAAGCCATTGCATGAAAGCCCAAGCCATTGCATGAAAGCTCAAGCCATTGCATGAAAGCCCAAGCCATTGCATGAAAGCTCAAGCCATTGCATGAAAGCCCAAGCCATAGCAGGAAAGCTTAGCTATTGTGGGAAAGCCCAAGCCATTGCAGCCATTGTAGGAAAGCCCAAGCCATTGAGGGAATTCCCAAGCCATTTCATGAAAGTCCAAGTACAGGAAAGCTCAAGCCATTAAAGGAAAGCCCAAGCCATTGATGAAAGTCAAAGTCCAGAGCCCTCAACATTTGATACTCCCTGATGATCTATACTGGAAATTGTTTGTGTAAAAGAGAGGAAACGACAGGCACTTGATTAATAGTTCCATAAACACACTTATAGGCTGAGGAAGTGTGACAATAGCTAGCTAACTGGGGAGAACAACATCACACTGGGGTGAGGCAGGTTGAAGTAGGTCGACAATAACTCAATGGGGACACACACTGGATCAACACAACACTGGGTTGAGGCAGTTGAAGTAGGTCGACAATAACTCAATGGGGACACACACTGGATCAACATCACATTGATTTGAAATTGATTGACAATAGCTCTATGGGTTCAACATACTGGATTAACACTGGGTTGAGACAGGTTGAAGTAGTCTAAAGGGGCTCTATCACACTAAGAATGAGCCAGGGCCAAAAGTGGTCTTTCAAGCCTTTTTTTGTCCCAAATACCCAAATATAGATCTTGTGCTTGCTCATGCTCCAATTCTGGAACCATTTCTTGCTACAGCCCTTCCCCAGCCATAACGTGACTGCTGTTGGTAGGTGCCTATGCCAGACTCTTTTTTGAACGTCATACCGCTGAATGCCTAGACTCCGCTTTGCAGGGAGCCTTGCTCACCTGCAATAGTCACCTAGCTGTGAGTGCCTGGACAATGCTTTGACAGGAATTCAGCGCCTAAGCATCAACTACACCCAGCAGCTGAACTGGTTGACAACCGACCATATTTATGGCTATTATTATAACAATTCTATGTATAGCTATAGCCATAACTTTTTTGAGAGCGCTTTTCAAATTCAAATTATTAAAATGCAAATGCATGATGCAATTTGGTGAGAATTAGGGTAAGCAAAAACACAAACACACACAAAAAAAGTTACAACAGGCTATGTCTACAATAAAAGTGAAACCCATCATGAGAAGGAGCCTTTCTGAAGAGTGAAGGCACTCAAGAATTATTCCAAGTAAAGCATACGTGCCTGTGCAGCTTTCCTCAGAAGAAGGGCTTCCATAAACATCAGTAAAGGGATCATTCATGACAGCATTCGTTAGTTCCAGTACCACATTCAGTTCCAACTATTCTTTTTTGGCATGACAGGAACACCAGGAGTTATGGTATGGGGAGTAATCAGAGCTCAAAATGAAGGTACGATTATGCATTGCCTGCACAAATGGCTTCCCAGCTATTATTATGGTTTTCCTGCTCATCATCTTAATTGGTAAACCAGGTCGCCACATTTCCCTCATCACAAGTTGATTGTGGGACTCCGTATTCTTGGGGAGGGTAAGTACTCATGGACCAGGTTCTCTTCTGGATATTATATGGTTTCTTTGGTCGTTCTAACTTTTCTTTACAGGGTATTATCTTTGTAAAAGTGAGTGGACCAAGAAAAGAAATTGCAGGTCCATCTCTAACCCCTTCCCCCCATTTCATGAAAATGGTACGTTTTCATCAAGGCAAGTTATGAGCTGTCTTCTTCTTGGTGGTAGGAGAATAAATCTGACCAAGGTGGGGACTAGTCTGTGAAAGTATCACTGATGCTCGCAGTGCTTTTGTTGCTGTTGGTCCATTTGTTTGGCCAGATCTACAGAGAGTACTCCCAATCAAGAGGACAGTCTTTGCTATCTTTCCACTTCCTCCATTTGATCAACTTGGAAGGAGATGACTACACCACAGCAAGAATAGTCTACCTTCTACATCTCTTCACGATAATAATATATATAGATGGCTGTGGCCACATCCATTCTCGTTCAGACGGTAGTTTATAGCCTCACGGCACACCGAATAGAGGGTTAGCATAAGCTTTCCACTCTCACTGCTGATAATCCTGAGATGCTGACTCGTTGAAGAGAAGCTGTTTGTTTCAAGAAGACCATCTACATTCTGTAAGGACTCTCTACAGCGCTTCCTTCAACAAAGACAGGAAGTGCTACCACCTGCCACTTCTGTGGAACAGCATGTTGCAATCTCAGAGAAGAAGGCCTCAGTCCGTAAATGGTATTCTCATCTTGCTGACATCCTATTAGTCTGCATGCATGAGGAGTACTGAAGCCGAGTAGTGGCGGCAGGAGTGATGACTCGCACTGGAGGTAGGTAATTGGATGATTAGCTAGCTATTGTAAGTTTATGCACACACAAAGCTTGCTGCATACAATGTCTTCAATCTCATAGCAACCACACAAATTATTCAGAAATACAGGGCCCACTCTGCTAATTGTGGTGTCGGTGGTTTATTGGGAACCCATTAGGAAGCCAGCGAATCGCCAACAGAAAAGGGAGGGCCACAAGTGGTCTCTATTTGGCCATGGCTGAGCCTGCACAGGCTTCATTTAGCTATGCTTCTGCACACATAACCTCTCTACTAGATTCCATTCTCTTCATTGCCAGAACATCACTACATATCATTGCCAGTATCGTGTTTGATCATTTGGGTTCTAATACAATTACAGTGCAAGTTAACCTGGTACACCGGATTACTTAATTGCCACTAGAATGTGTACACTCTTAGAGCTTCCAACCACAAAATGATGCCCCCCCCTTCACCCTATCTTCCACTTCAACACTTCTCTCATTGTAGAAATAATGTACTTACCTCAATGCTGGCAGTTTGGTCTAAGCACCTACTTTACTGTCCCTTCACTTGTTAAGGGTTGGTTGACACGATGCTCAAGAGTCAGCCATTTCTGGGGACCAGACCGACTTGGGGATGTAGTTCGTCCATGCCTGATGCTTCCATGGTGTGCTCTGCAACAATCCCTTCGCCATCCTTCCAGCTAGCCTGATACATAGGCTCAGCAAATCCACAACTATAAGAAAACCATGATCCCTGAGCATGGAGATGCTTATTAAGCACCTACCTTACCACCTTCTTGCCGACCGATGCCATAAGCATTTTTACTAGCTCACAATATCATCGTAGAAGGAGAAAACGAACCAGAACATGTTCTCATGGCTATGCTCCCCACACCTTGCGGCTAGTTCCTTGCCTCGACAAAACATATGCTCTGAACACAAATCATGCACTACAAAACTGTATCAAGTACTTGAAGTAGGCAGAGTCATAACTGCCTTTAATAAGAGTCAAATAGCTCTAGAGATCTGGCTGGTTGGATTACGAGGGTTAAACAATTTCGCAGCTATGATGACAGCAGTGTCAATGTTTCAAAGCCCGTCAACACTAGAAGATTTCTAAAAGCCAGATCAGATCTGGCTCAACAAGAATCAGGATCTGATCTAGCCTAATTGCATTCAAACTGTGCCAGTTACTTCAATCAACACTTTATGGCCTGAACGCTGTTTGTGTGCGGGCATTTTTTCATGAATGATTATCACAATTATTACTCTCTCACCAGCAAGCAGGATGCCTGAGATACATTTTCCAACAACGAGGAAGAAAAGACGAGAAATGCAAGTGGCTTGCTCAAATTCTAGCAAGACATTCAAGACACAAAAAAATGTCATCGGCATGTTCATCATTGTAGTCAGTTGTTTATACATTATGTATGTAAGATAATCAGTGGCATGTTCATCATTGTAGTCAGTTGTTTATACATTATGTATGTAAGATAATCAGTAGCATGTTCATCATTGTAGTCAGTTGTTTATACATTATGTATGTAAGATAATTAGTGGCATGTTCATCATTGTAGTCAGTTGTTTATACATTATGTATGTAAGATAATTAGTGGCATGTTCATCATTGTAGCCAGTTGTTTATACATTATGTATGTAAGATAATCAGTGCATATTTTTGTTGTGTTTTTGTCTTCTCAAAATGTCTGACTTCAGAGTGTTTAGGAAATATTTATTAAGGGAGTGGTAAACATTGTGATGTGAGTAAGATGAGAAGGGAAAGGAAGAGGGAGGTGGAAGTTCGTCGGAGATGTAGGTGACTGGGGATTTGAATGGTGATGGCTGCTGGAAATATTGAACAGATGACCTTCTGCTGCTTGCCATTGCAACCACAACCCAAATATCAACATCATTCTCTCCCTTCCTGACTTTCCATCCGCAACTATCTCTGGTCTCTGCTTCCTCCCAAAACTTTTGCTTCTATATCCTCCTAGAAAGTAAACGCACAACTACTGTAGGAATCAGTGTTTGTAGTAGCCAGCTAGAGCTAGCCAGGCATGAGTTGCATTGCTATGTAGCTAGCTACTATATTTCTGGGACGAACTCTTGATCATAATTGTTCTGCGAGTTACACTCTGGTCCCAGGTCAGCAATTCTACTTTGTCATAATTATTGTATCCTGTTCTTCAATATGCTATCCAGCTCTTTTCTCTCCAGGCTCCCAACAAAACTGTTGTCTCGACCTCTCTCGCCAGAGATGATATGGTACACTAGGTCAGTAATTGAAATTTGTAACCTAGTTTGTTTCTTTTGAGAATCAAGATCCCAACTACTTGGCTAAGTGGTTCAGATGAATCAGGACTGGATCTTTCCAGCAAAAAGGGCAAGATAGTGCGGACAGGATTGGGTAGGATCGGATGCACATCAGAGGTATGAGGACACGCCTTAAGAGTGTATAATAGATCAATATTATATGGCACATTTGCTGGCCATATTTTAATTATTTAGCGTACGTGGTGTAGGGTAAAAAAGCATTATCTCTAGATGGAGCACAAACACGGCACATTCAATCAAGTATAACACACAATGTGATCCACTGCAGTGAGACTAGCACCTAAAAGTCGGTCTAGATAACAGCATGTGCTCAACAAACGCTGAGAGGAAAAGCTGGCAGTGGTTTGGGGCGACTTAAACATCATAAATTGCACTTGAACATCTGCTAAATCAGATTAGAAACCAAGTATTGCTGGACGACACGTCTAAACTGAGCAAGCTGCGCTCATACCTCACACCAAAGAAAGACACTTCATCACCTCAAGATCTTCACCTCTCTTCTATGGATTCCAATACATCCATTGATAGACAGAGTCAAAACATGTAATGAGATTTGTAAGGATTAGCCAGAAAACCTGGGAACTTCACATATAAACTCTTAATGAACTCTCAGTTTGACATAATAACATTATAACCTTCTCAATAATCAACTTCAAATTGTATTCTCTCCGACATTTCTACTAGATGCTCTAGCCTTCATTGGGATAATGAGACGCTAAGGCTCACGTGAGCCTGCTATATATCGGTAGCTAGCTATCCACCACATGCCAATACACACGCTTAGCACGTGTATCTCATGCTGAACACATGGTGATTCTCCACGAGCCCTGAACTAATAATCACCGAAGCCGGACACAAACACATCTCACGGTATGCAATGTTGGGAACTAAACCACCATGGGTACGCTTTGCACCTGCACCTCTACTTCAACCCAGTGCAATTCATCTGTCAACCACAGCCTCTTTTGCAGTGGCAACCATATTAAAAATGCATGCACGTCAGTGATGAGATAATGCATGATCCCATGATCGTAGGCGATGCGCACAGAAGCCATTCCTTACAGCTGCAGAGGAGGTTATTAGTCAGGTCACCTTAGAAGACCTCTTTGGATTCCGTGTGTGCACAAGACGTCGGCCGCACAAGAGCTCATCCACCACGGCACAGTGTACATGCACACACATACATACATACCGAACACCATAGTGCTTCTGTTGAAATAATTAACAATACCTCTCTGCTATGTATTTAATTGCTGAGCCTTACAACACTGCACAATCGCAGGTTTTCCAGACTAACAAATGATGTCATCCAGACGATGCACATTCTCCCAAATTCCAACTTATTGCAGAGGAAACACACACACACACACCTACCACACACAGACAAGCAAGCCCATTCCTGAAGCTATAGAGCCCATCCCTGAGAGTGGGGTGATAGGGGGGGGGGGGGGGGACATGGCTTTGGAAAGATAAAACTGGTAAGCTAGAAGCTAAAAGACAATAGCAGATGGTCGTGAAACACCCTGCACAGTCCGGATAGTGCTGTGTGCGGCCAAGGAAATCTTATGGAGTGCTTGGCAACGAAGCATTAAACCTTTGGTATAGAAGCTAAACAATTTCAATGACTCTTTACCCTCTAAGCAGGTTGTGCGGTGTCACCAGCGTTTCCTGCCTTGTAACTGCCTTCTCAAACTTACACATCTTAAAGATACTGACGTGTCCAACAAAACAAAAACATGCACTTAAAGGGTTAAAGAGTTAACGTATAAATTATGTGCTTATTGAAAGGGAGAAGGGTTACACTATAAATTAATAACCATTACGCCTCTTAGGTGAAGCTTGATGGTTGCTTCTGTGGCTATATAATCGTGAGGCTATCCTCAAAGAAGTGGTGGCCAACTTGCAATTTCGTTATCTTTTATGGAGATCATGTTAAATACTGGACCTTGCAAGATGAGTTGTTATGCAGGTTGCTATGCCAAGCAAAGCAAGCCATTTCCTTTATGACTGCAAACATGTTGTTACTAGAGATTGTTGCTATAGAGCTTGTGCTTGTTGATAAAAATAAATTAATTAATAAAATTAAAAAAATCACACTGACATTTCTTTCCCATAGGTCCAGGTCATCTTATCAACCTTAATTATCAACCTTAATTAAGGAGGTGAATGCTTGCAGGGTTGACTCAATGGAAAAGGAAACCAAGTAATTTAACCCATGATAAGATACTGATATTCATTATTAACCCGTCTAGCTAATGCTCAAGTTGGTTTTTGTGCACTCGAGGGCAATTATTACCTCTGCAAGTATTAATCCTTTCATGGATGTATGAGTCTAGGAGATAATTATATCATATTTATGACTAAATTTTCACTAAGAATAAATCAACCATCCACCAAATGGAAGGCATCTCTAAATAGCTGAACTCTTCCTTCCCCATCATGCCCAGTATTAATTAACATTCATGGAATACTGGAAGTATTTAAAAGTAATAATTTAAAAAAATTTTATAAAAAAAGTGTTCTGCCTAGCCACAAAAGAAGAGTTTGACCTAGCCGTTGATAACTGCAACGAGAAAGAAGGTAAGGCACCTATGCTTAGCAGGGGTAGCTGGACGTGGGTGCAGAAGAGCTGATTTTATTAGCCAGTTTGAGTCTCCATAGGAGGCTGCTCTCCCCAACATAGATAGCAAGAACAACCAAGAGCTGTCCTGTCACGAGTGTAACTTTGGCTAGAGTTTAGCTATAGCCTAACAAGATATTTCGTGCAGACCTAAGCACCGCTTGCTTAGTAGAGAGCTTCAGTTACTAAAACTCCTTTTTCTGTGTGAAGTTATCAATGAGGTCAATCAGTGTGTCCTGCAAGAGTGGGAGCTCTAATATTTACTCAACAGCAATAAGTGCACGTGGTACATGTGTCATAACAATTGCTCTGGTGGGTAACAATAGCTACTGTAGGTGAGAATAATCGTCACCTGCCCCAGTTTAGTCTCCTTCCATTGCTTGTAAAGGAATACAATAAGATCGACTCTCCTGCCGCATGGCTCAGTGGTGATAACTTGTCTTGACAAGAACTAACTGATGTTGGCTCGCATTTGATTTGTGCCAGCTCAGCAGGACCACAAATGGAACACTTTTAAAAGTAGTCCGAGTCATAATTGCCCATGATCGAGTTGGGCTGCTGGATTACGAGGATAAATCCAGTTATTGTGATGGCAGTGAAATGGCAGGTTTCCAAGGTATTTCTTGCGGTGACATATACGGCATTCATGGACACTCTCCTTCTTTTGTTTGTCTGTATAAACATTCCTACTGACAGAGGGACAGACGGTCAGATCATTTTATCCTAATTTGCACATAACACACAACACTGCGATAACCCCCGGGGCAAACAGGACATGACAAAGCTGAGAGCAGGCACATCGCCAAAGAAGGATTTGGTAAGTTCTCGAGAATCCCTACTCTGATGATGGTTTTTCCTTTGTTTGTTTGCACATTCTCTATCGATGACAAAGCACCAGAGATCATGTGACGAATGATCGCATTCATCAGTGATGGGATGCGTACGAAAACTGACACGCAGCACGACACAATATTTCTCCTCAACAATTTATACCAGCCGAATAGCCCTTCAATTATGACATTTTTTAATCCCCCCCCCCCCCCCCTAATAACTAGATTGAACGACATACCGTGTGCAATCACATGATCAGAAAGTAGGTCATGTTAAAATTACAGCTGGACCATCGTTATTTCTACCGTCTCAGTTATGTCTTAGATTATTACGGAGACAAGCATGTTTGTCTGCAGTAGTGGAGGTCTCAACTGCAAGACTATCCCAAGTGGCATACAAACTCTGATGGATGTTGACAATTGAGGTTGGACAGGCTATAATGTATTCTTTAGTTCTCCAAGGATTGACCATTAGAAAACACAGTAGCCATAGGATCTTATTGGGCTGATATACCTTGCAGGGTTCTGGTTAGACAGACACCTATGTGTGTATGGAAATAAGCCAGTAAAAAAATTTAAAAAAGGTATATATATATATACATACATATATATACATATATATATACACATACATTACATATATATATATATACATACATATACATATATATATACACATACATATATATACATATATATATACACATACATTACATATATATATATACATACATACATATACATATATATATATACACATACATATATATATATACATATATTATATATATGTACATTGTATATCCTGGATTGAAACGTGTGCATTCTATTTATTTCATGAGCTAATCAAGGGCATGTTCTATTATTCTGGCAAGCCTGTAGTGCAGGCATGCACGTAATAGATCACCAGATCTCAGTCAGGTAATAATATCTTTGTTTGTGTGTCTATTCCTTGTCTACCATTCCTTCCAGGTCAGCTTCGCTCCATGCGAAGGCAGTCTCTCGATGTCCTCATTGTGCAGTACGGTTACCTCACTGGTGATAGCAGCTGCTGTACTGGCTAGCCAAGACTTGCAGTGGGCGTGATCTTCTGAGCCATTCTGCTCGCAGACTCACACTAGATATTTATAATTGGACGTTTTGTAATACTGTACTCGGGTTCACTTATGAGCACGTGCATTGCAATGTAGTTATAGTGGGTGTGAGCAATAGTAAATGGTGCACAGTCTAAACAAGGGAGCGTCTAATTGGGGGAAAGTGGTATATGTATACATAATTATTCATACTTGTGTCCATATATACAGTAATATATTAATAGTTTAGTAGTATTAATAAATTTAAATTAAAAAAATGATGATAGAACACCAAGTTCAAAGTAGGCGCGGCCACCACACACCACCCCAACTCCCACACATGTAATGATTAATTGAGTTAAAGTTTAGGAGTTGAATGTAATTTAGTGGAGTGCCGATTTCTCAGCATCAAGCTTGGTCAGTAATCTCATTCTATGTCTAGTCTGGTGCAGCCGACCCTCTACCTCGTGGTAGAGGGGAGAAAAGAGGATCTGGGAATATTGCCACTATGCTTGCAGTGTGTGCTGGAGTACCCTGCCTTCATGACCATCTTCGCATCATTCCATTTCACATGTGGTAGAAGCGATCCAGACCTTAGTTTCCTTCTTCCTCTAGGAATGGAAGAGAGGAAAGCTTTAGCCCAAACAGAAATCATGCACAAAGTATCTTCCCTAGTTCCTGCTGATGATGTCATCCAAACCACCCCTCTCACACTGACATCGGTTCCTCTGTTGATGGCAATTTCATCCAACTAGAGCAGTATTAATTACATTCCGGCAAAACAGTTACGCATGCTAGTGTTTCCACATCAGTTCTCTGAAAGAGAAGGATCAGCAACGCCAGGCTAATGTATCCATATGCACACTGGATTTCCCACGACCGACACACACACACACACACACACACACACTATACATAAATTAAATAGTAGCTATAAGGTAGAACTATCTTCTAGGAGGCTTTTATAACTACTTTCTCTCTCGTCTAAGACGACATGCTTCTAGGCCTTGAAGGTTTGCAGGTAGGTAGAGGAAAGATCAAGATGCGTCTTGAGCTACAGTCTTCTGTGGAAGTTTGGTTTTATTTCTCGGATTAGATCCGGACACAGAATATTCATGTCACTGAATGTAAACCAGAAATATATCACGCAAGTAGGAGACGTACGGCAGGGAAATTTAGCTTGCGTTGCCTCAGAGTAAATAGAGTCATATTTGTGCAATGTAGTTTGAAGCTGGTGGAGGAATGCAGTCTCTCTTTGACACTGATCACAGAAGACCAACAGCTTTTCCTGGATGTCAAGGAAGACTTTCTTCTGCCGCTTTCCTTGCAACAGACAGTGAGAGTGACTGCACTGAAATACTACATATAAGGAATGGTAAACTAGGCTGATAAAAGCAGGTGTACTTCGGACAAACAGTGGAATAAGGAGTATATATATACACACCTTTAGTGTGAAAGGGAAACTACCTGCGCTGGTGAATGTTTGTGCACACATCTACGTGGCATACAATTATATAACACTGCTGCGATTCCCCTTGAATGTCTATGCATGCACACACTAGTCAGGGTTTCATTTAGGGGGGGCGGGCAGGAGGGGCGACTCCCCTTGGAGCCACCCCCCCCCCCCCCCCCCCCCCTTGGAAATTGTATTATTAAAATTCATTAGAAACTTTGTCACATCTTTAACCATCATGCCCCCCCCCCCTTAAAATCTAGATTCCTCCAGTTGCCCCTCCCCTTGGATAATTTTCTAAATGAAATCCTGCTAGTGTGCTATTGTGAGTTGGTTGTATACAATCCTATAACACTGCTGCAGTCCCCTAGCAGGTCTATGCACACATACACTAGTGTGCTATTGTGACTTGGCTTATTGTTTCAACAACCACAGATCACACATAATCACATGCCAATCTAGAGAGAGCACAAGCAAGACAAAGTCATTAAAACTAACCTCAAGACTGATAAGTTGGTTTCCCCAACCACAGGTAACTTGTGCGCAGACACTATCTAACCTGTGCTGAAGTGGGCCACGTGCCATGGTAAAAACAAGAATTGGATTTTGAATGCCTTGATCAAGCAGCTAGTACCCGCCCGGTTGATGGTTGTCTGGGTACACCCAATTCATGGTCAGTCTGGGTGGATGGTCCATCAAGGTCAATGTCAACACACCCGCTACTGCCATGGACGAATCAGACAAATCAGAAGGTTCACAAGGGGGTTAAAAAGAGGAGTGTTCCAAGGATAGTAAATAATAATTACTACTACTACTACTACTACTACTAATAATAATAATAATACTAATACTACTACTACTACTACTACTAATAATGATAATGATAGTAATGATAATAATGATACTAATGATACTAATGATACTAATGATACTAATGATACTAATACTACTACTACTACTACTACTACTACTACTAATAATAATAATAATAATAATGGCTACTTATTCTAGGTTACTTTAATCTGATAGTGATAACTTTATTTGTTGATAAAGTAACTATCTGACAGTGGCTATTAGTAACCAGTTGGTATTATTTGTTGATAGAGTAACTGATAATTTGTTGATGGATGTGGTAGTTGGTTTTACTTGCAAAGAAGTTGGAGACAAAGTTGAATGAATCCGTTGACTTGCTGCAGAACACATCGTGGAAATTATGTCTATACAGAAGCACAACTATTGCTACTTCATCCTGGGGTTTGCTGAGCAAGAATCTGTAATAGCATTTGACAAAAACTACAACAAACTTCTGGCGTGAAGCCAAAAAGTTAACATACAAGGTCTGAATTGATGAATGGAAATTGAGGCTCCATTTTTTTGGAGCATGCTGGTACTCCCCCTGCAACACTGTGTTAGCCTCTTGGAGCAGTGCTGGTACTCCCCCTGCAACACTGTGTTAGCCAACAAGACAATGAGACAAGTATAGGATGCCCTATCACGATTTAAGCATTAATAAATGGAATAGGAAGGTCTACCACATCCCCCATACTCATCTTGTCGAGGGAGATCCAAGCAATGTCTTCTGCTGCAAGTGTCCAGCTCAGGGCGATGTGGCTAGTCAGAAAGGTCAGCTTGAACAGATCGGTAGTGGCTAAAGCCACATCTCTTAGCAGTGAGCACAAACATTTCTGACTGATAAATTAATTGCCTTCAATATTGGTCCCCATTTCACCACCTCCCTCTGTGTGTTCAGCAAGTCACCACCTCCCACTGTGTTCAGCAAGTCACCACCTCCCACTGTGTGTTCAGCTAGTGTGTTCAGCATTTCACCATCTCCCACTGTGCGTTCAGCAAGTGTGTTCAGCAAGTGTGTTCAGCAAGTGTGTTCAGCAAGTCACCACCTCCCTCTGTGTGTTCAGCTAGTGTGTTTAGCATTTCACCATCTCCCACTGTGTGTTCAGCAAGTCACCACCTCCCTCTGTGTGTTCAGCAAGTCACCACCTCCCTCTGTGTGTTCAGCTAGTGTGTTTAGCATTTCACCATCTCCCACTGTGTGTTCAGCAAGTCACCACCTCCCTCTGTGTGTTCAGCAAGTCACCACCTCCCTCTGTGTGTTCAGCAAGTCACCACCTCCCTCTGTGTGTTCAGCATTCAGCATTTCACCATCTCCCTCTGTGTGTTCAGCAAGTCACCACCTCCCTCTGTGTGTTCAGCATTCAGCATTTCACCATCTCCCACTGTGTGTTCAGCAAGTCACCACCTCCCTCTGTGTGTTCAGCTAGTGTGTTTAGCATTTCACCATCTCCCACTGTGTGTTCAGCAAGTCACCACCTCCCTCTGTGTGTTCAGCAAGTCACCACCTCCCTCTGTGTGTTCAGCTAGTGTGTTTAGCATTTCACCATCTCCCACTGTGTGTTCAGCAAGTCACCACCTCCCTCTGTGTGTTCAGCTAGTGTGTTTAGCATTTCACCATCTCCCACTGTGTGTTCAGCAAGTCACCACCTCCCTCTGTGTGTTCAGCAAGTCACCACCTCCCTCTGTGTGTTCAGCTAGTGTGTTTAGCATTTCACCATCTCCCACTGTGTGTTCAGCAAGTCACCACCTCCCTCTGTGTGTTCAGCATTCAGCATTTCACCATCTCCCACTGTGTGTTCAGCAAGTCACCACCTCCCTCTGTGTGTTCAGCTAGTGTGTTTAGCATTTCACCATCTCCCACTGTGTGTTCAGCAAGTCACCACCTCCCTCTGTGTGTTCAGCTAGTGTGTTTAGCATTTCACCATCTCCCACTGTGTGTTCAGCAAGTCACCACCTCCCTCTGTGTGTTCAGCATTCAGCATTTCACCATCTCCCACTGTGTGTTCAGCAAGTCACCACCTCCCTCTGTGTGTTCAGCTAGTGTGTTTAGCATTTCACCATCTCCCACTGTGTGTTCAGCAAGTCACCACCTCCCTCTGTGTGTTCAGCTAGTGTGTTTAGCATTTCACCATCTCCCACTGTGTGTTCAGCAAGTCACCACCTCCCTCTGTGTGTTCAGCAAGTCACCACCTCCCTCTGTGTGTTCAGCTAGTGTGTTTAGCATTTCACCATCTCCCACTGTGTGTTCAGCAAGTCACCACCTCCCTCTGTGTGTTCAGCTAGTGTGTTTAGCATTTCACCATCTCCCACTGTGTGTTCAGCAAGTCACCACCTCCCTCTGTGTGTTCAGCAAGTCACCACCTCCCTCTGTGTGTTCAGCTAGTGTGTTTAGCATTTCACCATCTCCCACTGTGTGTTCAGCATTTCACCATCTCCCACTGTGTGTTCAGCAAGTCACCACAATATGCAAGTCAGTATATGAAATAGCAGGATGGCAAGCACTTCATGACAACTCTGTAGCTTGGTGCATCAGGTTCATCCAGTTGTAGATAAGCAGTTAAAAGTGAAGCTAGCCATCCAAACAAGCGGCTTCTAGTGGAAGAGAAGAGACACTCGGGCGCACGTTGCACCGAGAGAAAAACCCATGCATTTCCACACGGGATGACCACACACTCAGAATTAGCCCGCCCAGTTCATTCCCCTTGGGATTTATTCAAAACATAGAAAATGCAAAGACCAGTGCAGAACTCAGCCATTGAAGTGCCACACTAAAGCAGAAACAGATTATGAACAGAAAGCTCAGACAGTGATATTAAAAATAATGTGGTTTAGGGGACAATAGCCCCTTAGGCAGGTCTTTATCCTTCCCTTGAGACTACTTTGCTCTCTGCCACAACAGAAGACAACAGAGATGCACTGGCCGTCTCTTGAGACCACTTAATCAAATTAAGCTTAAGAGTAACAAACCATTTGATACCTCCAGGGCAGTGAAGAATTGAAATTCAGCTAATTACAGTGATGTAATGTGCTGGTTGTGGTGATGATGTTGATAATGCGATTAACTAATTGTGTAGGAAACTGCGAACCTTCTTCAAACAAACACAAAGCATTCACTTCCCACATGCTCTCCCTGCAGAGCTACAGCATGTCAGGCTAATTCAGATTTGTGTACCCATAAAGTTATTGTCAGCCTACATGAGCTTGTCTTAGCCCAGTGTGGTTAACAGTCTGCTTGTGTCTCCATAGAGCTGTTGTCAACCTGCCTCAGTCCAGTATCCCCCCCCCATAAGTTACTGTCAACCTACTTCAATTGGCCTCAACCCAGTGTGACTTTGGTCCAGTGTGTGCCCCCGTAAGGTTACTGTCAACCTACTTCAACTGGCCTCAATCCAGAGTGATGTTGGTCTAGTGTGTGCCCCCATAAGGTTACTGTCAATCTACTTCAACCTGTCTCAACCCAGTGTGATGTTAGTGTGTATTCTGGTAATAAAGCATCCCCAGAAGGGAGGGAGGGTAAGTGAGTGGGATAGGTAAGTGTCAAAGGTTTAGAAGGTCTGGAGGAGGAAGACTTGTACAGCCAACCAAGCAACGCTCGCTGACAGACATTTAAACCAGGATAAATATTTAGAAGAAAACAGACTCCGCAAAAAAATAATTAAAAATAGTAATAAAAATAGCAATAATAATAAATAAAATAAATAATAAATTAATAAAAATAACTGTCATTTTATATGAAAAGCAATATTACAATACCAAGCACAACTCGGTGGCATATGCCATTTTTAATACACAATTTTTTTTGATCACATTCACTAGCCCAGCCATTCTTTAGTCACTCCCACTAAAGATGGAGACCATCCAACTTGTCATGCGAACCTAGAGATGCACAGATTCTAGAGCATGTACTTACACTGAGCACATGTTTCTAATGTTTGGTTACTCGGGGGGGGGGGGGGGGGGGGCACAAAACACAAAACCAACAAGAGCAAGTTCTTGGAAGACCTACCCAACATGGCCCTAGACCACAAACCAAATATAATTACACACAGATCTGCCTGGTTGGACTGATAAAAGCTAATCATGTATTATACAGCTCTATATTATATGGTGATGGCAGTGAAGCTCCATAAAAACACCCAATCAAGGTTATCCAATCAAGGTTATCCTTAGCATAGGTTCAAGGCAGTAATAGGAAGGAGGTATTTCTGTATTTGTGGCCTAGACACACACACACACATACACACACTGGAAAGCAATTGTCTTATACTACTTCTGCTTTGTGTATTAGGTACAAAATCCACTGGATCTAATATATGAAGCAAAATAGAACAATCCAAAGTTCACCATGTCATCCTTCTCTGCAGAGCTATCTGTCTGGGTCAATAGTTCAAATTATGATCGCTACCACAAACAGCTACATTGGTGACATAACTCATCTTGGTTTACCTACAACGACCACACACACCTGCTTCCAGTAGAGCAAGATCTGACGAAGATGCTGTCTGTGTCGGGAATTATCCTCTGAACAAACACCTGCTCTTCATCTCGCTCTCCAAATGGACCTGTGCAGGTGGACAGGATGGGGTGAATGAAAACAAAAGGTGTGGCATAGTCACTCACTTAGTCTGATTAGAAACATCCTGTTATGATGCATGCAAAGTTTGGACACAGGGATAAAAAAAATGGAAAAAAATATTTAAAAAATAAATAAAAATATCATAACACACACACACACACAAGCAACAATAAAGTCAGTCAATTAGATTACTAAGCTAGTAAGAAAAACCCAGTGATGGCAGTTAAGGAGAGGCGGCATCATTAACTCACTCAACGCCAGGCGCAAAATGAATGATGATCACAAGAAATAAAATCATGACAAATCGTCCATCAATTGCAATGTTTTGTTGAAGAATGTGGAAAGGGATATTCTATCAATAAACAAAGTTTCGGCTTGTAGTTTCGGCTTGTAGGTAACCAAGGTAATCGCAAGATCTAAGTTCAAGTGGTGTGTCTAGCATTTCCATTCAACCAAGATGACTTTGTGGCTGCTATTTCACGATGACTTCACTCTCTCGGACAGCGATGAAGAAGATACTGGGATGTAGGTATTCCTGGGAGATGATGCTGTGTACCCAGAGGACATGGCAGATCTCAAGAAAGAGCTGTACCTAGATAGCTAGAACAATGGAAGAATCTTCACAGATAGCTATAACTAAGTATGGATGTACAATAATAAAAATAGAGCAAGGTTTGATAGCTTGAACATTATACCTAGCTCTAGCTATTGTGACTTTGTATACATAGCTAGCTAAATATATATTATCACATATTCTTTAAAATATGATATCTCTCTTTGACAGGTTCTGCCTCAGACTTGGAATCTGTATGCCCAACTGTTACTCTCCACCGGCTCCTCCTCCACTCGTCTTCTCTTCCTCCTCCTCCTCTACTAACTTCCTCTCCTCCAATCTAAATATTGAAGTAGTAACAAGTGAGAGAACGTATATTCACATTTTGTGGTCTACTTGCTAGGCAACCAATTTCAGCACAGTGTTGGTCAATTCATGGGCAATCTAGTAATATATATGGTTGCACTTTATTGTTGTAGTCTCCATTTCCCTTTATAAAGTTGGTTGAGAGGATTAATGCTCGTGGGACTATTCCAGAGCTCATTGCATTGTGCATATACAAATACTCAAACAAATGCCTCTTTGCTCTGTGATAAATAACAATAGCAACACATCATTGTAAGCCAATACCACACATAGATAGACTTCCAATGTTCCACAGACAAACAAAGACAAGCTTGATTGTAGACTTCCATTGTTCCACAGATAAACAAAGACAAGATTGATAGTGTGACTTCCATTGTTCCACAGATAAAGCCAAAATTGATAGTGTGACTTCCATTGTTCCATAGATACCAAAGATAAGATTGATAGTGACTTCCATTATTCCACAGACAAAGGCAGAGCTCTCATATTCAATTTATCAGGAAGGCCCAGACGCTGGTAATTTTATTGGTTGTGTAAAAAGTTACCCTGGATATAGCTATGACTAATCATGTGAACTCTCACATTCTTCTTTCCCTTGTACAGTGCACCCTATTTGATTTAGATCAAAGGAAGCGCATCACGTGGTCATAGCAATGCCCACACCAATTAGATACAATTATGAGTGTCTGCTGGCACATTCCTTCACTTAGACATCAAGGGAAAGCTGCATGGTGTTTTTAACACCAAGACACCAATTAGACATCAATTAATGTCTGGTTCTTCTGGTAAGTGGATTTCCAAAACCAAGCTTTGATTATAAGGTGCCAGGATTTGTCCAGCATATGACATCTAATTATCACTGGGCATTATTCTTGACACCTAATTTAAGCACACAGACGGAACTATAATCGACTATACACTTGATTCTCACTGTCTTGTCCACATTACATCCTTTCACACACACACATGCCTTCCAGCTCTGCATAATTGCTTTCTCACTTACTAATTAACTCACCCAGCTAAACCAAAATGGGTACAACAGTGTCAGCAGCCTTTACTAGTTCTCAGCATCACATTAACATACTGAATACATACTGAATACATACTGAATACATTAACATACTGAATACACATTTGTCTAAACTAATGTAGCCATTTAATTTGTGCATGCTCACCACACACGCCGTGATCCCTACTGGGCGGAGCTATAATCACATGTAATAAAGGGAAAATATACTGACCTAAGCCTACCGAGGTCTATCTAGCAGTGACGTTAAGACCGTGTCTGATGCGAAAAGGAGAAACTTCGATTATTTTTGTCAGGACAAACACTCAGGACAAACACACAAAAATAATATACTCTCAATAAACTCTCAGTTGACATAACGAAATTACAATGACCTTCTCAATAAACTACTTGAAATTTACTCTCTTGACATTTCGACTAGATGCTTCAGCCTTCATCAGGAACAATATATTCCTGATGAAGATTAGAGCATCTACTTTAAACATTGAGAGAGCAAATATCTACTAAGAAGGTCATTGTAAAAATAGATCATTGCTTTGCCTTGTTCCATGCACAAGTCCTAGACTAAATTTTTCATTACATACATAATTAGCAAAGTGCAAAAGGGTCCATGGTAACAGATAACAATGTCACTTGACAAATAAAGAGCTGTTACAAAACACATGCAGTCAAAGGCTGAGCTCCAAGTGAGTCTGAAGTATGAACTCACTGCACTATGGCTGAGCTCCAAGTAAGTCTGAAGTATGAACTCACTACACTATGGCTGAGCTCCAAGTAAGTCTGAAGTATGAACTCACTGCACTATGGCTGAGGTCCAAGTAAGTCTGAAGTATGAACTCACTGCACTATGGCTGAGCTCCAAGTAAGTCTGAAGTATGAACTCACTGCACTATGGCTGAGCTCCAAGTGAGTCTGAAGTATGAACTCACTGCACTATGGCTGAGGTCCAAGTAAGTCTGAAGTATGAACTCACTGCACTATGGCTGAGGTCCAAGTAGGTCTGAAGTATGAACTCACTGCACTATGGCTGAGCTCCAAGTAAGTCTGAAGTATGAACTCACTGCACTATGGCTGAGCTCCAAGTGAGTCTGAAGTATGAACTCACTGCACTATGGCTGAGCTCCAAGTGAGTCTGAAGTATGAACTCACTGCACTATGGCTGAGCTCCAAGTAAGTCTGAAGTATGAACTCACTGCACTATGGCTGAGCTCCAAGTGAGTCTGAAGTATGAACTCACTGCACTATGGCTGAGCTCCAAGTAAGTCTGAAGTATGAACTCACTGCACTATGGCTGAGCTCCAAGTAAGTCTGAAGTATGAACTCACTGCACTATGGCTGAGCTCCAAGTAAGTCTGAAGTATGAACTCACTGCACTATGGCTGAGCTCCAAGTGAGTCTGAAGTATGAACTCACTGCACTATGGCTGAGCTCCAAGTGAGTCTGAGTATGAACTCACTGCACTATGGCTGAGGGCCAAGTAAGTCTGAAGTATGAACTCACTGCACTATGGCTGAGCTCCAAGTAAGTCTGAAGTATGAACTCACTGCACTATGGCTGAGCTCCAAGTAAGTCTGAAGTATGAACTCACTGCACTATGGCTGAGCTCCAAGTGAGTCTGAAGTATGAACTCACTGCACTATGGCTGAGGTCCAAGTAAGTCTGAAGTATGAACTCACTGCACTATGGCTGAGCTCCAAGTAAGTCTGAAGTATGAACTCACTGCACTATGGCTGAGGTCCAAGTAGGTCTGAAGTATGAACTCACTGCACTATGGCTGAGCTCCAAGTGAGTCTGAAGTATGAACTCACTGCACTATGGCTTAGCTCCAAGTGAGTCTGAAGTATGAACTCACTGCACTATGGCTGAGCTCCAAGTAAGTCTGAAGTATGAACTCACTGCACTATGGCTGAGCTCCAAGTGAGTCTGAAGTATGAACTCACTGCACTATGGCTGAGCTCCAAGTGAGTCTGAAGTATGAACTCACTGCACTATGGCTGAGCTCCAAGTAAGTCTGAAGTATGAACTCACTGCACTATGGCTGAGCTCCAAGTAAGTCTGAAGTATGAACTCACTGCACTATGGCTGAGGTCCAAGTGAGTCTGAGTATGAACTCACTGCACTATGGCTGAGCTCCAAGTAAGTCTGAAGTATGAACTCACTGCACTATGGCTGAGCTCCAAGTAAGTCTGAAGTATGAACTCACTGCACTATGGCTGAGCTCCAAGTAAGTCTGAAGTATGAACTCACTGCACTATGGCTGAGGTCCAAGTGAGTCTGAAGTATGAACTCACTGCACTATGGCTGAGCTCCAAGTGAGTCTGAAGTATGAACTCACTGCACTATGGCTGAGGTCCAAGTGAGTCTGAAGTATGAACTCACTGCACTATGGCTGAGCTCCAAGTGAGTCTGAAGTATGAACTCACTGCACTATGGCTGAGCTCCAAGTAAGTCTGAAGTATGAACTCACTGCACTATGGCTGAGCTCCAAGTAAGTCTGAAGTATGAACTCACTGCACTATGGCTGAGCTCCAAGTGAGTCTGAAGTATGAACTCACTGCACTATGGCTGAGGTCCAAGTGAGTCTGAAGTATGAACTCACTGCACTATGGCTGAGGTCCAAGTGAGTCTGAAGTATGAACTCACTGCACTATGGCTGAGGTCCAAGTAAGTCTGAAGTATGAACTCACTGCACTATGGCTGAGCTCCAAGTGAGTCTGAAGTATGAACTCACTGCACTATGGCTGAGCTCCAAGTGAGTCTGAAGTATGAACTCACTGCACTATGGCTGAGCTCCAAGTGAGTCTGAAGTATGAACTCACTGCACTATGGCTGAGCTCCAAGTGAGTCTGAGTATGAACTCACTGCATTATGGCTGAGCTCCAAGTAAGTCTGAAGTATGAACTCACTGCACTATGGCTGAGGGCCAAGTAAGTCTGAAGTATGAACTCACTGCACTATGGCTGAGCTCCAAGTGAGTCTGAAGTATGAACTCACTGCACTATGGCTGAGCTCCAAGTGAGTCTGAAGTATGAACTCACTGCACTATGGCTGAGGTCCAAGTGAGTCTGAAGTATGAACTCACTGCACTATGGCTGAGGTCCAAGTGAGTCTGAAGTATGAACTCACTGCACTATGGCTGAGCTCCAAGTAAGTCTGAAGTATGAACTCACTGCACTATGGCTGAGCTCCAAGTAAGTCTGAAGTATGAACTCACTGCACTATGGCTGAGCTCCAAGTGAGTCTGAAGTATGAACTCACTGCACTATGGCTGAGCTCCAAGTGAGTCTGAAGTATGAACTCACTGCACTATGGCTGAGCTCCAAGTAAGTCTGAAGTATGAACTCACTGCATTATGGCTGAGCTCCAAGTAAGTCTGAAGTATGAACTCACTGCACTATGGCTGAGGTCCAAGTAAGTCTGAAGTATGAACTCACTGCACTATGGCTGAGCTCCAAGTGAGTCTGAAGTATGAACTCACTGCACTATGGCTGAGGTCCAAGTAAGTCTGAAGTATGAACTCACTGCACTATGGCTGAGCTCCAAGTAAGTCTGAAGTATGAACTCACTGCACTATGGCTGAGCTCCAAGTAAGTCTGAAGTATGAACTCACTGCACTATGGCTGAGCTCCAAGTAAGTCTGAAGTATGAACTCACTGCACTATGGCTGAGCTCCAAGTAAGTCTGAAGTATGAACTCACTGCATGGCTGAGGTCCAAGTAAGTCTGAAGTATGAACTCACTGCACTATGGCTGAGCTCCAAGTAAGTCTGAAGTATGAACTCACTGCACTATGGCTGAGCTCCAAGTGAGTCTGAAGTATGAACTCACTGCACTATGGCTGAGCTCCAAGTAAGTCTGAAGTATGAACTCACTGCATTATGGCTGAGCTCCAAGTAAGTCTGAAGTATGAACTCACTGCACTATGGCTGAGCTCCAAGTAAGTCTGAAGTATGAACTCACTGCACTATGGCTGAAACCCAATAGTGACCATATCCCAACTGTTCATTCCCCCCAACCCATAAACTACAGTCAACAATATGCTTTGTACTGTCTTTAAGAAACTCCCCTTAGGGTTAGTTAGTTCTGCTGGAAGTGCATGCATTGAAGTCTAGGGGCAATTGGCTGACCAGAGCACAGTTAGGGAATTAGTAAGGCCTGGGGTTTGTATGTAGATCCTGTTGGAAGAGACATCTGACTTCTTAGATTACGGTCATAGTGTCAGGTGTCTATATATGTAAAATGCCTCAAGGCTGGCTAATTATAGCCAGGTTCTTAATTGAGCTAAGTAGTTAAAATGTGCTAAATTTTTAACTGTAAAAATAATAATATATATATATATATATATATTTGATCACCTCATTCTTCAGGCATGTGTAATAATCTTTCTGCTGTTAATTGAGGTGAAAAATGAATCCAAAGTTTAGTGGCATATCAAAATTATTTGAGTGCCCAAAAATCTGACTGTTTTGAGCCTTGACTTGATAGGGTAGCTCTTTCACTTGATAGAGCACCTATTTCACATTATAGGAGAAGTTCTTCCTCAACGATGTCCATGGGCAAACATGCCAAAAAATCAGACAAATCAGGTTTTTCAAGCATGCAGATGTAGAGTGAAGTTGAATAGGAGCAGCAAAGGGGAAGATATCTTTACTTATGTTGGCCAAGAGGTGGATAGTCTGAGAAGAGGGTTCACTTCTGAACTTACCTTGGCTAGCTGTATTTATGACTTTCTTCTGGATCTGTTTTGCCTTCCATGGAAAGTGAGGAGGACCAGGAGGAGTGCATAGAGCGAAGGTCAAGTTAATAATGCTCAATGTGTGGCAGGCCAGCTGTAGTACAATGTATGGAACTTTTTACAGCTGTTTCATGCACCATGTGCTATGAAGGAAGAGATAGGTTGAGGAGATCTCTGCCATCTTCCAGTTATAGTACAGTGCACAATACAGCTGTAGAAGAACTAAAAAGTTCCATACATCTTTACTGTGTATAATAATAATAATAATAAAAAGAATACTACTACTACTACTACTACTACTACTAACAACAACAACAACAACAATAAATACTGCAGATGTTATCTGGGCAGATAGCAGTATGAAATAAACAGTCCTTTCTGGGTAGTTGGCATCTACATTGATTTATACGAAAAATGCACACAATTTTCTATCTTCTTCCAAGTGTATTACAAGTGGGAAAAAAGGAATGTCAATTATAATAGGTAGTCAACAAACCACAAAAGTTAGCTCTTTATGAGTCTTTGTGTTTAGTAAAAATCATATAATAATATATGCCTCAAAGAATATTTTGAGCACTGGAGGGCATGTGGTGAAGCTACACAGTCAAACCACAATGGTCGCTAAATGAAACATTGGTTTACTGCTCTCCCAATTTCAGGCAGCGTGGAAAACTTCAAAGATTAGTTGCTTCCCAAACATATATGTTCTCCAGACATGTAAGCGTGCATGCCAGCACTTATAGGACATTTTATAACTGGCTATGCCAAGTGACTGTAGAGGTTACCCCCTCTTCAGAAGCATAACTTCCTACACATACCATATTCCCCCGAATATGTCGTTCGTTTTTACACCAAATTTGACCTCAAATTTACTAGGTTGTCTCATATTCAAAGTGTACAGGATCAAGTCAATTCAGTCGAGCACGATGGTAAAGCTAAGGAGTTGCACGCTGCAAAGAGAAAATCGTCGACTACGCGTTGCAAGCCATGGATCATTTACCAAAAGGTAAATTATCTACGAGCAAACCAAACAATTGCAAACACACAGAGGAGGCACGGAGCATCAAAGGAGCATCAAAGAAACTTATTAGAGGCGGGAAGAAAGCCAGGGTGCAGGACAAGTGGTCTGGAATTGTGAAGAGCCAAGTGCAAGATTGGAAGAGTTCGTCGAGCATTTGAGAACCACAGATACTAAATACTCCCTTCACATTTTGCTTCTCGGGGTTCTAAAACTATGTCCGCATGGAAGGGCCTGAGGAACCACTGGAGAATGCTCGCGTGGAGAGTGTCAAGTTTTTTTGTTGCAATATACCATTGTCTTTTAAAAGTTCGACTGGGAAATTTAGAGGTCTACTTAGGTCGACTTATATTGGGGGAAATATGGTAGCTGGTGATTTACCCTCTTACTGGCATATATATATATATATATATATATATATATATATATATATATATTATGTATATATACACCCATACCACAAAAAATCACATTCATGTGTGAGCATGTACTAACTGTGTGGCATGCTAGAAGACTCAATTGTTCTTGTCGTAGTACATATAGCTCAATATATGAAATGTGACCTGGGACAGTTGATGATGGCTACTTCGCTTTAGTAACAATGAGTCCACGAGATAACTACACATGGTAAGGAGAATAATTCCTTAAGGCTATAGATAGGGTTAAATGCACTTCCTCAACTAGTCTTCAGACTTTCCTTCACTTAGCAGTCTTACAGCTTGGACATAACTAAACCAAAATCACCATAAGAATTCCAGAAATTTCATCTTGGTGAGATTATCTTGGTGCAGTTTAACTTCATCAGAACTCACCATTGATAAAGCCTTGCTTATTAAGGAATTACTTTATACAGTACCACAGCTATAATTAACGAGTAGATAAATATTTTTAAGCCCCCAAAAACTTCCCCAAAAATTAATTTTTAAACAACTTTTAGACTCACAATTACAAATATATACAGTCTCTACACTTTCAACAAACTGATCTAGTGACTTTCAGAAAGTCATTGTAGTCTCTAGACTGATGGCACTCTATCTTTAGGGAGAGTCATACTAATTATAGGACTCCCTAGATTAAGAGATTATTAATGCACAGGTGACAAGAAGTGAAACCACTCCTACCTTTTCCAAAAGGTCACCAGCGGTACAAGGGGTAACTAGGTCAACCTTTATTGCTCGCGATCCTGATTATCGTGTAAGTAATACCTTTTAATCACATATTTTAATTAGCAAGTTGCAACATTTGAACACTTGGAAAGTTTGTAATTGAGAATCCAATACTAGCCTTCCAGTACACTGGGTATCTAGAATTCTTCTTTGTTGGTATATAGATTCTTTGTAGTCCCGTTAACCAAGAAATTTGTTAAAAGGAGAAATAAATTAGGGTTAATAAAAGTAAAGGTGTTACCTTTAGCTGCTGCTTATAATTCACACACAAGAAGGCGCAGATCAGAGAACCAGCTTTCAAGAAGTGTGTGGAAAATGTGTCTCTCCTTTGACATCTTCTTAGGTACTGTCCTGCAATGGTGCCCCTTTTCAGTATGATCTCTTGGGTTAGACAAACTCTTTTCTACACTCCTGCCACATTTCCCAAGTGCTGCTTTCCTCCCTTCAAGCTCCATAAACGTGATTCTCTCTCTACAGCAGGGCCTAGCAATCTCTTGCACAGATTTCCAGCTGGTTCTCCTTTGAGGCTGATCGTGTATCGTGTCATTGTCACATCAGAATATTAAAAAAATAATTCGTAAATCTCGTGTCCTACGAGTTCTATGAGATCATAATGACACGAAATATTTTCATGTGGATTTTATTTTAAACAAATTAGTGAGAAACAGAAGCCTGTAGGCGTACAGATAGAAAATAGTCCTGAAAGAAGTAAACAACATGAGTGTCAATATTTTCCTTCATCGAGATATTTTACGCGGTTGGAGGGTAGGGTGGAGTGGAGTGGAGTGGGATGGGGTGGAGTGGGATGGAGTGGGGTGGAGTGGAGTGGGATGGGGTGGAGTGGGGTGGGTGGGTCATGAATATATTCATAAAATGATTTAGCTTCAAGCACTTGATATAGTAAATATGGTTAGATTAGCTGTGTAATGCATACTTATAATTAAGTAACCTTTATAGATGCCTATGCCTTAGCACTGGTTGGTATCTCCATTTAGCATTAATCACTCAGACATCATTCACAAAAATATACATATTCAGAAATTAAAAAATGCACACTAAGCACTAGACTACATGCATCATGCCCAGGAGATATATTTTGGACACTAACAAACAAAAAAAAACTACTTACTTCTGGTTTGTCTGGTTTGTCAGGGTGGAAAAGCAAAAAAAAAATAAAAAAATCTAGACCGCCCCTTGGGAAGGCATTAATCCTGTCCTGATAACCCTTTCCTCTTGAGAATCATGGCACTCCTGGATGGATTTCCACACTGTAAGTTTTGTGGTAGATATAAGAAAGATGTAGCGCTGCACACCTTTTCTTTGCTTACCTAAATAGTCTTTGCTGAGGGCATTATTTTTGCATTAAAAACAAAAACACTTTGAAAAAATGTTTCTCCTGAAAAAAATTATATCTACAAATGAAAACGACAAATTAAATCAAAAGGTAATCTGTTATGTAGACATGCCAAATCTCAAGTATGTATACAAATGAGGTAAAAGGGGGAAAATCAATCACACGCTTTACTTAGAAGTTGATCACTTGATGTTCATTAGCTTCCAGGATATGGTGATGAAGCTAAATTCTTTTAGCCACGCTCACGAATATTCATGAAAAGTTTACTCTCCACTTGCAGTCAAAGAGCTCAATTCTGAGGAGTGCTAATGATGTTTACCTCTTTCAAAACTATTTGCAATTTACACTCGTACTGGCTTCTTATTTCTTACAGGCTTCCATTAGCTTGTTGATCAGATCTGCTGTAAAATGAGCACATAAATAGAATACCCTTTATAGAAGATTATGGCCTCGGAACTTTCTGGCATTTCAGCATCCGCATGCCTCAGAGCAGCATTAATTGTATTTTGGACCACACCAAATCTAGTCTTGCACACTAAATTGGCATTGCGTACACATGCCATTGCCCACACCCCTTCTCTCACATCTCACCAGGTAAGACAAACTCATCACTCTGACGTGGAGATGCATCCTTTAGCTATGTGCGTGCGTGGTGAGACAATAGTTGAGAAGTTTGAGGTTTGAGGTTTGATTGGGTGTTGCCATTTGGTCAAGAGCCCCCCTTGTCTTTTAAGCCGCATGCAGGCATGGTCAGGTCCGCGGACATGACCTTGGTTGATCTGGTCATGGAGGATCAGCAATGTTTCTCTGTGGCTGCTTACCACACCAGACACCATCACTTCAGACTCTTTTAGTGGTCTGGGCAGCTTCCCATCGCATGTTGGACTGGGGATGGAATGTGGATGATCTTCTTCTCTGAACTAACTGACAACCAGGCAGGAATATTATCAAGCCTCAAACGCCTTCGTTCTTCACCACCCATATCATTCTCACCTACATAATAGCCCTCAATCTGAAGCTGTTCACATCCGTTAACACATTTCATACTTGCATTCATTTGTGACCAGGTATAAAATAATTCAACTGTTGTTCCGTTGTGCATGCAACTGTTGTTCCGTTGTGCATGTAACTGGTTGAGCGAAGCCGATCCATGGTGGGAGGAAAGGCAACATACAATGCTGGTAGTGGCTTGAGCTTAGGTAAATGATCGTCATGTGCCATTTGATCGTCTGTGACTGATGCTAAGCCTTGCAGACTATCAACACCTTCAAAAATAAATATCAGCCATCTGAGATGCAACTAACTGAAGAAGTGTTCAGGTACAGCAAATTACTAGTCTAGAATAACACACGCACCATGCAGAAGGAAACATTTCTGGGCGGTTTAAGGTGTGGTTGTTAGAAGAATCCAATCTTCGAATAGGTGGGCCAAGAGTAGCAGAGGTGTGGCTTCTTCAATATGCTGTGCAATCCATGAATATTTAACCCACAAATTAGTGTGTATATGTGAATATTTAACCCACAAATTAGTGTGTATATGTGAATATTTAACCCACAAATTAGTGTGTATATGTGAATATTTAACCTCCCAAAGGAAATATCCATCCATAGTATAGGAACAAAAAAACTGGCCACACACTGCCCAGCCACACACTGCCCAATTAATGACTGTCACAGCATGTTGCATGCAAGAGCTAGAATTCTGAAGCAGCCAAGAGAGGATATATCGAAATATCTTTATTAGTCAAGTTGGATGTACACTGTATCATGGTCTTTCTGTATGGAGTGAAAGAGGAATGCAAGCCATGCTCTAAGCCTGGGTCATCACTGATCCTTCTTCGACAGCCTAGGGTTATCACTGATGCTTCTTCTGCAGCCTAGGGATATCACTGATGCTTCTTCTGCAGCCTAGGGTCATCACTGATGCTTCTTCTGCAGCCTAGGGTCATCACTGATGCTTCCTCTACAGCCTAGGGTTATCACTGATGCTTCTTCTGCAGCCTAGGGATATCACTGATGCTTCTTCTGCAGCCTAGGGTCATCACTGATGCTTCCTCTACAGCCTAGGGCTATCACTGATGCTTCCTCTACAGCCTAGGGCTATCACTGATGCTTCCTCTACAGCCTAGGGATATCACTGATGCTTCTTCTACAGCCTAGGGCTATCACTGATGCCTCTTCTACAGCCTAGGGCTATCACTGATGCTTCTTCTACAGCCTAGGGATATCACTGATGCTTCCTCTACAGCCTAGAGTTAGCACTGATGCTTCCTCTACAGCCTAGGGCTATCACTGATGCTTCTTCTACAGCCTAGGGATATCACTGATGCTTCCTCTACAGCCTAGAGTTAGCACTGATGCTTCCTCTACAGCCTAGGGTTATCACTGATGCTTCCTCTGCAGCATACTTCTTAGGATTCACCTACTGGAATGCTCATGTTGTCTTTTCCTGTCTAGATAGTGCTGGCATTGCTCAGGACTTTCCTGCTCTCCCCTGAGATCTGCATGCCCAGAAGTTGTTGGCACTGCTCCTGCTCAAGACTTTCCTGCTCTCTCCTGGCATGAGCCCAATGTCTCGGCATGCCCAGAAGTTGTTGGCACTGCTCAGTGGTTCTTGTTCTCTCCTTTGCCTAAATATGCTCTAGATGGTGGAGTGCTTTCTGCTTTCCCCTGGAACGTTCCCTTTCATGTCCTACCTAACGCACGTAACCTGATGTTAGCCGCCATGATATTGACCACATCCTGCCGTCCTGGACTTTCCATGTCTCTTCAGACCCTCCGTGTAAATTATTCAGCCACATTAGTTCATTCTAGATCTGTTGTAGACTCATTTGACAAACACTAGTCAAGATGAATTGTCTGATAAGTGTACATATATCCATATCTCTTGGGCTTGTTTGCTGCGTGCCTGTCTAGTTACAAGCATAAGGGATGCAAAATGTAGCCTTTCTTAATGTGATATTATTATAAGCTCATTCCAGAGGAACCACTTTGTTTTCAGGCCCAAGAGCTTCAAGCTTTAACACAACCTTCCCTACTGGGTGCAAGACTACTAGTCCAGTGTGATTACTGTTCTTCACCCTTCACCAGTACCTAGGCAGCCTCTCCAGAAAACCTACAGGCTGTTTTCCAATACAGAGCTTGGATCCAGCTCAACTGTCTGCGGAAAGAAAAAAAACCAACATGGCTTTCCTCCACAAAATTGGTCTTGAAGATCTGATGCTTGTGTTTGCAGAGCCTGCCAACGTTTGACTACATCACTGATGAATGCCCTGTGCTTGAACTGCAAATGAACCTGGTGGCCTTTGCAACCTCGACGACGAGACCACTTGTTGGATGCAGAGTTCTAATCGGAATCATAAGGAAGAAGCTCGAGCTCTCTTATATGATGGCAGTGGTAACCTCGGAACACAGTATCTTGTAAGCTCATCCTGCTGATGTAAGCACAGTGCAATCTTTTAAGGACTTGCTCTTCTCTTATAGGCAGGTAAATTCAAGTATTGATAGGATGCAGGGACACTCTTCTTTCCAACCATCACACACTGCAGACAGAATGGCAGAAGCAAACCAAGAGCACCGCTAAATATCTTCTGCCATCTCTTTGGGCATCTCATTCGGCTTCTCTACCTCCACTTTTAAGACAACGATCTAAACCAATCTTCAGATTCGTTACCCCACAAGCAAGGGAGGTCTTCATGGTAACTTGCATGCTTCCACCTGCGTCCCAGGCTTCCTTCTCCTACTTACTCCACAAGCAAGGGAGGTCTTCATGGTAACTTGCATGCTTCCACCTGCGTTCCAGGATTCCTTACCCTTCAAGCAAGGGGGTCTTCATGGTAACTTGCATGCTTCCACCTGCGTCCTTCTCCTACTTACTCCTCAAGCAAGGGAGGTCTTCATGGTAACTTGCATGCTTCCACCTGCATCCCAGGCTTCCTTCTCCTACTTACTCCACAAGCATTCATGGTAACTTGCATGCTTCCACCTGCGTCCCAGGCTTCCTTCTCCTACTTACCCCTCAAGCAAGGGAGGTCTTCATGGTAACTTGCATGCTTACACCTGCATCCCAGGCTTCCTTCTCCTACTTACTCCACAAGCAAGGGAGGTAGGTCTTCATGGTAACTTGCATGCTTCCACCTGCGTCCCAGGCTTCCATCTGCTACTTACCCCTCAAGCAAGGGAGGTCTTCATGGCTTGCATGCTTCCACCTGCGTCCCAGGCTTCCTTCTCCTACTTACCTCTCAAGCAAGGGAGGTCTTCATGGTAACTTGCATGCTTCCACCTGCGCCCCAGGCTTCCTTCTCCTACGTCGAAGACATAGCAAAGGAGCACACGTGTACAAATATGGTGCTGCAGAAGCAATTTGGGGTTGATGCCTGTGAATTCATGTGGTTGCAAATATTATGGTAAATCAGTCATTCGAGGCTGGAACAAAAACATGGTATTTGAGCCCCACACAATATTGCTCTTTAACCTTTTTTACCAGCAAACTCTGCTATCTTATAAGTTCATGATGGTAAACTCTATAAGTAAATGATCTCCTATAAGTTCATGCTGGTAAACTCTATAAGTAAATGATCTCCTATAAGTTCATGTTGGTAAACTTGGGTGCTCACTAATACGCTCTTGCTGGTAAACTCTGGTGTACAAGCATGCTCTCTTATAAGGTAACCTCTGGGGTGTTAAGTTATACACTCCCTTATAAGGCCATACTGGTATCCTCTGGTGGACACATTATAAGCACATGATCTCTATATACTCATACTGGTCAACTCTAGTGGACAATGGTGTATACGCTATAAGCATATGCAAATTATAAGCCTATACTAGTAGACAATGGTGTATACGCTATAAGTATATGCAAATTATAAGCCTATACTAGTAGACAATGGTGTATACGCTATAAGCATATGCAAATTATAAGCCTATACTAGTAGACAATGGTGTATAAGCTATAAGCATGTGCAAATTATAAGCCTATACTAGTAGACAATGGTGTATAAGCTATAAGCACATGCAAATTATAAGCCTATACTGGTAGACAATGGTGTATAAGCTATAAGCATATGCAAATTATAAGCCTATACTAGTAGACAATGGTGTATAAGCTATAAGCATATGCAAATTATAAGCCTATACTAGTAGACAATGGTGTATACGCTATAAGTATATGCAAATTATAAGCCTATACTAGTAGACAATGGTGTATAAGCTATAAGCATATGCAAATTATAAGCCTATACTAGTAGACAATGGTGTATAAGCTATAAGTATATGCAAATTATAAGCCTATACTAGTAGACAATGGTGTATAAGCTATAAGCATGTGCAAATTATAAGCCTATACTAGTAGACAATGGTGTATAAGCTATAAGTATATGCAAATTATAAGCCTATACTAGTAGACAATGGTGTATACGCTATAAACATATGCAAATTATAAGCCTATACTAGTAGACAATGGTGTATAAGCTATAAGTATATGCAAATTATAAGCCTATACTAGTAGACAATGGTGTATAAGCTATAAGTATATGCAAATTATAAGCCTATACTAGTAGACAATGGTGTATAAGCTATAAGTATATGCAAATTATAAGCCTATACTAGTAGACAATGGTGTATAAGCTATAAGTATATGCAAATTATAAGCCTATACTAGTAGACAATGGTGTATAAGCTATAAGTATATGCAAATTATAAGCATATACTAGTAGACAATGGTGTATAAGCTTATAAGCATGTGCCAGTCTACACTGGTGGACTTCGGTGTGCAAGCTATAAGCCTATGCTCTCTTATAAGTTATAGGCCTATGTATAGACCATGGTGTATACACATGCCAGCCTATACTGGTAGATATTAGTGTATATGCTTATCTTATACTCTCATATAACTGGTAGACTGTGGTGTATAAGCCATAAGCAAATGCTCTCTTATAAGCCTATACTATGCTATAGGTGCATACCTTCTTACAAACTCACACTGGTAAATTCTAGTAAAGGTGCTCTATCACAAAGGTGCAAATCTTCCGTATCCTCTCGGTTATGCACATATTTCCCTCATCCGGATGCCCCACATCCTGACACATCCGCCTACCAGGCACCCACGCATTGCTTAATCACATCACATGATCGTGCATGGTCCTCAAGCTTGTGGAAGTGCGACCAGTAGTACAGTCCAATTTCCTGTCGACATGAGCAATTCTTGCTTAGATTCTAACTAGTTTCTTGTTTATAGCTTGTACCCAAAGATGTCCAAGATTAGAACACCGTGGAAAACTGCCCTCAACAGTGATGATGAGAGCAAAGGGAGAGGCCATGGAAGACCCTTGTTTTCCAGTCAGTGTGCATGTGCAGTATGACAAGTACACTGAATGTGCATGCACTTAATACATGTGCAAAATTCAGGCCAAATCATCCACATTCGGCAAAATGTGGAGTGTTCCAAGATGCAACCATTTCCGAGTTATGGGCAGTGCTAGTCCCAAGCTGGCTGGATAAAGGCAATCTATTAAATTACGAATAACAGACTGCTATTAGTCAAGATATTAATAGTCTTTCTAGACCTGGATGCTGGATATTATTAGACCTGACCACGTGTTTACAATAATAAATGTGCATTAGTTAGAAAAAAGCACAGGAAAATCCTGACAAACTGGAGGACTTAAGAAAGCATATGGGAGAAGAGATGATACTTTGACAAGACAGCAGCTTCTCTGAGATTGACTTACCAGCATTGGAATGCATTGAAGGTGAGGTGTGGGCTCAGAATTCACTTTTATTTGATAGCCACAAGGGTAAGACGGAGCAAATAAGCACATGGTTGTGGACTACCAACTTTTACTTAATTGTCAGCTTGCTGGCCAGCCAACTATTTGATAGCTCACTAAACGAGTTAGAGCTACAGCAAACTTAGCTATTTTCCTGGCTATGGATATGCCATGTAGCTAGCTATAGCAAAAACGCTAGCTTCTTAGCATGTTTATAACTAGAGTCAGTAACTTTCTCACAAGTTGCTAGTCGTGAAACTGCTTGGCTATGGAAGTCAGTGCTCCCATAGTCTACTCTACCTCAACACTGAATGTAGAGCTTAGGCAGTCTACTCTTACCTCAACACTGACTGTAGAACTCCTCAGTCTACTCCTACCTCATGTAAAGCCCCTACAGTCCACTCCTACCTCATGTAGAGCCCCTACAGTCTACTCCTACCTCATGTAGAATGTAGAGCCCTACAGTCTACTTCTACCTCATGTAGAGCCCTTACAGTCTACTCCTACCTCATGTAGAGCCCCTACAGTCTACTCCTACCTCATGTAGAGCCCCTACAGTCTACTCCTACCTCATGTAGAGCCCTACAGTCTACTCCTACCTCATGTAGAGCACCTACAGTCTACTCCTACCTCATGTAGAGCCCTACAGTCTACTCCTACCTCATGTAGAGCCCCTACAGTCTACTCCTACCTCATGTAGAGCCCTAGTCTACTCCTACCTCATGTAGAGCCCCACAGTCTACTCCCACCTCAACATGAATGCAAGCCCCTACAGTCTACTCCCACCTCAACATGAATGCAAGCCCCTACAGTCTACTCCCACCTCAACATGAATGCAAGCCCCTACAGTCTACTCCTGCCTCAACATGAATGCAAGCCCCTACAGTCTACTCCCACCTCAACATGAATGCAAGCCCCTACAGTCTACTCCCACCTCAACATGAATGCAAGCCCCTACAGTCTACTCCCACCTCAACATGAATGCAAGCCCCTACATTCTACTCCCACCCAACATGAATGCAAGCCCCTACAGTCTACTCCCACCTCAACATTAAAGAAGAGCCCTACCTAACTCAACACCGAGCACCATGAAGTTAGCTGGGAACCTAATGCTGATTCACAGCAAAGTTGTCAACACCAATAGTCAATCTACCTCTCAGGAATGAAAGCGATGGTGGTCTACTATCTGTCATGAACATCCTACTAAACTGATTGTATAGTAAATAGCAGGCTTTCGAATTTGTACACAACACACTAATAGTGTCACAGCACCACCCTGCATGTAGAATGGGAGGTTTGGGGACACCTAAATTAATGTAGTCTTGCAGGTTCTTAAAAAGTCTGCAGCTTTGCCCTTCCTAGAAGCAGCTAGTATAACTCATGGGAAACAACATCAGCAAAAAGTCACACTTTGAGTTACTACCATTTGGCAGAGCTAGCAGCTAGCTTGAAGAGAAGAGGCATCGTGGGCTCCAAGGACCTGCAAGGGAAGAGTCATGCCACCCAATCATGTGATTCAATATTTTCAAATTGTAGTCAATTTCAATATTCTTATTCCTTAAATCCAATACATGGAGCCCAGCTGGGGCAGGATATTTGTCCCTGACACACCTCACTTGATGGAACCACACGTCTGTTTCCCCTGTAAAATGCCAAGCTTCCTCAATATATAATCTTAATTATCCAGATGCTGCCTTCCTATAGCTACATGTAGCAGGACACTAGTCAATGGGGCCTGCCATGTCACCATGGCTGAGGAGGACCAGCGTGGGAGGACTGCATGCTCCATGCAGAGTAGCTAGAAGTCCTCAAAGGTTGTGGCATACGTGACAAGTCTACACCACTTCTTCCCTCTGGCGGGTGGACATGGGATGACAGCTACCACAGTCCCAACTACGAGCCACTCGGTGAATCTAGTCCTCCAAGAGGTAGTTGCAAGAGGGGCCATGTCGGTAGTACCCTTCCATGTGCAAAGTCTCTAGAGATCATCCCTTGAAAATCGTACCTCGTCATCCTTTATGCATCACATTATAATAATATGTTCAGCATGTGTGGGGAAGTAATACATAATCTCATGGACTGGTACACTCACTCCTCTGCCAAAATAACCATTATTCCTGATGAAGGCTGGAGCATCTAGTCTTATTCCTGATGAAGGCTAGAGCATGTAGTCTTATTCCTGATGAAGGCTGGAGCATCTAGTCTTATTCCTGATGAAGGCTAGAGCATCTAGTCTTATTCCTGATGAAGGCTAGAGCATCTAGTCTTATTCCTGATGAAGGTTAGAGCATGTAGTCTTATTCCTGATGAAGGCTAGAGCATGTAGTCTTATTCCTGATGAAGGCTAGAGCATGTAGTCTTATTCCTGATGAAGGCTGGAGCATCTAGTCTTATTCCTGATGAAGGCTAGAGCATGTAGTCTTATTCCTGATGAAGGCTAGAGCATCTAGTCTTATTCCTGATGAAGGCTAGAGCATGTAGTCTTATTCCTGATGAAGGCTGGAGCATCTAGTCTTATTCCTGATGAAGGCTAGAGCATGTAGTCTTATTCCTGATGAAGGCTAGAGCATGTAGTCTTATTCCTGATGAAGGCTAGAGCATGTAGTCTTATTCCTGATGAAGGCTAGAGCATGTAGTCTTATTCCTGATGAAGGCTAGAGCATGTAGTCTTATTCCTGATGAAGGCTAGAGCATCTAGTCTTATTCCTGATGAAGGCTAGAGCATCTAGTCTTATTCCTGATGAAGGCTAGAGCATCTAGTCTTATTCCTGATGAAGGCTGGAGCATCTAGTCTTATTCCTGATGAAGGCTAGAGCATGTAGTCTTATTCCTGATGAAGGCTAGAGCATCTAGTCTTATTCCTGATGAAGGCTAGAGCATCTAGTCTTATTCCTGATGAAGGCTAGAGCATCTAGTCTTATTCCTGATGAAGGCTAGAGCATCTAGTCTCTAGTCTTATTCCTGATGAAGGCTAGAGCATCTAGTCTTATTCCTGATGAAGGCTAGAGCATCTAGTCTTATTCCTGATGAAGGCTAGAGCATCTAGTCTTATTCCTGATGAAGGCTAGAGCATCTAGTCTCTAGTCTTATTCCTGATGAAGGCTAGAGCATCTAGTCTTATTCCTGATGAAGGCTAGAGCATCTAGTCTTATTCCTGTTGAAGGCTAGAGCATCTAGTCTCTAGTCTTATTCCTGATGAAGGCTAGAGCATCTAGTCTTATTCCTGATGAAGGCTAGAGCATCTAGTCTTATTCCTGATGAAGGCTAGAGCATCTAGTCTTATTCCTGATGAAGGCTAGAGCATCTAGTCTTATTCCTGATGAAGGCTAGAGCATCTAGTCTTATTCCTGATGAAGGCTAGAGCATCTAGTCTTATTCCTGATGAAGGCTAGAGCATCTAGTCTTATTCCTGATGAAGGCTAGAGCATCTAGTCTTATTCCTGATGAAGGCTAGAGCATCTAGTCTTATTCCTGATGAAGGCTAGAGCATCTAGTCTTATTCCTGATGAAGGCTAGAGCATGTAGTCATTATTCCTGATGAAGGCTGGAGCATCTAGTCTTATTCCTGATGAAGGCTAGAGCATCTAGTCTTATTCCTGATGAAGGCTAGAGCATGTAGTCTTATTCCTGATGAAGGCTAGAGCATCTAGTCTTATTCCTGATGAAGGCTAGAGCATCTAGTCTTATTCCTGATGAAGGCTAGAGCATCTAGTCTTATTCCTGATGAAGGCTAGAGCATCTAGTCTCTAGTCTTATTCCTGGTGAAGGCTAGAGCATCTAGTCTTATTCCTGATGAAGGCTAGAGCATCTAGTCTTATTCCTGATGAAGGCTAGAGCATCTAGTCTTATTCCTGATGAAGGCTAGAGCATCTAGTCTTATTCCTGATGAAGGCTAGAGCATGTAGTCATTATTCCTGATGAAGGCTAGAGCATCTAGTCTTATTCCTGATGAAGGCTAGAGCATCTAGTCTTATTCCTGATGAAGGCTAGAGCATCTAGTCTTATTCCTGATGAAGGCTAGAGCATCTAGTCTTACTCCTGGAGCATGTAGTCATATTCCTGATGAAGGCTAGAGCATCTAGTCTTACTCCTGGAGCATGTAGTCATTATTCCTGATGAAGGCTAGAGCATCTAGTCTTACTCCTGGAGCATGTAGTCATTATTCCTGATGAAGGCTAGAGCATCTAGTCTTATTCCTGATGAAGGCTAGAGCATCTAGTCTTATTCCTGATGAAGGCTAGAGCATCTAGTCTTATTCCTGATGAAGGCTAGAGCATGTAGTCTTATTCCTGATGAAGGCTAGAGCATCTAGTCTTATTCCTGGTGAAGGCCAGAGTATCTAGTCTTATTCCTGATGAAGGCTAGAGCATCTAGTCTTATTCCTGATGAAGGCTAGAGCATGTAGTCTTATTCCTGATGAAGGCTAGAGCATCTAGTCTTATTCCTGATGAAGGCTGGAGCATATAGTCATTATTCCTGGTGAAGGCTAGAACATCTAGTCTTATTCCTGATGAAGGCTAGAGCATCTAGTCTTATTCCTGGTGAAGGCCAGAGTATCTAGTCTTATTCCTGATGAAGGCTAGAGCATGTAGTCTTATTCCTGATGAAGGCTAGAGCATCTAGTCTTATTCCTGATGAAGGTTAGAGCATGTAGTCTTATTCCTGATGAAGGCTAGAGCATGTAGTCTTATTCCTGATGAAGGCTAGAGCATGTAGTCTTATTCCTGATGAAGGCTGGAGCATCTAGTCTTATTCCTGATGAAGGCTAGAGCATCTAGTCTTATTCCTGATGAAGGCTAGAGCATCTAGTCTTATTCCTGATGAAGGCTAGAGCATCTAGTCTTATTCCTGATGAAGGCTAGAGCATCTAGTCTTATTCCTGATGAAGGCTGGAGCATCTAGTCTTATTCCTGATGAAGGCTAGAGCATGTAGTCTTATTCCTGATGAAGGCTAGAGCATCTAGTCTTATTCCTGATGAAGGCTAGAGCATCTAGTCTTATTCCTGATGAAGGCTAGAGCATCTAGTCTTATTCCTGATGAAGGCTAGAGCATCTAGTCTCTAGTCTTATTCCTGATGAAGGCTAGAGCATCTAGTCTTATTCCTGATGAAGGCTAGAGCATCTAGTCTTATTCCTGATGAAGGCTAGAGCATCTAGTCTTATTCCTGATGAAGGCTAGAGCATCTAGTCTCTAGTCTTATTCCTGATGAAGGCTAGAGCATCTAGTCTTATTCCTGATGAAGGCTAGAGCATCTAGTCTTATTCCTGTTGAAGGCTAGAGCATCTAGTCTCTAGTCTTATTCCTGATGAAGGCTAGAGCATCTAGTCTTATTCCTGATGAAGGCTAGAGCATCTAGTCTTATTCCTGATGAAGGCTAGAGCATCTAGTCTTATTCCTGATGAAGGCTAGAGCATCTAGTCTTATTCCTGATGAAGGCTAGAGCATCTAGTCTTATTCCTGATGAAGGCTAGAGCATCTAGTCTTATTCCTGATGAAGGCTAGAGCATCTAGTCTTATTCCTGATGAAGGCTAGAGCATCTAGTCTTATTCCTGATGAAGGCTAGAGCATCTAGTCTTATTCCTGATGAAGGCTAGAGCATCTAGTCTTATTCCTGATGAAGGCTAGAGCATGTAGTCATTATTCCTGATGAAGGCTGGAGCATCTAGTCTTATTCCTGATGAAGGCTAGAGCATCTAGTCTTATTCCTGATGAAGGCTAGAGCATGTAGTCTTATTCCTGATGAAGGCTAGAGCATCTAGTCTTATTCCTGATGAAGGCTAGAGCATCTAGTCTTATTCCTGATGAAGGCTAGAGCATCTAGTCTTATTCCTGATGAAGGCTAGAGCATCTAGTCTCTAGTCTTATTCCTGGTGAAGGCTAGAGCATCTAGTCTTATTCCTGATGAAGGCTAGAGCATCTAGTCTTATTCCTGATGAAGGCTAGAGCATCTAGTCTTATTCCTGATGAAGGCTAGAGCATCTAGTCTTATTCCTGATGAAGGCTAGAGCATGTAGTCATTATTCCTGATGAAGGCTAGAGCATCTAGTCTTATTCCTGATGAAGGCTAGAGCATCTAGTCTTATTCCTGATGAAGGCTAGAGCATCTAGTCTTATTCCTGATGAAGGCTAGAGCATCTAGTCTTACTCCTGGAGCATGTAGTCATATTCCTGATGAAGGCTAGAGCATCTAGTCTTACTCCTGGAGCATGTAGTCATTATTCCTGATGAAGGCTAGAGCATCTAGTCTTACTCCTGGAGCATGTAGTCATTATTCCTGATGAAGGCTAGAGCATCTAGTCTTATTCCTGATGAAGGCTAGAGCATCTAGTCTTATTCCTGATGAAGGCTAGAGCATCTAGTCTTATTCCTGATGAAGGCTAGAGCATGTAGTCTTATTCCTGATGAAGGCTAGAGCATCTAGTCTTATTCCTGGTGAAGGCCAGAGTATCTAGTCTTATTCCTGATGAAGGCTAGAGCATCTAGTCTTATTCCTGATGAAGGCTAGAGCATGTAGTCTTATTCCTGATGAAGGCTAGAGCATCTAGTCTTATTCCTGATGAAGGCTGGAGCATATAGTCATTATTCCTGGTGAAGGCTAGAACATCTAGTCTTATTCCTGATGAAGGCTAGAGCATCTAGTCTTATTCCTGGTGAAGGCCAGAGTATCTAGTCTTATTCCTGATGAAGGCTAGAGCATGTAGTCTTATTCCTGATGAAGGCTAGAGCATCTAGTCTTATTCCTGATGAAGGTTAGAGCATGTAGTCTTATTCCTGATGAAGGCTAGAGCATGTAGTCTTATTCCTGATGAAGGCTAGAGCATGTAGTCTTATTCCTGATGAAGGCTGGAGCATCTAGTCTTATTCCTGATGAAGGCTAGAGCATCTAGTCTTATTCCTGATGAAGGCTAGAGCATCTAGTCTTATTCCTGATGAAGGCTAGAGCATGTAGTCTTATTCCTGATGAAGGCTGGAGCATCTAGTCTTATTCCTGATGAAGGCTAGAGCATGTAGTCTTATTCCTGATGAAGGCTAGAGCATGTAGTCTTATTCCTGATGAAGGCTAGAGCATGTAGTCTTATTCCTGATGAAGGCTAGAGCATGTAGTCTTATTCCTGATGAAGGCTAGAGCATCTAGTCTTATTCCTGATGAAGGCTAGAGCATCTAGTCTTATTCCTGATGAAGGCTAGAGCATCTAGTCTTATTCCTGATGAAGGCTAGAGCATCTAGTCTTATTCCTGATGAAGGCTGGAGCATCTAGTCTTATTCCTGATGAAGGCTAGAGCATGTAGTCTTATTCCTGATGAAGGCTAGAGCATCTAGTCTTATTCCTGATGAAGGCTAGAGCATCTAGTCTTATTCCTGATGAAGGCTAGAGCATCTAGTCTTATTCCTGATGAAGGCTAGAGCATCTAGTCTCTAGTCTTATTCCTGATGAAGGCTAGAGCATCTAGTCTTATTCCTGATGAAGGCTAGAGCATCTAGTCTCTAGTCTTATTCCTGATGAAGGCTAGAGCATCTAATCTTATTCCTGATGAAGGCTAGAGCATCTAGTCTTATTCCTGTTGAAGGCTAGAGCATCTAGTCTCTAGTCTTTTCCTGATGAAGGCTAGAGCATCTAGTCTTATTCCTGATGAAGGCTAGAGCATCTAGTCTTATTCCTGATGAAGGCTAGAGCATCTAGTCTTATTCCTGATGAAGGCTAGAGCATCTAGTCTTATTCCTGATGAAGGCTAGAGCATCTAGTCTTATTCCTGATGAAGGCTAGAGCATCTAGTCTTATTCCTGATGAAGGCTAGAGCATCTAGTCTTATTCCTGATGAAGGCTAGAGCATCTAGTCTTATTCCTGATGAAGGCTAGAGCATCTAGTCTTATTCCTGATGAAGGCTAGAGCATGTAGTCATTATTCCTGATGAAGGCTGGAGCATCTAGTCTTATTCCTGATGAAGGCTAGAGCATGTAGTCTTATTCCTGATGAAGGCTAGAGCATGTAGTCTTATTCCTGATGAAGGCTAGAGCATCTAGTCTTATTCCTGATGAAGGCTAGAGCATCTAGTCTTATTCCTGATGAAGGCTAGAGCATCTAGTCTCTAGTCTTATTCCTGGTGAAGGCTAGAGCATCTAGTCTTATTCCTGATGAAGGCTAGAGCATCTAGTCTTATTCCTGATGAAGGCTAGAGCATCTAGTCTTATTCCTGATGAAGGCTAGAGCATCTAGTCTTATTCCTGATGAAGGCTAGAGCATGTAGTCATTATTCCTGATGAAGGCTAGAGCATCTAGTCTTATTCCTGATGAAGGCTAGAGCATCTAGTCTTATTCCTGATGAAGGCTAGAGCATCTAGTCTTATTCCTGATGAAGGCTAGAGCATCTAGTCTTACTCCTGGAGCATGTAGTCATTATTCCTGATGAAGGCTAGAGCATCTAGTCTTATTCCTGATGAAGGCTAGAGCATCTAGTCTTATTCCTGATGAAGGCTAGAGCATCTAGTCTTATTCCTGATGAAGGCTAGAGCATGTAGTCTTATTCCTGATGAAGGCTAGAGCATCTAGTCTTATTCCTGGTGAAGGCCAGAGTATCTAGTCTTATTCCTGATGAAGGCTAGAGCATCTAGTCTTATTCCTGATGAAGGCTAGAGCATGTAGTCTTATTCCTGATGAAGGCTAGAGCATCTAGTCTTATTCCTGATGAAGGCTGGAGCATATAGTCATTATTCCTGGTGAAGGCTAGAACATCTAGTCTTATTCCTGATGAAGGCTAGAGCATCTAGTCTTATTCCTGGTGAAGGCCAGAGTATCTAGTCTTATTCCTGATGAAGGCTAGAGCATGTAGTCGAAACGTCGAGTGAATACAATTTGAAGTTGATATTGAGAAGGAGATTTTATAATGACTGCTTCAGTTGGTCCAGATGCTCGCATCAACTTCAACGGTTATTTTGTGATAAACAATTGCTATTTTGTGATAGACAATTGCTCACTTGTGTGGGCCAGATAAACATATTAATGCTATCGTACTAGCCTAAACTTTGCAGGCAGATAAACATATTATGCTATGATACTAGCCTAAACTTTGTGGGTCAGATAAACATATTATGCTATGATACTAGCCTAAACTTTGTGGGCCAGATAAACATATTATGCTAACCTAAACTTTGCGGGCCAGATAAACATATTATGCTATGCCCAAACTTTGCGGGCCAGATAAACATATTATGCATGGACACATATGAAAGCTACCCTGTCTTTACACTGATAGTTTCTGACCGCAAACTTTACAGCACTAATGTCTACACTTTTAGTCTGCATGTGCAGAGCCGAGTTATATAATATTTACTAGAATCTGGGAGGGGGAAGGGTAAATTAGAGTGATAGAGCAGCTTTAAAATATTTGTGCAATATATCTAGTGTATGCTAGAACCTTCTAAAGCACATTTGTTGATCTAGGTTGGGCACTCTCTTGCTCCATTGCCAGCTTGTCAAGGGCATTCAATACCTTTTCATCATCGAGATTTTGTGTGTGTGTGCAAATGAATTTCTTCCATCCTCCTATGCACATTTCGGAATTTGCTTAATAACGACATTTTAGGAAGGCCGTAATGTTTACACGGCTCCGAACATCTGATTTGTATGGCCTTGTTGTTGCTATACAAATGCCTTTTCCTTCTTTCACTCTCAGACAACCCCAGCCATACCTGCACTGATGACTCATTAGCAGGCACAACACCTGCACTGATGACTCATTAGCAGGCACAACACCTGTACTGATGACTCATTAGCAGGCACAACACCTGCACTGATGACTCATTAGCAGGCACAACTTACTATGCCAGGCACTTACTCGTGTGAATTGGTGGAACCTTGCCAAGCTTGTTGGCTTCTTAGCCTTTTGTTACAAACAGTGTGTCGATCATAATGTTACGACTTTCAACATTTTTGTGGATTATGGGGGACATACCAGTGGAAGTGACACCATGTTGTTAGCAGATGAGGGGGTGTAAGAGTCTCATGAATCACACGGCAATAAAAGTTTGGCCAAACCAGCAGCCCACTGCGTGCACAGAGAATGCAATTAATAAGCTCTAGGACGAACATCACAGACTACAGGAGGTGAGGTCCGAGCTATAATTATTTCTCTCACAGGAGGTGAGGTCCGAGCTATAATTATTTCTCTCCTGTTTCCTCGCATTAAGAAAAAAATGGGGAGGTGGTGGTATTAGTCCTTTGTTTGCAAACCAGGGTTGAAGATCTATTATATTACACTCAACAGTTAAATAATTCACAGCAATAATTTTCTTTCCCCCCAGTAGCTTCTCTTCTGCTGGTGTTTTCAAGCAACCTCTTACAATGGGAAGTTGGCAACTCTGTTGCCTCCAGAGCAGCCACCAAATAACTAACTGCTGAGAGGTTCTTTGACTCATCAAGTCCTACTCAAGGATGGAGAAGTTTTTAAAAATCCACCTAAATCAAAGCCGCCGATACTAACTACAGCGTCAGCATTAGTTGCACACATCATAATCTTTACCCTAGCACACAGACCTCACAATGCTCACTTCTGTATGATTATTTCCAATTACAAATTGCTGAGAAGAGGCAGACAAAAGCTACTTACTAATCTCAAGTGTCTGCTGACATTAAAAGCACTTGGTTGCAGCGTTGGGAAGATGTTATTGAACCTCTACTGCCCATCAGTGTATGAAGGACAGAACAATTCGACAGAAGAACATTGTGAAGAACTGCAATGCACAGTACCAGTTCCTCGTCACATTTCAGGTTGCTGCAAATCAGGAGGCGATGGAAGTATTGCAGAGCTACAGGACAGAGCAACCTCGTTTCATTCCATTCTCAAAATGTCTGTCGAAACAAAGATTGCTCTTCTCAAGTATCAGAGTTTCATGCAGGATTACTCCGATGGAGATGGGGGAAGGGGATGGGGATGTGTGGTGTGGCCAAAACTATTTTCTGAGTCTAAACAACACCCTATAAAAAAAGGAAGGACCAGAAATGAATGATGCTGCTTTTAAAGAAATCTTAGAGGTTTTCAATATATTCATGCATACAATGAATAATTTTTTTAGCTCAAGATTACTGCATCACTTGCCTGGTCTCTAAGGAGATTTCTGTTATGGGCTATCCCATTTTCCCCTCCTCTCCCCCCTAGCTTGAGACCCTGACACGAGGGACAATACTTGCCAATGCCAGTAGGAGCCTTATAAATTGACTATTAACAAACTACAGCAAAGGCCAACCAAGTGCTCTCTCTCTCTTCAAACACAGATACATAACTAGGAAGTACCATTGCTCCAAACTCCACCCTAGTCTCATGCATGATCATGAGCACCACAAAAATGATATATAGGATATAGGATGTGGTTTTGTGGTTTTGTGAAGGACTTGATCCCAGCCTGCAAACTACAGCAAAGGCCAACCAAGTGCTCTCTCTCTCTCTTCAAACACAGATACATAACTAGGAAGTACCATTGCTCCAAACTCCACCCTAGTCTCATGCATGATCATGAGCACCACAAAAATGATATATAGGATGTGGTTTTGTGGTTTTGTGAAGGACTTGATCCCAGCCTGCAAACTACAGCAAAGGCCAACCAAGTGCTCTCTCTCTCTCTTCAAACACAGATACATAACTAGGAAGTACCATTGCTCCAAACTCCACCCTAGTCTCATGCATGATCATGAGCACCACAAAAATGATATATAGGATGTGGTTTTGTGGTTTTGTGAAGGACTTGATCCCAGCCTGCATTCATTCAACTGAGTTCACAAAAAGTTGGCCTCACCTTTGCTAAAAAAAACTAAAAAATATGACTGGTTTGCGAGACTGGGATGTCTTTGGATCTAAACAGCACTCAGTACTGTCTGAGTAAAATTTCACTATGCATATAAATAGATATATGTACACCAATAGAGTGGTAAGTAAGCAATGTCTGAATAAAACTTCTGCATCCTTGCTCCGACAGCTGGTTGCTGGAATAAGAGAACCCAAGTCTCCTCAGCTGGCCTCTGCCTTCTATATGATGTGAAGAGTCTCCACAAAGTAGCTATAGTGACTGCAACATCCTGTTTGAAACTCCAGCATCTTTGCTCTGACCTACTGACGACTGTGAAACCAATTCTCAACCAGGCAGTAGCTCACATTTTCTCACCTACAACTTAATTGTGAACCCGAGGAGCACAGATACATCGCATCATCTGGCCCGAGGAGCACAGGTCATCCCATCATATGGCCCGAAGAGCACAGGTACACATCATATCATATGGCCCGAGGTGCACAGGACATCACATGGCCCGAGGAGAACAGGTACATCACATCATATGGCCCGAGGAGCACAGATACATCACATCATCTGGCCCGAGGAGCACAGGTACATCGTGGCCCGAGGAGCACAGGTACATCACATCATATGGCCCGAGGAGCACAGGTACATCACATCATATGGCCATGCAAGGTAACATGAACTCTGCCATTGAACTCCCCTCCCCAGTGACGACTCGCTTTGCTCTCTGATGACCTTTGACCTCAATACAAAAGACCACACCTATTCTTGGAAGTAATGGCTGGAAAACAAAGCTTGTGTCAGATCTCTGTTGAAACCAGGGGTCACAGAGCCAAGAAGCAAGTGGCAGTAGAACAGTTCAAACCGTATGTCAGATCTCTGTTGAAACCAGGGGTCACAGAGCCAAGAAGAAGCAATGGCAGTAGAATAGTTCAAACCATATGTCAGATGTCTGTTGAAACCAGGGGTCACAGAGCCAAGAAGCAAGTGGCAGTAGAACAGTTCAAACCGTATGTCAGATCTCTGTTGAAACCAGGGGTCACAGAGCCAAGAAGAAGCAATGGCAGTAGAATAGTTCAAACCATATGTCAGATGTCTGTTGAAACCAGGGGTCACAGAGCCAAGAAGCAAGTGGCAGTAGAACAGTTCAAACCGTATGTCAGATCTCTGTTGAGACCAGGGGTCACAGAGCCAAGAAGAAGCAATGGCAGTAGAATAGTTCAAACCATATGTCAGATGTCTGTTGAAACCAGGGGTCACAGAGCCAAGAAGCAAGTGGCAGTAGAACAGTTCAAACCGTATGTCAGATCTCTGTTGAAACCAGGGGTCACAGAGCCAAGAAGAAGCAATGGCAGTAGAATAGTTCAAACCATATGTCAGATGTCTGTTGAAACCAGGGGTCACAGAGCCAAGAAGCAAGTGGCAGTAGAACAGTTCAAACCGTATGTCAGATCTCTGTTGAAACCAGGGGTCACAGAGCCAAGAAGAAGCAATGGCAGTAGAATAGTTCAAACCATATGTCAGATGTCTGTTGAAACCAGGGGTCACAGAGCCAAGAAGCAAGTGGCAGTAGAACAGTTCAAACCGTATGTCAGATCTCTGTTGAAACCAGGAGTCACAGAGCCAAGAAGCAAGTGGCAGTAGAACAGTTCAAACCGTATGTCAGATCTCTGTTGAAACAGGGGTCACAGAGCCAAGAAGAAGCAATGGCAGTAGAACAGTTCAAACCGTATGTCAGATCTCTGTTGAAACCATGAGTCATAGAGCCAAGAAGCAAGTGGCAGTAGAACAGTTCAAACCGTATGTCAGATCTCTGTTGAAACCAGGAGTCACAGAGCCAAGAAGCAAGTGGCAGTAGAATAGTTCAAACCATATGTCAGATCTCTGTTGAAACCAGGAGTCATAGAGCCAAGAAGCAAGTGGCAAACCGTATGTCAGATCTCTGTTGAAACTAGGGGTCACAGAGCCAAGAAGAAGCAATGGCAGTAGAACAGTTCAAACCGTATGTCAGATCTCTGTTGAAACCAGGAGTCACAGAGCCAAGAAGCAAGTGGCAGTAGAACAGTTCAAACCGTATGTCAGATCTCTGTTGAAACCAGGAGGCATAGAGCCAAGAAGCAAGTGGCAGTAGAACAGTTCAAACCATATGTCAGATCTCTGTTGAAACCAGGAGTCACAGAGCCAAGAAGAAGCAATGGCAGTAGAACAGTTCAAACCGTATGTCAGATCTCTGTTGAAACCATGAGTCATAGAGCCAAGAAGCAAGTGGCAGTAGAACAGTTCAAACCGTATGTCAGATCTCTGTTGAAACCAGGAGTCACAGAGCCAAGAAGCAAGTGGCAGTAGAATAGTTCAAACCATATGTCAGATCTCTGTTGAAACCAGGAGTCATAGAGCCAAGAAGCAAGTGGCAAACCGTATGTCAGATCTCTGTTGAAACTAGGGGTCACAGAGCCAAGAAGAAGCAATGGCAGTAGAACAGTTCAAACCGTATGTCAGATCTCTGTTGAAACCAGGAGTCACAGAGCCAAGAAGCAAGTGGCAGTAGAACAGTTCAAACCGTATGTCAGATCTCTGTTGAAACCAGGAGGCATAGAGCCAAGAAGCAAGTGGCAGTAGAACAGTTCAAACCATATGTCAGATCTCTGTTGAAACCAGGAGTCACACAGCCAAGAAGCAATGGCAGTAGAACAGTTCAAACCGTATGTCAGATCTCTGTTGAAACCAGGAGTCACAGAGCCAAGAAGCAAGTGGCAGTAGAACAGTTCAAACCGTATGTCAGATCTCTGTTGAAACCAGGGGTCACAGAGCCAAGAAGCAAGTGGCAGTAGAATAGTTCAAACCATGTCAGACCTCTGTTGAAACCAGGAGTCATAGAGCCAAGAAGCAAGTGGCAGTAGAACAGTTCAAACCGTATGTCAGATCTCTGTTGAAACCAGGGGTCACAGAGCCAAGAAGCAAGTGGCAGTAGAACAGTTCAAACCATATGTCAGATCTCTGTTGAAACCAGGAGGCATAGAGCCAAGAAGCAAGTGGCAGTAGAACAGTTCAAACCGTATGTCAGATCTCTGTTGAAACCAGGAGTCACAGAGCCAAGAAGCAAGTGGCAGTAGAACAGTTCAAACCATATGTCAGATCTCTGTGGGTCACAGAGCCAAGAAGAAGCAAGTGGCAAGTCAGTGTATGGTGCTAAAATTGCATACTGGTGCTCATCAAGTAGAGAACATGGTCCTTCCAATTTACTTGGGTTTGCAAAAGTGTGATTACTATCTAAGTTGCTTCCCATCGTGCTCGAGACAGGCTCACACATGATCATTCCTTCTGCTGGCATATACGTTGCATTCTCCTTGGTTTATAACCCTACATCATGGTGTGGTAACAACAACCTAACCTTAGTCGATCACTCCTTTGCTCTGTTCAACCCCTCCTTCATTGAGGAGTAAGTGGACCTTCCTCATCAGGGTCACTCTCCTGATAATTAGCTTCTGCAGTTTTGAACATCTGAAGTAGTTATTCTATTCCAAAGTCTTCCATCTTTGGATCCATCCACCATTTCTGCTTTATGCAATTGTTACAGCCATGATTTTGTTTTTATGCAATATGTATACGTGTGGCTATAACAAAAGCCGAGTCACTGGACTGTGACGACCTTTAGCTTTGAAGGTGGAAGGTGGACTTAGTAACAAGGTTTGGTCGAACCAATGAACAATAACTGTGCCCAGTTTCAATGGGGGAAGGGAAGGCGTCCTAGAATACCTCAAGAATTTGAAATCAAGAATTCTGAGCTAATTTTAGCTGAGATACCCGCACCCTGTTGAGGGAGTGCTTCCAAGCTGGTGTGGCATCCAGTGCCTCTAAACACACGCATACATAATCTGTCTGTACATTATACAGAGAAACAAAACTATTTGTTATATGGCTACTGGGTTTTTTTCATGTGTCTTTTTTGGTCCAAGCCATTCCACAGATTATCCCGATGTTGGTGGCGGGAAAAAAATAAAGATTTAAAAAAAGTGAGTGATTCCTCCCAGGTTCGAAGTGGGAACCTTGAGTACCAACTGAATAGGAGAAGAAAAAGAAACAAGGGAGGGGGGGGGGGGGGGGAGTTGGAAGAAATGATTCCACCCATGATCGAATCAGGGACCTTACATGTACCTACCAAAGGGAACAGACAAAAAGGCCAACCCATAGAATTCTCCTCCCTTATCCACTCTGTTGAGGGAGCGCTTTCAAGCTGGTGGCCTCTAAACACGCACTCATACATATGCAGTGTATACAAACAGACAGAGCTACTGCCTTTTTTGTGTGTGTGGTTGAAGCCGTCCCCACAGAATTGAGTAAGCAAATTTTAAGCTGATTATGGAGAAAGTTATTACATCGTTACTATGTCAACTGAGGGTTGTTGAGGAATTTTCTGATGTTGGTAGGGGGGCGAAAAAAAGATGAAAAAGTGAATGATTCCACGATTGAACTGTGAACCTTGAAATAGGGGGAAACAAAAATGGTTTCACCCAGTACTGAAATGAGGACCTTGAGTATCAGGGGGGGGGGGGGGGGGGGGGGAAGAAGGGAGGAAAAGTAGGGGGGGGGGGGGAAACCCTCCCAGAATGGAACCAGCGACCTTGTGTGCCAAAGCAAACACACAGAATTTCCCCTTTATTAAGACTCAGATCAGCAGATGCTTCCAACGTTCTTATGTTGCAAAACAACTTCTTAGTCTATGCATCTTGAAAAACACAATGCAGCCAAGCGTAGCTATTTGTTCCTTCTGGTACGTAGCTATTCGTTCCTTCTGGTAGATAAGGTGTGCTACACGAAAAGCAGGCTAAAAATATGCTCCTAGAGTTGACAGGGTATGTAGTGCCTGACAACATATTTGTAGCTTCCTCTAAATTGTGCTTCTTCCAAGCCTTATGGTTGATTTAAAACCCATTCAGCTCGACAATTTTTTATCCAAAATTGCACCACATCAAGTATAATTTTTTTAAGTTTAAATACCCCACTCCTGTTCCATGCAACTTTAGGTTGCCCCCCCCCCCCCCCCCCCCCCCCCCCCCCACTAAAAATCCTGCTGTATAAAACACTGGCAACCTTCCGATTACAAGGACAAATTTACTATTCAGGGAGCACACTCGAATCAATGAAATAATCTAGCTCTCTTACTACACAGCTGGCTAGCTAGCTATGGCTTGGTTAAAATTTTCAACTTGACTTTTGCTTAACCATTCACTACCACAAGTGTCTACAAATGCAAACTCTGATACCGTTAACACAAAAGATTAACCTTATGCGCTAGCTTTTTCTCTTGCACATGCAGTAAATTGTTGACCGTTACAAAACTTTACTTCTGTTTGACAGTGGGAGTAAGCAAAACAAACGTTTTCCACGACCACCTCAATTGCGGTCATGAATGGTTTCTTCCTGGCTTTTATGAAGCCCCTCTTCAGAGGAAAGCTGCAAGGCATCTATGTTTACTTGAATCCTTTCACTCTAAGAAAGGAGGTGCTCCTGGATGCATTTCTTTGTTGAAAGTTTGTTGAAGACATAGAGCGACAGAGTGATAAGTAGCTTTTGTTTGATTACTTCAATGGAGCTGGATATTATACCAAATTGCATTTGTATTCAAATAATATAAACCATTTTGAAAAGTCTATTCTTGAAAAAAGTTATAGCATGTTACAATGGACTTCTCAATAATCAACTTGAAATTTACTCTCACGACGTTTCAACTACAAGCTCTAGCCTTCACCAGGAATAAGACTAGATGCTCTAGCCTTCACCAGGAATAATGACTAGATGCTCCAGCCTTCATCAGGAATAAGACTAGATGCTCTAGCCTTCATCAGGAATAAGACTAACTAGATGCTACAGCCTTCACCATGAATAATGACTAGATGCTCTAACCTTCATCAGAGGAATAAGACTAACTAGATGCTACAGCCTTCACCATGAATAATGACTAGATGCTCTAACCTTCATCAGGAATAAGACTAGATGTTCTAGCCTTCACCAGGAATAATGACTATATGCTCCAGCCTTCATCAGGAATAAGACTAGATGCTCTAGCCTTCATCAGGAATAAGACTAGATGCTCCACCCTTCATCAGGAATAAGACTAGGTGCTCTAGCCTTCACCAGGAATAAGACTAGCCTTCACCAGGAATAAGACTAGATGCTCCAGCCTTCACCAGAAATAATGACTAGATGCTCCAGCCTTCATCAGGAAAGACTAGATGCTCCAGCCTTCACCAGAAATAATGACTAGATGCTCCAGCCTTCATCAGGAATAAGACTAGATGCTCCAGCCTTCACCAGGAATAATGACTAGATGCTCCAGCCTTCATCAGGAATAAGACTAGATGCTCCAGCCTTCACCAGGAATAATGACTAGATGCTCCAGCCTTCATCAGGAATAATGATTAGATGCTCCAGCCTTCATCAAGAATAATGACTAGATGGTCCAGCCTTCATCAGGAATAAGACTAGATGCTCCAGCCTTCACCAGGAATAATGACTAGATGCTCCAGCCTTCATCAGGAATAAGACTAGATGCTCCAGCCTTCACCAGGAATAATGACTATATGCTCCAGAATTCATCAGGAATAAGACTAGATGCTCTATTCACCAGGAATAATGACTAGATGCTCCAGCCTTCATCAGGAATAAGACAAGGTGCTCTAGCCTTCACCAGGAATAAGACTAGATGCTCTAGCCTTCACCAGGAATAATGACCAGCCTTCACCAGGAATAATGACTAGATGCTCCAGCCTTTATCAGGAATAAGACTAGATGCTCCAGCCTTGACCAGGAATAATGACTAGATGCTCCAGCCTTCATCAGGAATAAGACAAGATGCTCCAGCCTTCACCAGGAATAATGACTAGATGCTCCAACCTTCATCAGGAATAATGACTAGATGCTCCAGCCTTCATCGGGAATAATAACTATATGCTTCAGCCTTCATCAGGAATAAGACTAGATGCTCCAGCCTTCACCAGAAATAATGACTAGATGCTCCAGCCTTCATCAGGAATAAGACTAGATGCTCCAGCCTTCACCAGTAATAATGACTAGATGCTCCAGCCTTCATCAGGAATAATAACTAGATGCTCCAGCCTTCATCAGAAATAACGACTAGATGCTCCATCCTTCAACAGGAATAAGACTAGATGCTCTAGCCTTCATCAGGAATAAGACTAGATGCTCCAGTCTTCATCAGGAATAGGAATAGATGCTCTAGCCTTCATCAGGAATAAGACTAGATGCTCTAACCTTCATCAGGAATAAGACTAGATGCTCTAGCCTTTATCAGGAATAAGACTAGATGCTCTAGCATTCATCAGGAATAAGACTAGCTCTAACCTTCATCAGGAATAAGACTAGATGCTCTAACCTTCATCAGGAATAAGACTAGATGCTCTAGCCTTCATCAGGAATAAGACTAGATGCTCTAACCTTCATCAGGAATAAGCTCTAGCCTTCATCAGGAATAAGACTAGATGCTCCAGCCTTCATCAGGAATAAGACTAGATGCTCTAGCTACATCAGGAATAAGACGAGATGCTCTAGCCTTCATCAGGAATAAGACTAGATGCTCCAGGAGTAAGACTAGATGCTCTAGCCTTCATCAGGAATAAGACTAGATGCTCAAGCCTTCATCAGGTGTAAGACTAGATGCTCCAGCCTTCACCAGGAATAATGACTAGATGCTCCAGCCTTCATCAGGAATAAGACTAGATGCTCCAGCCTTCACCAGGAATAATGACTAGATGCTCCAGCCTTCATCATGAATAATGACTAGATGCTCCAGCCTTCATCGGGAATAATAACTATATGCTTCAGCCTTCATCAGGAATAAAACCAGCCTTCACCCAGGAATAATGACTAGATGCTCCAGCCTTCATCAGGAATAAGACTAGATGCTCCAGCCTTCACCAGGAATAATGACTAGATGCTCCAGCCTTCATCATGAATAATGACTAGATGCTCCAGCCTTCATCGGGAATAATAACTATATGCTTCAGCCTTCATCAGGAATAAGACCAGCCTTCACCAGGAATAATGACTAGATGCTCTAACCTTCATCAGGAATAAGACTAGATGCTCTAGCCTTCATCAGGAATAAGACTAGATGCTCCAGTCTTCATCAGGAATAGGAATAGATGCTCTAGCCTTCATCAGGAATAAGACTAGATGCTCTAACCTTCATCAGGAATAAGACTAGATGCTCTAGCCTTCATCAGGAATAAGACTAGCTCTAACCTTCATCAGGAATAAGACTAGATGCTCTAACCTTCATCAGGAATAAGACTAGATGCTCTAGCCTTCATCAGGAATAAGACTAGATGCTCTAACCTTCATCAGGAATAAGACTAGATGCTCTAGCCTTCATCAGGAATAAGACTAGATGCACCAGCCTTCATCAGGAATAAGACTAGATGCTCCAGCCTTCATCAGGAATAAGACTAGATGCTCCAGCCTTCATCAGGAGTAAGACTAGATGCCCTAGCCTTCATCAGGAATAAGACTAGATGCTCCAGCCTTCATCAGGTGTAAGACTAGATGCTCCAGCCTTCATCAGGAATAAGACTAGATGCTCTAGCCTTCATCAGGAATAAGACTACATGCTCTAGCCTTCATCAGGAATAAGACTAGATGCTCTAGCCTTCATCAGGAATAAGACTAGATGCTCCAGCCTTCATCAGGAATAAGACTAGATGCTCTAGCCTTCATCAGGAATAAGACTAGATGCTCTAGCTACATCAGGAATAAGACGAGATGCTCTAGCCTTCATCAGGAATAAGACTAGGTGCTCTAGCCTTCATCAGGAATAAGACTAGATGCTCTAGCCTTCATCAGGAATAAGACTAGATGCTCTAGCTACATCAGGAATAAGACGAGATGCTCTAACCTTCATCAGGAATAAGACTAGATGCTCTAGCCTTCATCAGGAATAAGACTAGATGCTCTAGCATTCATCAGGAATAAGACTAGCTCTAACCTTCATCAGGAATAAGACTAGATGCTCTAACCTTCATCAGGAATAAGACTAGATGCTCTAACCTTCATCAGGAATAAGACTAGATGCTCTAGCCTTCATCAGGAATAAGACTAGATGCTCTAACCTTCATCAGGAATAAGACTAGATGCTCTAGCCTTCATCAGGAATAAGACTAGATGCTCCAGCCTTCATCAGGAATAAGACTAGATGCTCTAGCCTTCATCAGGAATAAGACTAGATGCGTCTAGGAGTAAGACTAGATGCCCTAGCCTTCAACAGGAATAAGACTAGATGCTCCAGCCTTCATCAGGTGTAAGACTAGATGCTCCAGCCTTCATCAGGAATAAGACTAGATGCTCTAGCCTTCATCAGGAATAAGACTACATGCTCTAGCCTTCATCAGGAATAAGACTAGATGCTCTAGCCTTCATCAGGAATAAGACTACATGCTCTAGCCTTCATCAGGAATAAGACGAGATGCTCTGATGAAGGCTAGATGCTCCAGCCTTCATCAGGAATAAGACTAGATGCTCTAGCCTTCATCAGGAATAAGACTAGCTCTAGCCTTCATCAGGAATAAGACTAGATGCTCCAGCCTTCATCAGGAATAAGACTAGATGCTCTAGCCTTCATCAGGAATAAGCTCTAGCCTTCATCAGGAATAAGACTAGATGCTCCAGCCTTCATCAGGAATAAGACTAGATGCTCTAGCTACATCAGGAATAAGACGAGATGCTCTAGCCTTCATCAGGAATAAGACTAGATGCTCCAGGAGTAAGACTAGATGCTCTAGCCTTCATCAGGAATAAGACTAGATGCTCAAGCCTTCATCAGGTGTAAGACTAGATGCTCCAGCCTTCACCAGGAATAATGACTAGATGCTCCAGCCTTCATCAGGAATAAGACTAGATGCTCCAGCCTTCACCAGGAATAATGACTAGATGCTCCAGCCTTCATCGGGAATAATAACTATATGCTTCAGCCTTCATCAGGAATAAGACCAGCCTTCACCCAGGAATAATGACTAGATGCTCCAGCCTTCATCAGGAATAAGACTAGATGCTCCAGCCTTCACCAGGAATAATGACTAGATGCTCCAGCCTTCATCATGAATAATGACTAGATGCTCCAGCCTTCATCGGGAATAATAACTATATGCTTCAGCCTTCATCAGGAATAAGACCAGCCTTCACCAGGAATAATGACTAGATGCTCTAACCTTCATCAGGAATAAGACTAGATGCTCTAGCCTTCATCAGGAATAAGACTAGATGCTCCAGTCTTCATCAGGAATAGGAATAGATGCTCTAGCCTTCATCAGGAATAAGACTAGATGCTCTAACCTTCATCAGGAATAAGACTAGATGCTCTAGCCTTCATCAGGAATAAGACTAGCTCTAACCTTCATCAGGAATAAGACTAGATGCTCTAACCTTCATCAGGAATAAGACTAGATGCTCTAGCCTTCATCAGGAATAAGACTAGATGCTCTAACCTTCATCAGGAATAAGACTAGATGCTCTAGCCTTCATCAGGAATAAGACTAGATGCACCAGCCTTCATCAGGAATAAGACTAGATGCTCCAGCCTTCATCAGGAATAAGACTAGATGCTCCAGCCTTCATCAGGAGTAAGACTAGATGCCCTAGCCTTCATCAGGAATAAGACTAGATGCTCCAGCCTTCATCAGGTGTAAGACTAGATGCTCCAGCCTTCATCAGGAATAAGACTAGATGCTCTAGCCTTCATCAGGAATAAGACTACATGCTCTAGCCTTCATCAGGAATAAGACTAGATGCTCTAGCCTTCATCAGGAATAAGACTAGATGCTCCAGCCTTCATCAGGAATAAGACTAGATGCTCTAGCCTTCATCAGGAATAAGACTAGATGTTCTAGCTACATCAGGAATAAGACGAGATGCTCTAGCCTTCATCAGGAATAAGACTAGGTGCTCTAGCCTTCATCAGGAATAAGACTAGATGCTCTAGCTACATCAGGAATAAGACGAGATGCTCTAACCTTCATCAGGAATAAGACTAGATGCTCTAGCCTTCATCAGGAATAAGACTAGATGCTCTAGCATTCATCAGGAATAAGACTAGCTCTAACCTTCATCAGGAATAAGACTAGATGCTCTAACCTTCATCAGGAATAAGACTAGATGCTCTAACCTTCATCAGGAATAAGACTAGATGCTCTAGCCTTCATCAGGAATAAGACTAGATGCTCTAACCTTCATCAGGAATAAGACTAGATGCTCTAGCCTTCATCAGGAATAAGACTAGATGCTCCAGCCTTCATCAGGAATAAGACTAGATGCTCTAGCCTTCATCAGGAATAAGACTAGATGCGTCTAGGAGTAAGACTAGATGCCCTAGCCTTCAACAGGAATAAGACTAGATGCTCCAGCCTTCATCAGGTGTAAGACTAGATGCTCCAGCCTTCATCAGGAATAAGACTAGATGCTCTAGCCTTCATCAGGAATAAGACTACATGCTCTAGCCTTCATCAGGAATAAGACTAGATGCTCTAGCCTTCATCAGGAATAAGACTACATGCTCTAGCCTTCATCAGGAATAAGACGAGATGCTCTGATGAAGGCTAGATGCTCCAGCCTTCATCAGGAATAAGACTAGATGCTCTAGCCTTCATCAGGAATAAGACTAGCTCTAGCCTTCATCATGAATAAGACTAGATGCTCCAGCCTTCATCAGGAATAAGACTAGATGCTCTAGCCTTCATCAGGAATAAGACTAGATGCTCTAGCTACATCAGGAATAAGACGAGATGCTCTAACCTTCATCAGGAATAAGACTAGATGCTCTAACCTTCATCAGGAGAATAAGACTAGATGCTCTAGCCTTCATCAGGAATAAGACTAGATGCTCTAACCTTCATCAGGAATAAGACTAGATGCTCTAGCCTTCTTCAGGAATAAGACTAGATGCTCCAGCCTTCATCAGGAATACGACTAGATGCTCTAGCTACATCAGGAATAAGACGAGATGCTCTAGCCTTCATCAGGAATAAGACTAGATGTTCCAGGAGTAAGACTAGATGCTCTAGCCTTATGTCTAGCCTTTATCAGGAATAAGACTAGATGCTCCAGCCTTCATCAGGTGTAAGACTAGATGCTCCAGCCTTCACCAGGAATAATGACTAGATGCTCCAGCCTTCATCAGGAATAAGACTAGATGCTCCAGCCTTCACCAGGAATAATGACTAGATGCTCCAGCCTTCATCAGGAATAATGACTAGATGCTCCAGCCTTCATCGGGAATAATAACTATATGCTTCAGCCTTCATCAGGAATAAGACCAGCCTTCACCAGGAATAATGACTTCACCAAGAATAATGACTAGATGCTCCAGCCTTCATCAGGAATAAGACTAGATGCTCCAGCCTTCACCAGGAATAATGACTAGATGCTCCAGCCTTCATCAGGAATAAGACTAGATGCTCCAGCCTTCACCAGGAATAGGACTAGATACTCTAGCCTTCATCAGGAATAAGACTAGATGCTCTAGCCTTCATCAGGAATAAGACTAGATGCTCTAGCCTTCACCAGGAATAAGACTAGATGCTCTAGCCTTCATCAGGAATAAGACTACATGCTCTAGCCTTCATCAGGAATAAGACTAGATGCTCTAGCCTTCATCAGGAATAAGACTAGATGCTCTAGCCTTCATCAGGAATAAGACTAGATGCTCTAGCCTTCATCAGGAATAATGACTACATGCTCCAGGAGTAAGACTAGATGCTCTAGCCTTCATCAGAAATAATGACTAGATGCTCTAGCCTTCATCAGGAGTAAGACTAGATGCTCTAGCCTTCATCAGGAATAAAAACAACAAAAAGTAAAGGGGTATGCTAACTTAATTCAAAACTTGACAAACATACCCAACAATTGATGTGAGTCAGAATCCATTAATACTCGCAATGGATGATTGACTTATCAGAAAAGGAAGTATCCTATAGTTAACTATATAATGAGCCCTAGTGGCGTGTTGGTTAATGGGGTAAGGGAATTAACACACCATACTCGAAACACAAAATTGAATTTTGGCCAGAAATCATCCAATAACCAGATGCAATTAAGAGTGAGTTAGTGCACCGCAATCTATCAATTTATGATAAACATTTCCCCAAATTAAAAAGCCCTAGTTATAGGCTTATAAGGCAGTGTTTCATACAGAGGGGAAGGGAGCCCCGAGATACCCCCCCCCTTTTCAAACAACAGTTTTCCCTCCCTCAAAGTTCAGGTTAGTCCTCTCCCCCCCAAATCACAATGCTAATTTATTGAGCATCATTAGATGGATGCTTTTTGGTAAAAAGAGAAATAGAGTAAAAAGAGAAATAAATAATACTATCTTCAAAATCAGAACCTAGCCAAGCTGTAGCTACTCTTTCCTTCAAGGCTGCTATAATACACTAATAGCAAGCTAAGAACATGCCCCTAAATTTTGATTAGTACATGCATGATGCAGTACTGCGTACCTACAAACCACAGCAATATAGGGTACTTTTGCTCAGCCTAGTGGTTGATTTACTACCTAGACAATTTTCAATCCAAAATTGCATTAGATTTAGAAGGAAGTGAACATTAGAAGGAAGTGAATTATTTCCTGGGGAGAGGGAGATCAACCCCTTCACTGTTCCTTTTGAAGCAGGTGAGGGCTTCAAAGAAGCACGGGTGGTCTTTTTCCTCCCCAAACCAAAAACGTTGTATAAAACACTGAAGACAGACATTCCCGTAAAATGAAAGATACACATTTTAAAAAACACTAAAATAGTTTGCACGGAAGTAACCCCTAGGCTCAAGTAGCCTTCTAGCATCTCACCTATAGAGTTCACGGGGTAGAAAAGCGAGTGAGAACCCTCCAGTGAGAGCAGCTTGAATGATGCAATGGGAGAGGATCCCGGCTGGGTGGATATGCGGCCTCTGAATCTTGTCACTGTCCAAGTCCGCACGTGATTCTCGGCACAAACTGTAGCAGAGAGAAGTCACAACAATTAGGAAACGAAACAGGGACAACCACAAGAAATGAAAATTTATGATCAAATGGAAGTTGTAAGCATTCCAGATCAAAGGACTTCCTGCTCAAAGTGAGTGACATTAAAGACAGAGCGGGCCACAGATTAGGGAGGAGGGAGGTTTGTTGAGATCATATGACAGCACTCCCTTTCTACAAGACAGTATCAAATGGGTTTTTACAGACAATTAATTCCTGTAATAAGTAATTACTCATTTATTCAATATTACTCAGTTCCTTTCTTCAAATTGCAATATTACTATGGAATTTCAAGAACAGCTATAATCAATTTCAAACAACGTCTTTACCACAGAAGGTATCAAATCTGAGTAAACACTTTGGGTGAACACTATATCAGGCTTCTATCATGATCGGACTGGAATGGAATCCGGACCGGAGAAGTCCTTGGTGAACAGGGGAACTTAAAATCTGAGAATGGCAGAAAGCGAAACACTCCGAACAAAGTTTGATGGCAACCGTTAATTAAAACAAAATAAAACAGTCACCACAGAGGGGGCATATCTAAAGCACACTTACGGGGGGAAAATTAAGTGTTATTGCACATGATATTTCTTATGGTATATTGTTAGCTACAAAGTTAGACTGCTGGCTTGTCCTTCCATCTTTCTGGCTCTCTCCCTGCTCAGCTTCTTGGTGTTTGCAGGCTGTGTAAATATGCAGGAGAGCACGTGCAGTTGTGCCAAGCAGGTGTATGGGGACACCCAGACTAAATAGCTCAACCATTATTTGGTGAAGGTGTGGGGTGAATAATGCAAGTTCCTTTGTGGATACAAATTTGCCTGCCAGACGTACACAAGTTAACTGCCATGAACTCTATGGACCAGTCCACCTCCACCAAATTAGCCCATGTTTCACCTCAATAGAAACCCACAAATAATGCGTTGTCTGAGCTTGATAAAATGCCAAGCTGTTGACTTAGTTCAACTCCTTCTTATTACACTGCTTTTCCCGCAGAAGAAACCCACCAATATGCGTTGTCTGAGCCAAGATAAAATGCCAAGCTGTTCACCTCCCTTTTATTATACTGTTTTTCCCGCAGAAGAAACCCACCAATATGCGTTGTCTGAAATTGGCAAATGTTTGACTTGTGACCCCAAGCAAACTCCGCATTTACGCTACCTTTCACCGCAGAAGAATACCCACACCCATGTAAGTGGTCTGAAATTGGTATAGCCATAGTTGTAAACTTCCAGTCTTCCAGATGTCCTGATAAGCACAGCCTGGAATAAAATAATCTTCCATCTAAGTAAAACTTAATATAATCGTTATAATCATGTATGATCAATGAGAACTCCTTCACAACTTTTCACCGCAGAAGAAACCCAGCCATATAATTTGTCTGAAATTAATAAAGCTGCAAGTTGTAAGCTTCCAGATGTCCTCATAAGCACAGTCTGGAATACGAAAATCTTCCATCTATGTAAAAATTAATATAATCGTTATAATCATGATCAATTCAGTTCACAACTTTTCACCGCAGAAGAAACCCACCCATATAATTTGTCTGAAATTAATACAGCCGCAAGTTGTAAGCTTCCAGATGTCCTCATAAGCACAGTCTGGAATACGATAATCTTCCATCTACGTAAAAATTAATATAATCGTTATAATCATAATCATGTATAATCTACGAGAACTCCTTCCAGTTCACAACTTTTCACCGCAGAAGAAACCCACCCATATAATTTGTCTGAAATTAATAAAGCCGCAAGTTGTAAGCTTCCAGATGTCCTCATAAGCACAGTCTGGAATACGATAATCTATCTACGTAAAAATTAATATAATCGTGTATAATCATAATCGTGTATAATCTACGAGAACTCCTTCCAGTTCACAACTTTTCACCGCAGAAGAAACCCACTCATATAATTTGTCTGAAATTAATAAAGCCGCAAGTTGTAAGCTTCCAGATGTCCTCATAAGCACAGTCTGGAATACGATAATCTTCCATCTACGTAAAAATTAATATAATCGTGTATAATCATAATCGTGTATAATCTACGAGAACTCCTTCCAGTTCACAACTTTTCACCGCAGAAGAAACCCACCCATATAATTTGTCTGAAATTAATAAAGCCGCAAGTTGTAAGCTTCCAGATGTCCTCATAAGCACAGCCTGGAATACGATAATCTTCCATCTACGTAAAAATTAATATAATCGTGTACAATCATAATTGTGTATAATCTACGAGAACTCCTTCCAGTTCACAACTTTTCACCGCAGAAGAAACCCACCCATATAATTTGTCTGAAATTAATAAAGCCGCAAGTTGTAAGCTTCCAGATGTCCTCATAACAGATGTCCTCATAAGCACAGCCTGGAATACGAAAATCTTCCTCGTCCAATCGTATATTGTCAAGGCACAATGCTATGTATGCAACTTGGATAAGTTAAGATGTGGTTATATGCCATAGCAATATATATTCATGTTAACAACAACAACAACATTAACTGTAATAAATAAATTGAAAGAAATTTGAAAATTATATTATAAGTTATATATAATGCATGTTTGCCTGGCTTTAAAAATACCGGTAACTAGCTTCCTGGCCAATTTCTTCTGGTTGATTTGACATCATAGCATGTACTAGAGGACATCCATGTTTGGAGCACTAAGTAGTAAAGTAAATCAATGCCATGCAGATGATTTCTCAGGGGGCTTTGAGCTTGCGCTGTTATGGCTAACAACCCAGCAGCAATTGTGTCTTATTTCTCCATATGGTTACTTCCAAATGCTAAGAAGAGGAGAGGCTGAAATTGAGAGTTAAGTCGCACTGAATTTCAATGGTAGAATTAGTCACTATTGCTAATTAAGATCAGAATAGTGACACTTCAGTTAGTAGGCTAACTATAGCTTGGCAGGTACAGCCTGCAAGAAGCATGCAACAGTGATCTGCAGCTTGCTGAAGATCCACAATTGCTATAGTACACCTTTTCACAACATGTGATTATGTTTGTGTAAGTTGATGCTGTAGCAACAGATGCAAGCTATTCTCTTGCTCCACATTGTTGCATGAATATTGCTTGTGTATTCTCTTGGTCCACATGGTAACTTACAAACTCTGAAGAAGAGCAGGAGAGGCGGAAATCTATAGCAACTTTCAAGATGCATTATTTACCCTGCTCCAAACCAGAACAGGAAAAAAATAGCAGAACGCAAATAAGTCAAGTAAAGAAGTTATCATTAAAAAAAAAACATGTTATGAATCTACAAAAACTCAAATATGAGACTGTAATTACTTCAGGGATACATGATATCGGAAAAACAACAACTAATTACACACAAACCCTCTACCAGACAGTCCACATACAAAGTAATGCTTTACTCGGCTCCCTGAAAACGAGCCCCTCCCCCTCCCTGGGACGGTACGGGGGAAGAAGGAAAAAAAACCCACCCTCTACCCCCACCCCCAAAAACAACAACAAAAAACAACAACAAAACAACCAGTGTAGTGCACCATAAGTGATTACAGTCACTATGTGTCATCTTGGACAACACACCCACACACATAAATAATAATTAGAAATGGATGCAAGGCATTGCATGGCGAGCTGAAGCACCTTATCAAGCCTTACGCTTATCTGTTTGCTTTTAATAATAATAATAATAATGATAATGATAATAATAATAATAATAATAATAATGATAATGATAATAATAATAATAATAATGATAATGATAATAATAATAATAATAATAATAATAATAATAATAATAATAATAATAATAATAATAATAATAATAACAATAATAATAATAATAATAATAATAAGTATGTGTATGTATGTATTGTAGTTGTTATTATTGTTATATTATTATAAACAAAATTCTATTATTGTAGAATTGCATTGCTCTAGCCATTTCCTTAGCTACTGACCAGGCCCTGACCCCAGCCCTAGCTAACAACTCTATTATAGATATATCATTACGATGATGTTAATGTTTGGTTTGTGATATCGGTAGGTGAGGTCATCTGCCAGAGCTTACCCGAATGATTGGAATTGGAAGAGAACATCAATGCAGAAGAGCTACTGACCAGGCCCTAACTCTAGCCCTAGCTAACAGTAATGATATGTAAACATTGCACGCACGTGAGTTCATACCGTATCTGGCTGTTGTATTACACGCACGTGAGTTCATACCGTATCTGATTGTTGTATTACACGCACGTGAGTTCATACCATATCTGGCTGTTGTATTACACGCACTTGAGTTCATACCATATCTGGTTGTTGTATTACACGCACGTGAGTTCATACCGTATCTGGCTGTTGTATTACACGCACGTGAGTTCATACCATATCTAGCTGTTGTATTACACGCACGTGAGTTCATACCGTATCTGGCTGTTGTATTACACGCACGTGAGTTCATACCGTATCTGGCTGTTGTATTACACGCACGTGAGTTCATACCTTATCTGGCTGTTGTATTACACGCACGTGAGTTCATATCGTATCTGGCGGTTATGTTGTGTTATTAACCTCTTGAAAGGGTGTCTGTTACATCTTCCTAAGGACTGGTAATAGTGGCACAGGAGAACTCCAGAACTAATCAAACACGACAGATGTTGTTGTTCCATACTGTGTTTACAACTAAAGAACACACACATATGTAACCAGATTTGACCAATAGCGAGATTTTCATTGTAAGCAACATTTTTAGAAATTTCTTTTTCTGCAGCGACCATCAGAAGAACTCTTCTTCTCAACAACTGTGCCATTAATTAATAGGCACATTAATAGGCACAGGGATAGCTAACTAAGGGGACAATAAAGCCCCAACACAACCAGATTTATGCACTGTTGCCAAGTGCTAAGGATTTTCTTACCAACTGTTCTTCTTGTAGATCTTGCAGCTGTAGTTGTGTTAGCCTTCCTAGTCTTTGCCCACGAATAGAGAATGCCAAAGACTAGCACAACTTAGCCAAGGCATGAAGAGGTCCAAGAAAGACGTCTCCACTGCCTCTTCCATGTGGCGAAACAACTCATTACATCATGCGTGATGTGGCACCTAGATGGTTCATGGAGGTCGAGTAATTATTCCTTAGCAACACCTTTACTGCAAGATTATGCGCTGAAGCAGTGAAGGGTGTGTGGAACAAGCGCCGACATCTTGAAGGCTGTAAATTCGCTATATGGTCGGTTTTTGCAAATCAGGTCACATCTACACAGTCGTGAGTAGTTTACCTGGTGGTCTTGTTGAAGGTCTATACTGTTAGCTATCATCACCATATGACTTCTTCCATTCAAGGGGATTTCTTTACTGATATGATGGAACAGGTTCAAAGTAGGTTGCTAATGAGCAAAACTCCCCTTTTTAACGAAAGAGTAAGCTTCTCAGTAAACCAACTGACTGTTCAATTGCTTGCAGTGAAAACATACAGCTGCTGAATCAGCTCAGCTGTGCTTAATGCTGCACACACGGGCATGATTGTGTCGACAATCTTGACCAAGCTTTCGTGAATCCAGAAATGGATTTGTTTTTGTTTTTATGGAGCCTTTGGTAGTAAAACTATTACAAATTGGATTCCTTAAGTAATGGGGAGGGGGAAGAAAGAAGTTACAAGATCTGAAGATGAATTTCATGGCTGTAATGGCTTTAAGTCTGCCAGATTACCACATTAGCGAAGGATTCACAGTAGAAGAGGGTACTACATCTGATCACTTCCGTTTAGGAGGCTAAGAAACTGCAAAAGTGAGTTTTAGCAGAGATACGATTTTTAGCCTTTCTGGGGTCACTGTTTTGAAATGTGGGTCAAAGTGCTAGCATACTCCCACATATATTATATTATTATAAAAACAACAACTTGTGTGTTTAGAAACAGTGAAATGCCTTTCCAAGGTAGTTGTTCAGAGGGAAAATAATTTTATTTGGGGGGCTGTAGTATTATTGAACACAGAAGCTACCCACAGGAGCTACCACGTATATATATAGTACCGTAAATATAGAATACCTTGAGTTTAAATAATTCGCATGAAAATATTTCGTCGATGTTTTTTTGGTAGAACTTGTGGTCTACGATTTTTTTTTAATTTATGGATGCGACAGACCATGAGACAATTGGCTTCTGAAGTGAAAAGTTATGCTGGGCCATTCTTGAAAGAGGCTATCATGTTTATAGAGCTACTTGGAAACCAACAGTTGAGGGATTGTGAAAGCGAGCCATGAACTAAGAGATGCCTACGCAATAGCTAGCAGTGAAAAAGAGATGCCATCAATTATTGGAGTCTTCCTAGGCAATTGCCTAAGTTGTGTTCACTTCTCTGAACTTCAAATATCCTAGAGGACACTTCTAGAAGCATGCTCTCTTCTCTGCCCTGCCTGTGTGTGTCTGCATGAGTCATAGCATAATATTACCAATATATAGGTTTAAAAATTTCCCCATTTTTTATTTTCGCAGGTTAGTAGGATGAAAACTTATCAACAAGGAAAATTTCCATATAAAATAGACACTTGTGAAGGACATAAAACATGTTTGCTGTTGTTCGTGATGTCAATGTTTGTGCTACATAATAAACACGGAGGCAAACAAATCTAGATCACATGCTGCACACACACACACACACACACACATGCACACTCCCAATATTTTATTCTAACCTGATATGAGGTGTCTCTCTCCTAGCACCACACGCATCACAGGACAAGTGTGCACGACGTAACTCTGGAAAATCTGCGGGGCCTGGCCAATGTTCTCTGGATGTCGTACCACAACACGCACTGTTCCTGCAATTGTCCCGTAGGCTACCTCCATCCAGTTCTGTCCCGATCCTGGGACTGCATATTAGAAGCGGCGGGAGAGGGGAGAGGAGTGGAGTGGGGAGGGAGGAGAGTGGGGGGGGGCAGAGTGGAGGAAGGAGAGGAGTGGAAAAGAAGGGTGGAGTGAGGAGAGAGGAGTGAGGAGAGTGTGGAGAGGAGTGGAGTAGAAGTGAAGGGCGGAGTGGGAAGGAAGAGTAAGGAGATGGAGAGGAGAGAAATTTTGAGTGAAAACTTGAAGTGAATACTGATAATTTATTTCTTCAAACTTTTGCAGCAATGAGATGCTCATTATGAAAAGTGACATGTCTACGTTTGACAAACCTTGACTTCTAACACCATCTAGTACCGAATACTCACTACAAGCTGTTATATAGCAGCTATAACATTTTCAGACATTTATTTTACCAGCACAATTTTTAAACTAGGGAAGAACCTGTTCCAAGAGAGCATTTGATACTAGGGTAGAATTTTATACTACTATGGCAGTACTTTATGCTAATGCAGTATTTTATTCTAGGGTAGTACTTTATGCTAATGCAGTATTTTATACTATGGCAGTACTTTATGCTAATGCAGTATTTTATACTATGGCAGTACTTTATGCTAATGCAGTATTTTATTCTAGGGCAGTATTTTACAAGAATAAATACGTTGTTTTAAAATTAAAAAACGAACTACCAACAAAAACTGGCAACTATATCAGATTAACATGGTTGACAATTTATATAAAGGCAGCACGATTGCAATGTATAGATGACCTTTACCAACCGTGCACACCCACATCATTATAAGTGTGCATGCCTTAATAGGTCGAGGGTCATTACCTGGTGGTGGTCTCATGGACACACTCGTGTTTCCTTTCTTTTTCTAACCAATCAATCAAACATAGTTTGCCACCCCCCCTTTTTTGTTTGTTTTTGTGTTATTAGGAAATGCCATTGGACTCCCTATAATTATTAGCTTGATCTATTTAAAAATAGCGGACAGCAAAATCCTAAAAATAATATATATATTTTTTATATATTTTAATTTACCTCACATTGGCAGCTTCCTAGCTGTCTAAGTGGTGCCTTTGCTACTACTAGCTCCAAAAAGACTCCCAGCGTTCCTTGAATCATTCACTATGGTTGTAAACTGGCAGCCCAAAAAACTGAAGAAAGTATGGGGAAAATAAACCCTTGAAATTCATGCTCCATCTATGCATCTCTCCCTCACCCCCTCCCATATAACATGCATACAAAATGTCCATTCATAAAAACTTTAAACACCAAAAGACACCAAATGTTTGAATCCACATCTGCAACTATCCATTGCGGTATAATGCACTCTGCAAGGATCATCAGGCAGGTTGGTTTGTCGATGATGCACAGTCAAGCACCAAAGGTTTGAATGCACATCTGCAACTATCATAATGCACTCTGCAAGGATCATCAGGCAGGTTAGTTTGTCGATGATGCACAGTCAAGCTAACACACTTGCTGTCTTATAAGCAGAACTAATGACCCGCATTTAGTTTTGCTGTTTGGTTTGTGGAGTTCCCGCTCCTGGGCAACTGTTACTAAGTCCAAAGGAGACCCGGCAGGGGTACAGTCAGCAATAACAACAGGATATGGCATGTGCTGGTATGCGTAGCGTACAACAGGAAGAAACATGCTAGAAAAAGTGTTCAAAAGTCCTTGAGTCCCGTTGAACTTGGACTTGGTGTGTAGTCCCTCCACCACTCAACTATAATTTTAATATTCAGGAACAACAAAATATGCACAACAACAACAACTTAAAACAAGAACAAGCAAACATGGATTGACCAGGCAAAAAAATGAAGGGAATCAAGACTATACCCATGTAGGCTACAACCAGTTAGATGACCCTTTACCACATAACTCATATTGGATTTATACGGTAAAGGGTCTAACTAGTAGCCTACAATCTTGTTTTCCTTGCTTTTTTAACAGCCAATGCAATACAGCCATCTGAAAAACACTTTTACTCTTGCATAATTTTACTCTTGCATAATAGGTGAGGGATGGAGAGTCTGCCACATCAATGTCTAAGTCTGTATTTTTGCAAAGTCCAGCTTCAAGTTTCTGGATCTTCAGCACTTTGTCTAGTTCGGTTGTTCTTATTGTACAGATACACCATGTCTTGTTGCTATTGTTGACTGCACCCATGTAGGGTCAGCTACAGCCTCCTCAAGTACTTGGTAACAGGTACACAGAGAACTCAACAAACCAAACAGCAGAACTGAATGGAGAGACGTTTGTTCTACTTATAATCAGCATATGCACTAGCTTGATTGCATCATCGACACACCTTATCCACCTGCTGATCCTTGCTAAGGTTTTGTTCCGCAGTTGAGAAACAGATTAGTCATAGATGTGAATTGGAAAGTCCCCTGGTACTAACACTTTTATGAATGGACCTATTGTTATGCGAGGGAAATAGAGAGGGATGAATTTCAAGCATTTTCAACAGTTATTAGGTCTGCTGGTTGACTACCTTAGAGAAGGATTCAAGGCAAGCTGCAGTTATTAGGTCTGCTGGTTGACTACCTTAGAGAAGGATTCAAGGCAAGCTGCAGTTATTAGGTCTGCTGGTTGACTACCTTAGAGAAGGATTCAAGACAAGCTGTAGTTATTAGGTCTGCTGGTTGACTACCTTAGAGAAGGATTCAAGGCAAGCTGCAGTTATTAGGTCTGCTGGTTGACTACCTTAGAGAAGGATTCAAGGCAAGCTGCAGTTATTAGGTCTGCTGGTTTGACTACCTTAGAGAAGGATTCAAGGCAAGCTGCAGTTATTAGGTCTGCTGGTTTGACTGCCTTAGAAGGATTCAAGGCAAGCTACAGTTATTAGGTCTGCTGGTTGACTACCTTAGAGAAGGATTCAAGGCATGCTGTAGTTATTAGGTCTGCTGGTTGACTACCTTAGAGAAGGATTGAAGGCAAGCTGTAGTTATTAGGTCTGCTGGTTGACTACCCTAGAGAAGGATTCAAGGCAAGGCAAGCTTGAAGTGTTTTCAGAAATAGTAGTGTGCCCAGAACCTGTTTAGGTGCTAAGAAGCTGTCAGCGTGAGTTTTAGCTGACAGATGAATTTTATTTGGGGGAAAGGCCGCCATGCGCCGTTTAAAAAAGTGAGTCACACCAATTTAGGGATTGCTAATCACTCCCTGACAGAACAATATTTCACACTGCAACAATGGCAGTATTATGTACTAGACAGTATTTTATATTAGGACAGTATTTTATACCAGGACAGCATTTTATTCCAGGACAGTATTTTATTCCAGGACAGTATTTTATTCATTTTATACTAGGACAGTATTCTATTGTAAGGTTTTATATACATGCATATAAAAATGCATTGTTTGCTTCTTAGTTTTATTCTATTTGTTATCTTTGCCCCCTCCTTTTCGCCCCCTCCTTTTCCTCCCTTTCATTGCCGCCACATCCTGTCATGTGCACCACGTGTGCCAGGATGTGGTCGCATCAGCTATATTACCAACCTCACATGAGTCTTAGTGGCTCATGATCAAGGCTATCTAGCCAAAATATCAAGTGAGCAAATTTAAGTTGATTATCAAGAAAGTCATTTTTCAACTGAGAGTTAGAGATAGTATTTTATTTTATACCAGGACAGCATTTTATACTAGGACAGTATTTTATTCCAGGACAGTACCTTGAACAAGGACAGTATTTTATTCTAGGGCAGTATTTTATACTAGGGCAATATTTTATAATAGGACAGTATTTCAGACTAGGACAGTATTTACTATTTCATACTAGGACAGTTCTTAAATAGGACACTATTCCATACTAGGACAGTACTTATATAGGACACTATTTCATACTAGGACAGTACTTATATAGGACACTTTCATACAAGGACAGTACTTATATAGGACACTTTCATACTAGGACAGTACTTATATAGGACACTTTCATGCTAGGAGAGTACTTATATAGGACACTTTCATACTAGGAGAGTACTTATATAGGACACTTTCATGCTAGGAGAGTACTTATATAGGACACTTTCATACTAGGACAGTACTTATATAGGACACTTTCATACTAGGAGAGTACTTATATAGGACACTTTCATACTAGGAGAGTACTTATATAGGACACTTTCATACTAGGAGAGTACTTATATAGGACACTTTCATACTAGGAGAGTACTTATATAGGACACTTTCATACTAGGAGAGTACTTATATAGGACACTTTCATACTAGGAGAGTACTTATATAGGACACTTTCATGCTAGGAGAGTACTTATATAGGACACTTTCATACTAGGACAGTACTTATATAGGACACTTTCATGCTAGGAGAGTACTTATATAGGACACTTTCATACTAGGAGAGTACTTATATAGGACACTTTCATACTAGGAGAGTACTTATATAGGACACTTTCATACTAGGAGAGTACTTATATAGGACACTTTCATACTAGGAGAGTACTTATATAGGACACTTTCATGCTAGGAGAGTACTTATATAGGACACTTTCATACTAGGAGAGTACTTATATAGGACTCTTTCATGCTAGGAGAGTACTTATATAGGACACTTTCATACTAGGAGAGTACTTATATAGGACACTTTCATACTAGGAGAGTACTTATATAGGACACTTTCATACTAGGACAGTACTTATATAGGACACTTTCATACTAGGAGAGTACTTATATAGGACACTTTCATACTAGGAGAGTACTTATATAGGACACTTTCATGCTAGGAGAGTACTTATATAGGACACTTTCATACTAGGACAGTACTTATATAGGACACTTTCATACTAGGACAGTAATTATATAGGACACTTTCATGCTAGGAGAGTACTTATATAGGACACTTTCATACTAGGAGAGTACTTATATAGGACACTTTCATACTAGGAGAGTACTTATATAGGACACTTTCATACTAGGACAGTACTTATATAAGACACTTTCATACTAGGACAGTAATTATATAGGACACTTTCATACTAGGAGAGTACTTATATAGGACACTTTCATACTAGGAGAGTACTTATATAGGACACTTTCATACTAGGAGAGTACTTATATAGGACACTTTCATACTAGGAGAGTACTTATATAGGACACTTTCATACTAGGACAGTACTTATATAAGACACTTTCATACTAGGACAGTAATTATATAGGACACTTTCATACTAGGACAGTACTTATATAGGACACTTTCATACTAGGACAGTACTTATATAAGACACTTTCATACTAGGACAGTACTTATATAGGACACTTTCATACTAGGAGAGTACTTATATAGGACTCTTTCATACTAGGACAGTAATTATATAGGACACTTTCATACTAGGAGAGTACTTATATAGGACTCTTTCATACTAGGACAGTACTTATATAAGACACTTTCATACTAGGACAGTAATTATATAGGACACTTTCATACTAGGACAGTACTTATATAGGACACTTTCATACTAGGACAGTACTTATATAAGACACTTTCATACTAGGACAGTAATTATATAGGACACTTTCATACTAGGAGAGTACTTATATAGGACTCTTTCATACTAGGAGAGTACTTATATAGGACTCTTTCATACTAGGACAGTACTTATATAGGACTCTTTCATACTAGGACAGTACTTATATAGGACACTTTCATACAAGGACAGTAATTATATAGGACACTTTCATACTAGGACAGTAATTATATAGGACTCTTTCATACTAGGACAGTACTTATATAGGACTCTTTCATACTAGGACAGTACTTATATAGGACTCTTTCATACTAGGACAGTACTTATATAGGACACTTTCATAAATTATATAGGACACTTTCATACTAGGACAGTAATTATATAGGACTCTTTCATACTAGGACAGTACTTATATAGGACACTTTCATACTAGGACAGTACTTATATAGGACATTTTCATGCTAGGAGAGTACTTATATAGGACACTTTCATACTAGGACAGTAATTATATAGGACACTTTCATACTAGGAGAGTAATTATATAGGACACTTTCATACTAGGAGAGTAATTATATAGGATACTATTTCATACTAGGGTAATATTCTTTGCTAGACCAATATCCTTGTGTGGGTCGAGAAACTGCTGCTCATCATCGGGTATCATAAGGTGTCACTTCTTCTTCTTGAAGCAACCCTGAAACCACACCCCATCATAATTTGATCAAGTGCTATGTGGATTGATATTCTGTTATCAGCAATATAGCTGAAACTCCAAATACAACTCTAACTCCATACAGTTCTACTCCAGTGCAGCTCTAATTATATACAGCACTAACACCAATACAGCTCAACTCCAGTGCAGCTCTAATTATATACAGCACTAACACCAATACAGCTCAACTCCAGTGCAGCTCTAATTATATACAGCACTAACACCAATACAGCTCAACTCCAGTGCAGCTCTAATTATATACAGCACTAACACCAATACAGCTCAACTCCAGTGCAGCTCTAATTATATACAGCACTAACACCAATACAGCTCAACTCCAGTGCAGCTCTAATTATATACAGCACTAACACCAATACAGCTCAACTCCAGTGCAGCTCTAATTATATACAGCACTAACACCAATACAGCTCAACTCCAGTGCAGCTCTAATTATATACAGCACTAACACCAATACAGCTCAACTCCAGTGCAGCTCTAATTATATACAGCACTAACACCAATACAGCTCAACTCCAGTGCAGCTCTAATTATATACAGCACTAACACCAATACAGCTCAACTCCAGTGCAGCTCTAATTATATACAGCACTAACACCAATACAGCTCAACTCCAGTGCAGCTCTAATTATATACAGCACTAACACCAATACAGCTCAACTCCAGTGCAGCTCTAATTATATACAGCACTAACACCAATACAGCTCAACTCCAGTGCAGCTCTAATTATATACAGCACTAACACCAATACAGCTCAACTCCAGTGCAGCTCTAATTATATACAGCACTAACACCAATACAGCTCAACTCCAGTGCAGCTCTAATTATATACAGCACTAACACCAATACAGCTCAACTCCAGTGCAGCTCTAATTATATACAGCACTAACACCAATACAGCTCAACTCCAGTGCAGCTCTAATTATATACAGCACTAACACCAATACAGCTCAACTCCAGTGCAGCTCTAATTATATACAGCACTAACACCAATACAGCTCAACTCCAGTGCAGCTCTAATTATATACAGCACTAACACCAATACAGCTCAACTCCAGTGCAGCTCTAATTATATACAGCACTAACACCAATACAGCTCAACTCCAGTGCAGCTCTAATTATATACAGCACTAACACCAATACAGCTCAACTCCAGTGCAGCTCTAATTATATACAGCACTAACACCAATACAGCTCAACTCCAGTGCAGCTCTAATTATATACAGCACTAACACCAATACAGCTCAACTCCAGTGCAGCTCTAATTATATACAGCACTAACACCAATACAGCTCAACTCCAGTGCAGCTCTAATTATATACAGCACTAACACCAATACAGCTCAACTCCAGTGCAGCTCTAATTATATACAGCACTAACACCAATACAGCTCAACTCCAGTGCAGCTCTAATTATATACAGCACTAACACCAATACAGCTCAACTCCAGTGCGGCTCTAATTATATACAGCACTAACACCAATACAGCTCAACTCCAGTGCAGCTCTAATTATATACAGCACTAACACCAATACAGCTCAACTCCAGTGCAGCTCTAATTATATACAGCACTAACACCAATACAGCTCAACTCCAGTGCGGCTCTAATTATATACAGCACTAACACCAATACAGCTCAACTCCAGTGCAGCTCTAATTATATACAGCACTAACACCAATACAGCTCAACTCCAGTGCAGCTCTAATTATATACAGCACTAACACCAATACAGCTCAACTCCAGTGCAGCTCTAATTATATACAGCACTAACACCAATACAGCTCAACTCCAGTGCAGCTCTAATTATATACAGCACTAACACCAATACAGCTCAACTCCAGTGCAGCTCTAATTATATACAGCACTAACACCAATACAGCTCAACTCCAGTGCAGCTCTAATTATATACAGCACTAACACCAATACAGCTCAACTCCAGTGCAGCTCTAATTATATACAGCACTAACACCAATACAGCTCAACTCCAGTGCAGCTCTAATTATATACAGCACTAACACCAATACAGCTCAACTCCAGTGCAGCTCTAATTATATACAGCACTAACACCAATACAGCTCAACTCCAGTGCAGCTCTAATTATATACAGCACTAACACCAATACAGCTCAACTCCAGTGCAGCTCTAATTATATACAGCACTAACACCAATACAGCTCAACTCCAGTGCAGCTCTAATTATATACAGCACTAACACCAATACAGCTCAACTCCAGTGCAGCTCTAATTATATACAGCACTAACACCAATACAGCTCAACTCCAGTGCAGCTCTAATTATATACAGCACTAACACCAATACAGCTCAACTCCAGTGCAGCTCTAATTATATACAGCACTAACACCAATACAGCTCAACTCCAGTGCAGCTCTAATTATATACAGCACTAACACCAATACAGCTCAACTCCAGTGCAGCTCTAATTATATACAGCACTAACACCAATACAGCTCAACTCCAGTGCAGCTCTAATTATATACAGCACTAACACCAATACAGCTCAACTCCAGTGCAGCTCTAATTATATACAGCACTAACACCAATACAGCTCAACTCCAGTGCAGCTCTAATTATATACAGCACTAACACCAATACAGCTCAACTCCAGTGCAGCTCTAATTATATACAGCACTAACACCAATACAGCTCAACTCCAGTGCAGCTCTAATTATATACAGCACTAACACCAATACAGCTCAACTCCAGTGCAGCTCTAATTATATATAGCACTAACACCAATACAGCTCAACTCCAGTGCAGCTCTAATTATATACAGCACTAACACCAATACAGCTCAACTCCAGTGCAGCTCTAATTATATACAGCACTAACACCAATACAGCTCAACTCCAGTGCAGCTCTAATTATATACAGCACTAACACCAATACAGCTCAACTCCAGTGCAGCTCTAATTATATACAGCACTAACACCAATACAGCTCAACTCCAGTGCAGCTCTACTCCCAATATTTATAGCTCTAACTCTAACACAGTTCAACTCAAGTACAGCTCTAACTCCATATAGCTCTAACTCCAAATTACAGATCTAATTCCAATGCAGTGCTAACTCTAATACAGTTCAACTCCATTACAGCTCTAATTCCAATACAGCTCTAGTGATAATCCCAACACAGCTCTAAGAAATGTTTGGAGCAAAACATGACAGAAGAGGAAGTTTTGAATCAACAACTGCAGGACACAACAAATCTGTAGAGAAGAAATGAACTCTGTTGTGTAGGAATACGTTATAGTGCTTGTTAATACAACAGAACCCAAGGTCGAGTTGCCTGTTCTTTTCCTCGTCCTCCGATCACCGCCAACTTCACGATTCCTTCCTCCTCCTCCTCGACCACCTCATTGTCCCAGTCGCCCTCGCACTTTAACCTTTCAATGGATGTTGATTTACGGAGGAAGTGGACACACCCACAACTTCGATGTCTGGCAAACACAAGTCGACAAGAAAGCTGGTGATGGTTGCACTTGAGCCAAACTGAAATGAGTGAGGACATCAATCCCTGGTCAGTTGTTAATTGCCTCTAACCAAAGGTCAAGTGATTTCATAACCAATCACAACCCAGAAGGAAACTAATAATAATAACACTCCTCCACACTCCAGGAGGTGGCAGACTTGAGCTCTGCAGAACAGCTGTGCGGATTTTGTCATGACTTGATCATGTTCAAGTATGACATCGCAAGCCACAACTAAGCAAATGCACTTTTATTAATTAAAGACTATGGCCTTTGCCTGCAGTCATACAAACGACTTCAACGATTAAACGATTAAAGTCTATATTTAGGCTACGAGGCCCAAGGTGTGCATTATGCATAAGCCTGGCACGCCAAGCGTTACCACATAGTCATGCTCAAGTGGAGACTCACAATGGAGGCATCAACATACATGACATGTGGCTTTAGAACGTAGCTTACCACGACAACACATGCTAGACATCACCTCCCATTTCCTCTTACAACTGTTAGGAGTGACATAGACGCTGAGTGCAGTGATGGCTTCCTTCAAGGGATCCTCGAAGAGTTGCGTGACGAGAAGGTCATTGTCCTTCATCCTCACTGGAAACTTCTCCATGTCTGCAAAGAGACAAACACTTGTATTTATGTCATCTGTATTCATGAACACAGAAGTGCATGAACTTACCTATATAGTAGATGGAGCCATTAGTACATCCCAACAGAAGGAAGAAGCCAGCAGTGTCATAACTGCAGATGGGCTCCACATCTTGCAGCTGCCAGTGCTTCTGCATGGACTGCCACACGACAACCTTCCCCGTGTTGCTGACGGCTACGAGCTGCTTCCCGATGAAGAAAAGTCCGTCCACTTGCATCTTCATGTCAAAGGAAGCTGGAGACGATTGCATTAGGATGCCAGAGGGTCAAGTGACACGTGCAATGCTGTGCAATGCTATGCAATGGTGTGTGCAATGCTGAGCAATGCTATGCAATGGTATATGCAATGGTGTGTGCAATGATGTGCAATGCTATGCAATGGTATATGCAATGGTGTGTGCAATGGTGTGTGCAATGCTGAGCAATGCCGTGCAATGCCGTGTGCAATGCCGTGCAATGCTGTGCAATGGTGTGTGCAATGCCGAGCAATGTTGTGCAATGCCGAGCAATGCTGTGTGCAATGCCGTGCAATGCTGTGTGCAATGCCGTGGCAATGCTGTGTGCAATGCTGTGTGCCTGTGCAATGCTGTTGCTGTGATATTCACTATTTCTTACCCACTCACCCAGAATGTCGGTGGAGGTGGAGGATGAACACACCCAAACTTTTATTTCAAAGCCTGTTAGTTACACAGACAAACAACAACACAAATAAAACAATAAACATCGTGCACTGTAAGCAGATGACAAAAAGGTTCCATTTCTCTAAAATCAAAGGATAAACAAGGACACCTCGATCCTGTTTCTTCTTCATCTCTCCCCTCCCCTCCCCACTCCTCTCTGCGGCTCTCCCACCCTCACATCTCTCTTACCTATCACAGCAGCCAATATGGCGGTTCCTCCCACATATCGAGTGTTGAGACACACTCTCTGAGGGTGTCGGTCCAGGGGGGGCGTAATGAAGATCACTTCCCAACCTCGAGACTCTCGGACCCTGCAGAATCAAACAAGTGTACTCCCAGTTAGTCTAACACTTGGCGAGTCAAATAAGTTTATTGCAACAAGGGTGATCTATGGCATTAGGGGGAGACAGTCCCTTCGTAGAAATAAAATGTTATTCATAATCTGTTCAATGAAAGCCTAGGGTCCACCCCAAGTTTGGCAGCTCAATTCCTCTCCGTTCCCGAGTTATTAAGGGGAAATGTGCCAGACTCCTAGGCAATTTGGCTGTTGAGCGAGTGCATTTAATCAGCCGAGTCAACTTTTGCAAGCTTTTGTCATAACCTCATCATGTTCTACTCTTAAAAAGTATGCTAGAATATGCATCACGGTACTTTGTAGGGAGCCATCCCTCGTTAAAACTATAGCCACATGTGTTTCTCATTATGGAGGTAAACAGCTACAGCACTCGGACAGCTCTCGCTCTCCCTCAACTCTGCGTGCTTTCTCGTGGACTAATTTCTCGTGGACTAAACATACGCCAGCTAGGGAAGAAGCAGGAGCAGATCATGTTTCAAGCAATACAGCCATAACTATCACTCAAGAAGCAGCAATAACTGATGTCCTGCCAAGACTTCAGCTGAGAGGAGCTAAGGATAGTGCACCTGAGTAAGTCTATGTGCATATTGGAGCTGTGTTTCTGGAGGTGGTGCTAGCTACTGCAGACAGGAAGCACTATGGAGTGAGTGGATTTTTGCTTAAAACATATGTTCTCACTTCACTAGTGTTATAGAATTCCGGAATAATGTTCTATTTCTAAAGGACACATATTTATTAGCTTGGTGAGACTCAACGGGGGGGGGGGGGGGAAGTGTCTGCAAATGTTATAAAGTTCCATATCTTTGCATACATATGCTATGGTCGATTTCTATACCAAAATATAGCCAATACAATATGGTTTTAAATGAGTTTTTGTTTTGCCGTACATGTTTATATTTTGGAACCACAGGTTGGAATGTGAAGTGAAATCACCCATTACGAATGCTACTTGCCAGCATTAAGTCTTGAGTGGCTATAACAACTGTGATTGCTTATAGCTTATAGCTATGAAAGCATTAAAGAGTATGGAAGGGATTTTTCAAAAACATGTTGACTTGTGTTCATGTGAAGGGGAGTAGAGATACAAAACCTTGTGGTTGCCACTTTGAAGCTTCACAGATTCTGCACACTTTACTGGATATATAACTCAAAAGATAGATCTCTCTGTGTGACACTAAAAATGTTGCACCAAAGTTACTTGCGGCCAAAAGGGGGTTCCTCAAAATCCGAGTGCCTCAACTGGGCGTAGTTGTGGTTCCTGATTGGAATGTGCTAGCCAGTTGAAATTAGTATCTGTGGCTAGAGGAAGCCCTACTCTACAAAATGAGTGTGTTCGTTAGGGGCTAAAACGTGACGAAGTAGGCAAGCAAAGTTGCTAAAAATTTTTTAAAAAATCCCGGCTCTCCAAGACTGGGAATTCAGGCTATGTCTACAGTATTGGTTAGACCTTCTGATGGTTAAGGAAGGTGCTCAGTGCTCCATATGTCAGGTTGTCACCGACTCCTTTAACGAGCACCAAGTGGGCTGTGGTGGTCATGGGGTTCGCATACACAGACATGACTCGACTCCATCCGTGACACATTTTTCTTCGTAGCTCAATCCGCTGCTCTCACGCCAAGGAAGCTCATCCCCGGAACCAGCAGTCGTCCAGCCAATGTCTCCCTCCCCAACTGGAAGAGGGGTCAACCTGTTGCTTTAGATGACCATGTTAGCTCCACTCTCCAACGTCAGACTCTGAAAGAGGCTGTAGTCACTCAAGGCCATGCCCTCTCTGTTAGCATTGAAAGGAAGATGACTGCCCACTCGGAGGCATGTCGGGCTGCGGGTGTTATTTTCATCACCACGGTGATGGAGACGCTTTGAGACTTTTGGCAGGTGGAGTGATGCTGCAGCCACCCTATGGATCTGTCGCCTCCCACTTCGATCCCCAGAGGATGCTGCAGCCACCCTATGGATCTGTCGCCTCCCACTTCGATCCCCAGAGGTGGACGGTTTAATTTAATTTAATTTTAATTTGCCACGTATCGTGTTCATTGATGTCTTTAGGAAAAAAGGGGACTAAATAAATATTTGTAGAGTTAAGGCTTCCTCTAGTCACAGATATTAATTTCAACTGGCTAGCATTTTCCAATCAGAAACCACAACTGCAGCCTGTTCAGGCACTCAAACTTTGAGGTAACCCCCCTTGGCTGTGTGTAACTTTAGTTACTCTATTCAAAAGAGAGCACACAGAGAGATCTATCCTTTGAGCTATATATAAAGTAAAGATATATAAAGTAAAGTGTGCAGAATCTATGGAGCTCCAAAGTGGTAACCACAATGTAGCTTATAATTTAGTTCCCTCTTTATATGAACATAAGAAAACTTTGCTTGTTTTCAAAAATCCCTTCCACACTCTCTTAGTGCTTGCTAGCAATCGCAGTTGTTATAGCCACTCAAGGCTTGATGCTGGAAAATAGCATTCGTAATGGGAGATTTCATTTCACATTCCAACCTGCAGTTCCAAAAGAAAAACATGCGGGGCAAAACAAAAACTACCATTAGAAACCATGTTGAACGGGCTACATTTTGGTACCAAAATCAGGACCACAAACATGAATGTGTATGAAGATATGGTACTTAATAATAACACTTGGTCAGGTGGTCATAGGGTGTCTATGGTGGTGTTGGCAATTGATTATAATGGGTGCGCGTGTGCATGTGTGTGTAATATTGACAGACATCAGGCGTTAACAAGGATCAGATTAACAACACTGATTGCTTAATTGATTATGTACTTATATACATGTATTAACATATACATGCCAGAACTTTAATTAAATATTTCATAGCAGACACCAGCAAGACTCCAATAAATGCATCAGATCAATTGATAGCTAATCATTGCACACAAGCACTGGTCAACAGGAAGAAGTGGTCAACTATGAGAGGAAGAAAACTCCGTTAATTGGAATCTAAAGTTGGTTTGGTGGTATATTACCACTGCTGTGGGTTGCACGGAGCTCGTTAAGACATGTTTGGTCGCTTTTGGGTCGTTTTTCATTATTATTTTATAAAGAGAGTCTAGTCCCAGAAGACTTGTTCGCACTTGCTGGCTGCCATAGCAGATTGGATCAGTTCAGACTCGCTGCCTGAGCTTGTCCCATGTTGGATAGGGAATAGGAGGAGCACCTTCAAATGGTCACCCGTTGGCCGTAGGAAACCATCACATGACATATTAGACAGAAAGGGGGTTGACATTGCCTATAGCCAGATGGTCACAACGTTTCTCATGTCTGGGACATTCACCAAGCTACAAGGTCAGACAGTATCTTTACCTACCACACTTAATACATTTAATCCCAGAATACTGTCATTTCCCCCTAGATTTTTCACTTCCATAGCACTAGTTACTAGCTCTACTAGAGAGCTACTCCACTAGTGCACAATACAAGTTACTAGCTCTACTAGAGAGCTACTCCACTAGTGCACAATACAAGTTACTAGCTCTACTAGAGAGCTACTCCACTAGTGCACAATACAAGTTACTAGCTCTACTAGAGAGCTACTCCACTAGTGCACAATACAAGTTACTAGCTGTACTAGAGAGCTACTCCACTAGTGCACAATACAAGTTACTAGCTCTACTAGAGAGCTACTCCACTAGTGCACAATACAAGTTACTAGCTCTACTAGAGAGCTACTCCACTAGTACACAATACAAGTTACTAGCTCTACTAGAGAGCTACTCCACTAGTACACAATACAAGTTACTAGCTGTACTAGAGAGCTACTCCACTAGTGCACAATACAAGTTACTAGCTCTACTAGAGAGCTACTCCACTAGTGCACAATACAAGTTACTAGCTCTACTAGAGAGCTACTCCACTAGTACACAATACAAGTTACTAGCTGTACTAGAGAGCTACTCCACTAGTGCACAATACAAGTTACTAGCTGTACTAGAGAGCTACTCCACTAGTGCACAATACAAGTTACTAGCTCTACTAGAGAGCTACTCCACTAGTGCACAATACAAGTTACTAGCTGTACTAGAGAGCTACTCCACTAGTGCACAATACAAGTTACTAGCTGTACTAGAGAGCTACTCCACTAGTGCACAATACAAGTTACTAGCTCTACTAGAGAGCTACTCCACTAGCTGCACAGCACAAGTTACTAGCTCTACTAGAGAGCTACTCCACTAGCTGCACAGCACAAGTTACTAGCTCTACTAGAGAGCTACTCCACTAGGCTAAGTACTAGCTGTACTTACTACTCACTACATAGCACTAGGTACTAGCTCTACTCTTAGCACTAGACTAGCTGTACTAAAACTACTGGCTACCAGCTCTACCAGCTACAACACAGTGCTAAGTACTAGCCGTACTCGAGGTTATTGTACGTAGCTACACAGCACTAGGTACTGGCAGTACTAGCTACTAACACTGGCAGCTACACATCCGTGCTATGGCTATGGCAGAATTACACTAGCTAGCAGGTTACGTCCTACACCAAATATATTCATGCGTAAAGTTTGGTTGAAGACGAGATGGAACGTAAGAGTTACACCAAGCAAAGTAGCTAGCTAGCTAAACCATAATAACAGCTATAGGTAGTCCATAGCAGTTTGCCACTTAGCTCCTGTTTGGGAGGCAAGTTGCAGGATTACCATGCATCCAATATGGAAGGGCTCCAAATAACAGCTTGCTTTGTCATTGCATGTTGTGTCATTGTGCATGGGGAGACTATCCCACAGCCATGGGGTATGACCAGAGGCAGCCATGGTGTTTGCCGAAAGGCAGCCATGGTGTATGTCCAAAGGCAGCCATGGTGTATGTCCAAAGGCAGCCATGGTGTATGTCCAAAGGCAGCCATGGTGTATGTCCAAAGGCAGCCATGGTGTATGTCCAAAGGCAGCCATGGTGTTTGTCGAAAGGCAGCCATGGTGTATGTCCAAAGGCAGCCATGGTGAATGTCCAAAGGCAGCCATGGTGTATGACCAAAGGCAGCCATGGTGTATGTCCAAAGGCAGCCATGGTGTATGTCCAAAGGCAGCCATGGTGTATGTCCAAAGGCAGCCATGGTGTGGTGTATGTCCAAAGGCAGCCATGGTGAATGTCCAAAGGCAGCCATGGTGTATGTCCAAAGGCAGCCATGGTGTATGTCCAAAGGCAGCCATGGTGTATGACCAAAGGCAGCCATGGTGTATGTCCAAAGGCAGCCATGGTGTATGTCCAAAGGCAGCCATGGTGTATGTCCAAAGGCAGCCATGGTATATGACCAAAGGCAGCCATGGTGTTTGTCGAAAGGCAGCCATGGTGTATGTCCAAAGGCAGCCATGGTGTATGTCCAAAGGCAGCCATGGTGTTTGTCGAAAGGCAGCCATGGTGTATGTCCAAAGGCAGCCATGGTGTATGACCAAAGGTAGCCATGGTGTATGACCAAAGGCAGCATGACCAAAGGCAGCCATGGTGTATGTCCAAAGGCAGCCATGGTGTATGACCAAAGGTAGCCATGGTGTATGACCAAAGGCAGCATGACCAAAGGCAGCCATGGTGAATGTCCAAAGGCAGCCATGGTGTATGTCCAAAGGCAGCCATGGTGTATGTCCAAAGGCAGCCATGGTGAATGTCCAAAGGCAGCCATGGTGTATGTCCAAAGGCAGCCATGGTGTATGTCCAAAGGCAGCCATGGTGTATGTCCAAAGGCAGCCATGGTGTATGTCCAAAGGCAGCCATGGTGTATGTCCAAAGGCAGCCATGGTGTATGTCCAAAGGCAGCAATGGTGAATGTCCAAAGGCAGCCATGGTATATGACCAAAGGCAGCCATGGTGTATGTCCAAAGGCAGCCATGGTGTTTGTCGAAAGGCAGCCATGGTGTATGACCAAAGGCAGCCATGGTGTATGTCCAAAGGCAGCCATGGTGAATGACCAAAGGCAGCCATGGTGTATGTCGAAAGGCAGCCATGGTGTATGTCCAAAGGCAGCCATGGTGTATGTCCAAAGGCAGCCATGGTGTATGTCCAAAGGCAGCAATGGTGAATGTCCAAAGGCAGCCATGGTATATGACCAAAGGCAGCCATGGTGTATGTCCAAAGGCAGCCATGGTGTTTGTCGAAAGGCAGCCATGGTGTATGTCCAAAGGCAGCCATGGTGTTTGTCGAAAGGCAGCCATGGTGTATGTCCAAAGGCAGCCATGGTGTATGACCAAAGGCAGCCATGGTGAATGTCCAAAGGCAGCCATGGTGTATGACCAAAGGCAGCATGACCAAAGGCAGCCATGGTGAATGTCCAAAGGCAGCCATGGTGTATGTCCAAAGGCAGCCATGGTGTATGTCCAAAGGCAGCCATGGTGTATGTCCAAAGGCAGCCATGGTGTATGTCCAAAGGCAGCCATGGTTTATGTCCAAAGGCAGCCATGGTGTATGACCAAAGGCAGCCATGGTGTATGTCCAAAGGCAGCCATGGTGAATGACCAAAGGCAGCCATGGTGTATGTCGAAAGGCAGCCATGGTGTATGTCCAAAGGCAGCCATGGTGTATGTCCAAAGGCAGCCATGGTGTATGTCCAAAGGCAGAAATGGTGAATGTCCAAAGGCAGCCATGGTATATGACCAAAGGCAGCCATGGTGTATGTCCAAAGGCAGCCATGGTGTTTGTCGAAAGGCAGCCATGGTGTATGTCCAAAGGCAGCCATGGTGTTTGTCGAAAGGCAGCCATGGTGTATGTCCAAAGGCAGCCATGGTGTATGACCAAAGGCAGCCATGGTGTATGTCCAAAGGCAGCCATGGTGTATGACCAAAGGCAGCCATGGTGAATGACCAAAGGCAGCCATGGTGTATGTCCAAAGGCAGCCATGGTAAATGTCCAAAGGCAGCCATGGTGTATGACCAAAGGCAGCCATGGTGAATGTCCAAAGGCACCAATGGTGAATGTCCAAAGGCAGCCATGGTGTATGACCAAAGGCAGCCATGGTGTTTGCCGAAAGGCAGCCATGGTGTATGTCCAAAGGCAGCCATGGTGTATGTCCAAAGGCAGCCATGGTGTTTGTCGAAAGGCAGCCATGGTGTATGACCAAAGGCAGCCATGGTGTATGACCAAAGGCAGCCATGGTGAATGTCCAAAGGCAGCCATGGTGTATGTCCAAAGGCAGCCATGGTATATGACCAAAGGCAGCCATGGTGTTTGTCGAAAGGCAGCCATGGTGTATGTCCAAAGGCAGCCATGGTGTATGTCCAAAGGCAGCCATGGTGTATGTCCAAAGGCAGCCATGGTGTATGACCAAAGGCAGCCATGGTGAATGACCAAAGGCAGCCATGGTGAATGTCCAAAGGCAGCCATGGTGTATGACCAAAGGCAGCCATGGTGTATGACCAAAGGCAGCCATGGTGTATGTCCAAAGGCAGCCATGGTGTATGTCCAAAGGCAGCCATGGTGAATGTCCAAAGGCAGCCATGGTGTATGACCAAAGGCAGCCATGGTGTTTGTCGAAAGGCAGCCATGGTGTATGTCCAAAGGCAGCCATGGTGTATGTCCAAAGGCAGCCATGGTGTTTGTCGAAAGGCAGCCATGGTGTATGTCCAAAGGCAGCCATGGTGTATGTCCAAAGGCAGCCATGGTGTATGTCCAAAGGCAGCCATGGTATATGACCAAAGGCAGCCATGGTGTATGTCCAAAGGCAGCCATGGTGTATGTCCAAAGGCAGCCATGGTGTATGACCAAAGGCAGCCATGGTGTATGTCGAAAGGCAGCCATGGTGTATGTCCATGGTGTATGTCCAAAGGCAGCCATGGTGTGGTGTATGTCCAAAGGCAGCCATGGTGTATGACCAAAGGCAGCCATGGTGTATGTCCAAAGGCAGCCATGGTGTATGTCCAAAGGCAGCCATGGTGTATGTCCAAAGGCAGCCATGGTGTATGTCCAAAGGCAGCCATGGTGAATGTCCAAAGGCAGCCATGGTGTATGTCCAAAGGCAGCCATGGTGTATGTCCAAAGGCAGCCATGGTGTATGTCCAAAGACAGCCATGGTGTATGTCCAAAGGCAGCCATGGTGTATGTCCAAAGGCAGCCATGGTGTACGTCCAAAGGCAGCCATGGTGTACGTCGAAAGGCAGCCATGGGGTATGTCGAAAGGCAGCCATGGGGTATGACCAAAGACAGCCATGGTGTATGTCCAAAGGCAGCCATGGTGTATGTCCAAAGGCAGCCATGGTGTATGTCCAAAGGCAGCCATGGTGTATGTCCAAAGGCAGCCATGGTGTACGTCCAAAGGCAGCCATGGTGTACGTCCAAAGGCAGCCATGGTGTATGTCGAAAGGCAGCCATGGTGTATGACCAAAGACAGCCATGGTGTATGTCCAAAGGCAGCCATGGTGTATGTCCAAAGGCAGCCATGGTGTATGTCCAAAGGCAGCCATGGTGTATGTCCAAAGGCAGCCATGGTGTATGTCCAAAGGCAGCCATGGTGTACGTCCAAAGGCAGCCATGGTGTATGTCGAAAGGCAGCCATGGTGTATGACCAAAGACAGCCATGGTGTATGTCCAAAGGCAGCCATGGTGTATGTCCAAAGGCAGCCATGGTGTATGACCAAAGGCAGCCATGGTGTATGTCCAAAGGCAGCCATGGTGTATGACCAAAGGCAGCCATGGTGTATGTCAAAAGGCAGCCGTATGTCCAAAGGCAGCCATGGTGTATGATCAAAGACAGCCATGGTGTATGTCCAAAGGCAGCCATGGTGTATGTCCAAAGGCAGCCATGGTGTATGTCCAAAGGCAGCCATGGTGGTATGTCCAAAGGCAGCCATGGTGGTATGTCCAAAGGCAGCCATGGTGTATGTCCAAAGACAGCCATGGTGTATGTCCAAAGGCAGCCATGGTGTATGACCAAAGGTAGCCATGGTGTATGTCCAAAGACAGCCATGGTGTATGTCCAAAGACAGCCATGGTGTATGACCAAAGGCAGCCATGGTGTATGTCCAAAGGCAGCCATGGTGTATGTCCAAAGGCAGCCATGGTGTATGTCCAAAGGCAGCCATGGTGTATGTCCAAAGGCAGCCATGGTGTATGTCCAAAGGCAGCCATGGTGTATGACCAAAGGCAGCCATGGTGTATGTCCAAAGGCAGCCATGGTGTATGTCCAAAGGCAGCCATGGTGTATGTCCAAAGGCAGCCATGGTGTATGACCAAAGGCAGCCATGGTGTATGTCAAAAGGCAGCCGTATGACCAAAGGCAGCCATGGTGTATGATCAAAGACAGCCATGGTGTATGTCCAAAGGCAGCCATGGTGTATGTCCAAAGGCAGCCATGGTGTATGTCCAAAGGCAGCCATGGTGTATGTCCAAAGGCAGCCATGGTGGTATGTCCAAAGGCAGCCATGGTGTATGTCCAAAGACAGCCATGGTGTATGTCCAAAGGCAGCCATGGTGTATGACCAAAGGTAGCCATGGTGTATGTCCAAAGACAGCCATGGTGTATGACCAAAGGCAGCCATGGTGTATGTCCAAAGGCAGCCATGGTGTATGACCAAAGGCAACAAGGACAGTTATAGACAGTACATATTTGTTTCCTACTTGCAATGTACACCCTTTCCTTGAGTGCAGAAAAAGGGCAGAACACTTCCAAACTTGCTCCACTAGTCATCTTTACAATTTCCCACCGCTTGCTGCTTATCTCTAGGCACAGACTAAAGATGCAACCACACTTTGAGGACCTAGTCAAAGAGAGACAGCTCCTTCTTAGAGGAATCATCACACGCTGTCACCTTATCCACAGACTAGGCTGAATCTTGAAGAGTAGATACTAACAACTGACCTCAGGGTTTCATTTAGAAAATTGTCCAAGGGGCAACTGGAGGAATCTGGATTTTAAGGGAAGGGGGCATGATAGTTAAAGATGTGACAAAGTTTCATAAACACCATCTGGGAGGTCGCGGTATGCTTGAATGTGTGTGTGGGTGTGTGCAGGGTTTCATACAGGATTTTGAGTTTTGGGAGGGGGGGGGGGAACTCCAAAGTTTGGTGTTGATGTGGAAGGGGGTGTATAGCACTTAACAACTAGGGGGGTCTGGGGGCGCAATTAAAAAAAAAGAAGATGCTCTGAGATTGATTCCGAGGCATTCTGGGGGTACTAGTAGCCAGTTCTAAAAGGGAAGTCTACACAGCCAGACTCAGTTTTATTTGGGACGGAATTTCTTTCTACTTTGTATGCACTATATTCCCCTTCCCCCCCCCCCCCCCCCCCTAAATGATGAAACCTTGGTGTGTGTGGACTCCCCTATTTTTGGGTTTTTGGGGGGGTTGGCTGAGGTGGCTTCTGCCTGGATATACTTGAGTACTATAAAGTGGAACTAACAGTTGACACAAAGGAGGTTGTAGAAGGTAAACTGGTGTGTATCCATGTGATCTATTTATAGAAGGGAACAATACTAGACACTTACATCATCATATTATTGAGTGGTATATAAATTGAAGCACAGAGAGAAACAAAACATAAAAATGGATATTCGTTCGTATTTCAGGAGTGCATCCAAGTCTTCGGTAGTTTCTAGCTCTAGTGATTCTGAGGATGATAATGAGTCTGAGATTGATGTACAGCCCAATCCTCCAGAAGCATTGTTCAAGTTCTACTTCTAAACCACCTTCCAAGTCAGGATCTGGAATCAGACAAAAAGTGGGAAGAAACTTTTCCCTGGTTAGAGTTTGATGAAAATTTACAGGGTGCATTCTGCAAATTATGCAAAAAGGGTGGAAGATCTCTTCAGAGGACTGGTGGGGCTTGGATTACCAAACCATTCACTAACTGGAAGAAGGTGACTCAAAAAATGAAATCGCATTCAAAAAGTGAAGTGCACCTTTTATCCTGTCAATTGGACGTGGAAGCTGATAGAGCTAGAAGAGAAGGATCCATTATCAGCCAGCTTCAAAATGTTGGAGAACGGCAAAGATTACAAAATAGGAAGGCGATTAAAGCTCTAATCCAATGTACTCACTTTCTAGCTCATCAGCACATCGCACATACTACGACAAACTAGTTGAATTGGTAGTGAGTTGTGGTGGAGAGACTCTTCAAACCTTTCTTGACAGAGCTGCAACGTATACCTCAAAAATGGCGTTTGTGAATGCTCTTGGAATGGGTGGAAGAGTCTCTACTCATTTTAGCATCATGGCTGATGACTGCACTGATGTTACTACCATAGAGGAGCTGACAATTTGTTGTCGTTGGGTGGAGAGCGGTGTACCAGAAGAACACTTCATTGAAATTTTACCCTTGAAGAAAGCTAATGCTGAAAGTATCTATTCTGCTTTAGTGGATCACTGCAAGGAAAAGAACAATCAGTTGGTAAGGCTTATAGGAATGGTATTTGATGAAGCTGCTACTTCCTCTGGTGACAAAACAGGAGTTCAAAGAAGGTTGAAAGAGCTCTCATTGTTTGTCCACTGTCGCTGTCATGTCCTTCAACTGGCTTCTGTGCAAGCTGCTAATGCTACACCAGGTATCAAGCATATCTACACTACTCTGATGACGTTATGGAAGTTCTTTCATTACTCCCCAAAACGTGCAGAGTCATTAAAGGAGATTCAGAAAGTACTAGATCTTCCCGAGCTCAAGATTGTGAAACCATTAGAAACATGCTGGCTTGCACATGAGCGTTGTGTCAAAGCAGTAAAAGCTAGTTAGAGCTCAATAGTTCTTGCTCTTGAAAATATATATGAAACATCACATGAACCAGAAGCTCTTGGACTAAGTAAAGCCCTTTCTAGTCACTCCACAATAGCAGCGATGTACCTATATTGACTACATTCTTCCTCAAGTGGCAAAGCTTAGCCGTGCCTTACAGACCAAGCACCTGGACCTCTCCCTTATTTCTAGTCTAGTGGATGCTACTCTTAATTCACTTGATGATGCTATACTGCCTTCAGCAAATTGGGTTTTACAGCTACAAGATGCAAGAGAAGAGTTAAAAGCAGAAACAGGTATTGAAGTCACTCATTTAGATATGATCTTTTCAAGAAAGAGCGTGGGCAAGCCTTTTATCAGACTCATCAAAGATAACATATCCAGCCTGTTTAGATCCTCCTCAAAAGATGTGTTATCAGCATTCAGTATTTTTGATCCGAAGAAAGTGCCCAGCCTCTCTACTCATGAGCTACTTTTATATGGCGACAGTTCAATTCAAACTCTCATTGGACAGTTTGGGAGAGATTTACCAGCTAAATCATTGGAAGGAACTGAACTTGAGAAGGCAGCCATTGTCTCTTCTGACCTCAGCACAGAGTGGAAAACATATCATCAGCTCCTTATTAAGCAGCCCAAAGATGATACATCCATTGAAGGAATTACTCACCAATGACATGCTTATAGCATTATTCCCCAATCTACATAAACTGGCAACCATATGCTTGTCTCTTCTCGTTTCTACAGCATCAGCGGAACGAAGTTTCTCAGACATGAAATTAATAAAGAATCGTCTTCGTAACCGCTTAACTGAACTTAGCATGTCCAACTTAATAAAAATTGTCACTGAATCTCCCGAAAAACTCACTGATAGTGATTTGGAAGAAATTGTTGACGTGTTGAGTAGAAAAGGTAGACTGATTCCCGTGTAAACTCTCATTCAGACTCTCTTATTACATATCTCACTCACTTTGTCAAGCATTTATCAACATCAATAATTAATTTTAATAATACAATTTAGGGGGGGCAAAAAGGTTCCAAGGGGGGGGGCAGCCACTCCCCCCTACACGAAACTCAGACCTTCTCTATCTGATCATGCCAAATGTATCACTCGATGTTTACAATCGTATGGTTTCCTGCTTGGCTCTCCAAGACTTACAGCAAAATTGGCTACTAGCAGATGCACCATAAGCTTTCATCCCCGCACCAACAGAAAGCTGCACTCACCCCCAACAACATGCTTCATGGAGGCCTGCCTCAAAAGCAGAGGATTTGTGGGATTATTACTTCCTGTAGCAACTAACCCTCCCCCCATGGGGGTAATTACTTCCTGTAGCAACTAACCCTCCCCCCATGGGGGGTAATTACTTCCTGTAGCAACTGACCCTCCCCCCATGGGGGGTAATTACTTCCTGTAGCAACTAACCCTCCCCCTATGGGGGTAATTACTTCCTGTGTAGCAACTAACCCTCCCCCCTATGGGGGTAACTCCTTTCAAGTCACCCAGTGTTCATTAGAGTCATGGGGAAGAAAGAAAATAATCCCTGATGTCCCATAACTGTACACTCACCAACACCATAATGCCCTGAGAACCATTTATGTGTGTGGTTCACTATCTGCTCTCTTTGTAAGCACCGTCTAGTGAAGATTTGGTCACATGACACTCTTTAGGATTGAAGTGCGACACTGTCACATACGTGCACCTGGAAAAAGCACGTGACAAAGTAACGGCAAGAGTACAGACCACCTTCTTCATCCATTGAGGGCAGGTAAGCATTGCTGATGCACCAGCTAAAATAAAGGTAAACAAAGCACTTGGACCAGTTTGGTTGCTTTTGCTCGTCTGTTTCTTTAGTTTTCTAGTGTTCAGACCAACCGCCATTCATTTTAGCTCTTAGCTAGAGTACACGTACCTCCATCTTCCAAGTTCTAGTACAGCAGGCAATGAATTTGTCACAAAGCACCTTCACAGTATCACTTGCTGCTTTCAGCTATAACTAGCTGCACCAGAGCACCTTCACATTATCACTTGATGCCTCCAGCTGTAACTAACTGCTCGGCTTTCACTTTATATTTTGGCATTTTGTTACCAGCGATGGCGACGCCTGCCACTGCAAACTTTGCCTTTTCAGTAACTGCTGATTAAAATAGATAAAATAATAATGGCTATAAAAATTCATTAGATTAGATGCGTCCTCGCCAGCAAACAACTTGTGATTCTATTTCATTGTGTGAGTTCTAGCGTAGCTCTTCGATAATGGCAACCAAATTGCATTCATTGTGCAAATGCACTTCTATTGTCGGGAACACACAAACCTTCTCTAGCATTAGCATGCTTCAACTTTAACCGTTATACTCTAACTCTCGACCAAGAACATGCTGTCTGTGTCCAGAAAAACCGTCATCACCATTGCCTATCATTCCTGTCAGGCTCCTCAACTTTACGAAAGCTCAAAGAAACTTCTTCCACATAGCAGCTATTGGGCAGGGCCAACTTGCTAACAGTTCACTCAAAATTCCTGAAACACACACCAAACATCTCTATCGTTGGATATGTGTGGCCGACACAGAATAGTTACTATTATATGCACACAAAATGGGCACTGTTTCATACACATTCCCAGGAAGGAGTGTGCCTTAAGATCAGTGACCCCATGAAATTTCCTGCCACGCTTTAGCCAACCAAGTGGGAGGGAGTGAGAATGACCCCAGTGACCAAGGTTGAGTCGAGGTCTCTGGCATCAGTCTCTCCATGATATAAAGTGAGGAGCCCGTTGCTGGCCGGAGGAGGAGAGTAACAAAACACTACGTCTCCCTCATGGACGCCTGTGGCTAACTGGAACTGTCTAGGCTGCTAGTGACCACCATATGCATGCTTCCAGGCTCAGCAAACCTCATGGAGGGAACAGTGCTTGCCTTAGCTATTGCTAGTCTGACATAATTGGCAGTGCTCTAGCATAACACACGCTTGATCAAGCCACTGATAACTATCATCCACAAAGCTATTATACTGGAGTTACTTTCACTTCTATTTCAAAATAGCGGGGGGGGGGGGGGGGGGGGAAACAAAGTTTATATCTCGGCTAAAGCTCACTTTGGCAGCTTCTTGGTGTCTTCAGCCAATTTTGGCCTCAAACATATTTCAAGCATGTTTTGAATCCTTCGTGTAACCCCCCCCCCCACACACACACAACATCGCATATAGTAAGTCGGGAAACCAACCCATTTCTAGATTCAGCACCATTTCTCTACTCAGCCAAACACTTAAAATAGGTATAAGCAGTCCATGTCATCAACATACCTGTGCAAGTGCATGTGGGTCTAGCTGAGCTGAGTCAGCAAGCAGCTGCACATGTTTGTATCATGAAGTGATCAGTTAGAATATTACTCTTGTGGCACTAGTTAACACTCAACACATATATAAACACGTCTGTTGGTCTCCTTAATGCTCGCTGTTGTGTCAATAGTTAACAGCAGTGAACTGAGCTGAGTCAACAAGCAGGTGCACGTTTTCGTACCAAAGAAGGGATAAGTTTGTTTCCTCAGAAGTGTACTTCCTGTGACAATACTTAACAGCACAGACCCTTCCACAGAACCAGTTAGAGCTACTTATAATAGCAAGTGTCTATAAATTATGGTAAATTATGGTAAATAATAATAACATCTACGATTGGCTAGGTCTGGTGTTACACTGCGTAACATCTTGTAGGCGGCCGCTTGACTATAAATTTAGAAACAAGGCAAATTGTTTTATTTAAAATTAATTAATTTTTTAATTTTATGAAGTTGAAAAAAGCAATGAAGCTAGAATTTACCGTGTAAACAACAACTATTTTACAGCCTTTTATCTATCAACCCTTTTATCTATCAACCTAATGAAGTCTAATATATAATACATGTACTGCTTTTAATATTTGGAGTTCATTATATTAATAGGTAAAGGGTCCTGCAAATGCTTGTTGTCTATATTGACAACACTAAACTTTTTTTTTTGTACATAGCATCCAGATCTGCTAAAACAAGCTTTTTATTCTGCGCCATAAGTCTTCACTTGCAGCTGAGCAAGACTCATTTGTTCTGGAAGAATATACTAAATGGCCACTGCTTGCCTTCAACGACATCTAGGCTCACACTTCTGTCACGGATAAAAATCATGTACTTCTTTCCCCCCCTTAGTATTGCCAGTTCACAATTGAGTGCAGAGCAACACAATGCTGGAGTGCAACACAGTGCTCAGCTTGCATCTATTGTGAACCGGTCATCTTGGTCAGTACAATGCTGGAGTGCAACACAGTGCTCAGCTTGCATCTATTGTGAACCGGTCATCTTGGTCAGTACAATGCTGGAATGCAACACAGTGCTCAGCTTGCATCTATTGTGAACCGGTCATCTTGGTCAGTCGACAAGTACGTACTCGAACCACCATCAAGAGCAACTGCATTCGATCAAATTAGGTAGATGGCTCAAACACTGTGGGTAGCGGGAAGTAGGCGTGACAAGGCATTAATATTTGGATCCTTCTGGTACTCAACCATGGATGAGGGTGGCTAAGCGTAGCAAGCACCGAGTAGCATTCAGAGGCCAAGGAAAGAGAGCTATGAAGTACATTTATAAACTTGAGGCCGGCTATGCGTAGCAAGCACCGAGTAGCATTCAGAGGCCAAGGAAAGAGAGCTATGAAGTACATTTATAAACTTGAGGCCGGCTATGCGTAGCAAGCACCTAGTAACATTCAGAGGCCAAGGAAAGAGAGCTATGAAGATACATTCATAAACTTGAGGCTGGCTAAGCGTAGCAAGCACCGAGTAGCATTCAGAGGCCAAGCAAAGAGAGCCATACATTCATAAACTTGGACCTTTGATAATTTGAAGCTGAGATAAAGAGCAACACGCTCGGACACTAGACTAACTCGCACAACTTTGCTCTGCTCGAACTGGCTACTTCATTGCAATCACACAATCACTAGCTAGATCGTGTGAATGCATAATGTGCATCATTTAGAATCATCATAACCAAGTTTAGGTGAGTAGCATGAACGTTGAGAAAAAAATAATCCGTGGTTTTTTCCCCTCAGCGCCCGAGGGTTAGTACAAAAAAGGGGGAGGGTGTCTGGGACTGGTCAGAGTTCAAGCCACCAGGCATCATAAGGTGGCTAGATTAAAACCTCTTCATGTCCCAGTGTATATCCACCCTATATCCAACCTGTTGTCCCTTCCACACCCCTCCCAAATACACACATACACGCAAAGGTTTCTAGCACCAACACCATTCCAGCACCAACATCACTCCAGCACCAACACCACGTGCAAACCATCCAATACATGTCAGGCTGTAGTAAAGAAAGCCACCATCTGGTTCTTTCCACAGACTTAAACACACGGCTTATAATGCACGTAATATCACGATGCAGTCAATTGTCACCTTCAAATATATAAATAAAAGGAAACGCTTGGAGAAAAGAGCGACTTAACAAACGAAGAAAAATTCTCTAAACAGTGGACAGCATTGGAGACACTCCTCTAGTGGGTGTGGCAAAGATGATCAGCACACTCCAGCAGCTAAACCAGGTTGATTTTCACCACAAGCCAGCGCTCAAGTGCTACAGAGAGGGAGCGGAGCGTTCCCGCCATGGAAGTTCCAGAACATTCAAAGTGTGGTCGTTCTTAGCACTGTCACAAATCAATTGCTGACTCATTTTGTTGAAGTTTGAAATGCTTCCAATCTCCATCTCCGGTTTAAAGGTGACATTCACGTTTAAACCCTTTAGGGTTGATAGCGGATGTATCTGCACAAAGATAGCCACTTGGAAGGCATTACAAAAAGGTTTCTCTAGAATTCACTAGGTCACTAGAGCTCGCACAGTCGTTAGAGCTCACACAGTCATTAGAGCACGCACAGTCGCTAGAGCTCGCAGAGTCGCTAGAGCATGCAGTCACTAGAACTTGCACAGTCGCTAGAGCATGCAGAGTCGCTAGAGCTCGCACAGTCGCTAGAGCTCACACAGTCGCTAGAGCTCACACAGTCGCTAGAGCTCGCACAGTTGCTAGAGCTCGCACAGTCGCTAGAGCTCGCACAGTTGCTAGAGCTAGCACAGTTGCTAGAGCTCGCACAGTTGCTAGAGCTCGCACAGTCGCTAGAGCTCGCACAGTCGCTAGAGCTCACACAGTCGCTAGAGCTTGCACAGTCGCTAGAGCTCGCACAGTCGCTAGAGCTCGCACAGTCGCTAGAGCTCGCACAGTCGCTAGAGCTCGCACAGTTGCTAGAGCTCACACAGTCGCTAGAGCTCGCACAGTCGCTAGAGCTCGCACAGTCGCTAGAGCTCGCACAGTCGCTAGAGCTCGCACAGTCGCTAGAGCTCGCACAGTCGCTAGAGCTCGCACAGTTGCTAGAGCTCACACAGTTGCTAGAGCTCACACAGTCGCTAGAGCTCGCATAGTCACTAGAGCTCGCACAGTGAAATCTCCGTCAATCTGCTGGCTAGCAAGGCTGTATCTAATCCTAGAATAACACTGCAGTTGCTCAAATAAAGAAGTTTATAGTGGCAAGCATTGTTGTAAAAATGGCGACATTTACAGCGGCAAGCATCGTCGTCTTCTGACTAAAAAATGCTAATTTTTTTTGAGTAGTTACTCTAGCCGAAGGCAACAAATGATTTCATACATAAAGTGGAAGTGCTCTGAGAGAGAATCATTGCCTGCCGTACTAGAGCTTGAAGATGGAGGTACCAGAGCTGCTAGGCCATTGGCCTAAACACTAGCGGGGTAGAGAAGGAAAGAGGGGAAAAACATTCTAAATTGTTGCTAGGCCAGCTAAAGCATATCAACGGTGCTGACCTGATAGAGCCTCAAGCCATTAAGAAGGCACCCTCAACTCTTGATGCCACCACGTCACAGACTTGGAATAAGAGTCAGACATACATACACGTGCATTGCATTATTATAATCTTCAGCCCTAAAGAGATAAAAACAATATCTCCCGAGGGCCTCTCATTTGAGTAAGTACTTCAGTCCACATCAAGGGTAGAGGAAGTCACAAGCTGCCAAGGAAGCTCAAGTTTCAAAATTTCCCCTGTGGACATCAATGGTCATGAGTGCTCATCGGCTGCGTGGGCACTGATTTATGAGTGTTTGTGGTGTCCACTCCTTCCTAGAAACATGAATTCAATAAGCCTCAGTGAGGCAAACAGAATCACATCCATGATGACAATAGCCACGCCATGTTAGTCTGCAGGGGAAGTCGGCCTCAAAGAGATTGTCCAAGGCAAGTTCCCAACAGCAACAAAAAGGCCCGAGTGTTCAGACTACTTGCAATTACTCAGCAGTTCACTGAGCCAGCCAGTACAGGCAATCACATACAGCATCTCTGATATATCTCCTTCTTCCTTCCTTCCTTCTTTCTTTCTTTCTTGTTTTTCAGACATTGCTGGCCACTATTATGGTTGCCTGTCTTTAAAGTCAACTGAGTTTATACATTTGACAACCATTACCATGTCTGTACAGGTCAACTGAGCAAATACATTTGATAACCATTACCATGTCTGTACAGATCAACTGAGCATATACATTTGATAACCATTACCATGTCTGTACAGGTCAACTGAGCAAATACATTTGATAACCATTACCATGTCTTTACAGGTCAACTGAGCATATACATTTGATAACCATTACCATGTCTGTACAGATCAACTGAGCATATACATTTGATAACCATTACCATGTCTGTACAGGTCAACTGAGCATATACATTTGATAACCATTACCATGTCTGTACAGGTCAACTGAGCAAATACACATTACCATGTCTGTACAAGTCAACTGAGCAAATACATTTGATAACCATTACCATGTCTGTACAGGTCAACTGAGCATATACATTTGATAACCATTACCATGTCTGTACAGGTCAACTGAGCATATACATTTGATAACCATTACCATGTCTGTACAGATCAACTGAGCAAATACATTTGATAACCATTACCATGTCTGTACAGGTCAACTGAGCATATACATTTGATAACCATTACCATGTCTGTACAGGTCAACTGAGCAAATACATTTGATAACCATTACCATGTCTGACTGAGCATATACATTTGATAACCATTACCATGTCTGTACAGGTCAACTGAGCATATACATTCGATCACCATTACCAAACCTATGTATTCCAAGTTGCACCATACAGTATGGAAGGGGGGACACTGTTTTCCCATAAGTCTCATCATGCATCACCATCTTTTTTTAGTTCGCTGCCTGCATGCTCAACACTAACCTCCTGTCTCCTTGAATGTTCACCTCCTATGCATTTGTTGTTCACTTCTCAAGATGCTCACCACTCACCCTGTCACTATTGAGGGGTCTATTTTGCCTACGTAAATGCAGACAGTGCTTCTCCCTCCTCAACCTGCGTCCCACACCTCTCGCTAGTTCGGACATTTTGTTGCTTTGTGCTGTCTCCTCTAGCTTCGGGTTTATCAGCGAATGTGAATAGTTGGCACGTGTGTAGGGTTCCTTATGCCCCATTGTGGGCGTGGCAGATGATTATGACTTCCACGATTCTTTGAGTACGCCTCATTAAGATAGAGGTGGATATATATAGGACGTAACTAATGGTTGTGATAGAGGTAGATATATAGGATACAGCTAATGGTTTTGAAAGAGTTAGATATATAGGACGCAGCTAATGGTTGTGATAGAGGTAGAGATATATAGGACACAGCTAATGAGTTGTACTGACAAGGTCAAACATTATGTGATTGCATTCCAATGTGGACTAATTTCAAGGTCGTGTGACAAGTTTCACTGCTACATCCACTCACGAAGAGCCCAACTTCACACGGCAATGTAGCCCAAGAGGTACCCTCTACCTACCAACAAACCTTCAAGCATGTCCTTCTAGACGGAGTGCTATAAAAACCTCGCAAACCAAACACTTAAACAAATATGCAACTGCACCACATTGACTCCAGCTTATATGCAACTGCACCACATTGACTCCAGCTTACATGCAACTGCACCACATTGACTCCAGCTTACATGCAACTGCACCACATTGACTCCAGCTTACATGCAACTACACCGCATTGACTCCAGCTTACATGCAACTGCACCACATTGACTCCAGCTTATATGCAACTACACCATTGACTCCAGCTTACATGCAGCTACACCACATTGACTCCAGCTTATATGCAACTACACCACATTGACTCCAGCTTATATACAACTGCACCTCATTGACTCCAGCTTACATGCAACTACACCACATTGACTCCAGCTTACATGCAGCTACAACACATTGACTCCAGCTTACATGCAACTACACCGCATTGACTCCAGCTTACATGCAACTGCACCTCATTGACTCCAGCTTACATGCAACTGCACCACATTGACTCCAGCTTATATGCAACTACACCACATTGACTCCAGCTTATATGCAACTATACCACATTGACTCCAGCTTACATGCAGCTACACCACATTGACTCCAGCTTATATGCAACTACACCACATTGACTCCAGCTTGTATGCAACTGCACCACATTGACTCCAGCTTACATGCAACTACACCGCATTGACTCCAGCTTACATGCAACTGCACCACATTGACTCCATGCAACTACACCACATTGACTCCAGCTTACATGCAGCTACACCACATTGACTCCAGCTTATATGCAACTACACCACATTGACTCCAGCTTATATACAACTGCACCTCATTGACTCCAGCTTACATGCAACTACACCACATTGACTCCAGCTTACATGCAGCTACAACACATTGACTCCAGCTTACATGCAACTACACCGCATTGACTCCAGCTTACATGCAACTGCACCTCATTGACTCCAGCTTACATGCAACTGCACCACATTGACTCCAGCTTATATGCAACTACACCACATTGACTCCAGCTTATATGCAACTATACCACATTGACTCCAGCTTACATGCAGCTACACCACATTGACTCCAGCTTATATGCAACTACACCACATTGACTCCAGCTTGTATGCAACTGCACCACATTGACTCCAGCTTATATGCAACTGCACCACATTGACTCCAGCTTATATGCAACTGCACCACATTGACTCCAGCTTATATGCAACTACACCACATTGACTCCAGCTTAGACCACTTTCACGTACAGTAACTCTGATTTCCAGGTACGTCACACACCCAAGTTACGCTGAAATTTTAAAATGCACTCCAGAAAACACAACAGTGACCATTAGATTGTGTGTGCGTGTGTGCTGTGTGTGTGAGCGGCCTATTCCAGGTTGTGCACATATCAAGGGTGAGCTCTATTTCTTTACTCCATCTTAGCATGCAACACAGTCTACACAAGCAGGAGTACACACCGCTTCACATGTGGCAGGAGACAGTGCACAAACCACACCATGATGGGGGTGCAGTCTTCAAAAAGACAAAAAAAAGAGTGTTTTTTTATAAACAAAGCATGAATTGCCTTGTCAAAAGGAAATGAAAAAAGAATTGACCAATGCAGACCACCAACATTTAGAGCATTCTTCACCTTTTAAAGATAATGAACACCAAATACAATACATATTTGGGGGGGGGGGGGGGGGGGGGCAAAATAGGTAAAGGGTCATCTAAATGTTTGTGGTCTACATTGGCCAATTCTTGTTCCGACAAATCAATCCAATATATTTAACATCTTTATCTAGTTTCTACTTGTTTGTTTCTTGTTGTTGTTGTTGTTTCCTCTCTATAAATATTATAGTAGAGCAGCCTCCTTCAAGAAATTGCTCCAGAACTAACCCTGTCATATTATTACTCAAGTACATACACATGCACACAACTTATACATAGACAAGTAGTAAACTGTTCAAAGGCCTGGGCTAGAGTACGCTTCTCAGTAAATCAATTATTTCTCCAAAATTTCTCCACTTTTGGAGACACAAAAATGTGCGGCAAAAATGTGCGGCAGCTACTGAATTAGCTCTCAATATTATACAATGTGTGTTTAGTGCATTGACGATACTTTATCTATTTTCAGGTTTTCTGAACCTGCAAACCATATTTTAATATTCTTGTAGTAAGATTGTCTTATGGGGCTCATGGGAACCAAAGTGAGGTTGACAGATAGAAGATCCTTGACGGATTTCACATTTATTACTACCTTAGTAAAGGACTCGGGGCATGCTGGAGGTGTTTATTTAGAGCCCAAAAACAGCTGAAACCACCTTTTGGAATGTCCAGAGCTACCAAAGTGAGTTTTAGGCAAGATCTGATCTCTCCCCCACCCACCTTGTAGGGAGTGGGAGTGGTCTTGTGTGAGTAATATTGCAGATTTAAACACTCGACTCTGCAGATCACATACGATTCAGGCCCATCGTTCATTTCGGTGTCAATTATAGCAAACACAATTACTGGCACAATAATATCTAAATATATCTAGCATGTAGCACTGCACCCAGTGTGTAGTCCCTTACCAGCAGATTTATTGTGGGGATATTCTCAAAATGTATGATTTTCACATCATTTTTTTTAAATTGCAAATAAGGTGAAGAATATTACCTAGCAACCATATATATATCAGGTAATAGCTAATGAGTTGATGAACAATTGTAACAAATTTTCATTGCTTAGCAACAAACGACATTCCCGTTAATTTTGCTTATAAGAGTAAAAAAGGAAAGTAAAACTGTTTTTCCAACTTCTTCAACAGTTCATTTCCCACTGAATGTCAGACTATACATAACTGATGAGGCGACGAACAATGTGATGAATTTTAGTTGCTTAGAACCAAACCACATGACTATGAATATCAATAACCTGCCCATTTATAAAACCGGCTTTTGAAATTATTGAAATCTAGCCATATTGGCCATTGAAGTGCCGATGAACATTGACCACATCCCATGGAGGTATTTGACAATTTGAAGAAAATTATGATTGATTAGCGTCAAACCATATTAATGTGAATATCATTACCATAATTTTGAAGATAAAAAAATATTAGACATGGTGTATATTAGACATGGTACATTCATATATTAGTATATTAGACATGGTACATTCATATATTAGACATGGTTACTTGATATAAATGAAAGATCAGCCGTGTTATCCGGTCAATTCTTGGTCACCAACATTGACCATTGCTCATCAGAACAAGTCAAGGAATTTCTTTCACCTTGAAGCTCTCGCTAAAGAGGTGGGTGACCAACAAGGTAGATGGACATAGAGAAATGCCATGACCACAACCACGACTAAGCCCATGATGAGTAGGAGTCCTCCTAGTGGTCTACAACACGGAAAGAACATACTGTCTAGTACTAGAATTATGCTGATTTTATGCTAGCTTTGTTATGCTTCACCTAACCACTAATCATCTTTACCTACTGCTGAAGAAGTGCAGCTGATCGTCACTGCCACTCAAATGCTTCACAAGGTGGTGTAGGGCAAACACTATCACAGGCAATAGCACGTCTCTGAGCTGTTACTACATCACATTAGACTTCATTGCTTCCAAAGTAAGTCTACACACTATCTCCCATCATTACTGCTGTCCTTCTTGGAGAAGCCAAAATGATCATGGAGAAGTTGGTCAATAACTTCATCTATACGAGAATGGATCGCCATAACTTTTCGAGTGATACCGGAAGTGATTGACGTCACGTTTACCATAGTTACCCAGGCTGCATGTTCTTTATGTTACCATAGTTACCTGCACATGTGCTTTATATTTTTGTTTGTGATATATAGAACAATGCTTTGGGCATGCTTGTGAGATATTTCAGGCTTTGTACGTGAACGGTTAATTTTTTACAATATATTTAGTGGGGTTCATTTAGTTTTGTGCCATATGGTGCTTACGCCGGTGAGAGGGTTAAGGTGTGACCCCAACCCAGCTGGAATAACTCCCAGAGGATATTAGTTCTTTCTGTGATAGGTAAGTATCCAAAAGCTACATATTTGATGACCATTACCAACAATTTGTGTTCTTTTTTTATATTACCAAAATACAATTCTGGTGACCACATATTTGCGAGCTTGCATGCAGCACACAAATGCAGTGGCACGCGTGTGTGTATGCATGTGTGTATCTCTCTCTCTCTCTGTGTGTGTGCATAACAATGACTCCAGACAACCAGCGTTTAATAACCAGACATTATAATAATTACGTGGTGTTAGGTGTGCAGGTTTGTGTGAGTGAAAGTAAAAAATTAAAAAATTAAAACTCTTTTCTATGGCAGCTAATTTTCTATGGCAGCTAACCTATACTTTTCCTCTCCAGAAGTTTCAGCACCTGAGCAAAAGAGTAGGCTATATAATGGGTAGCTGTACAGGGAGGAACATGGGTGGGCTTGCGATAGCTGCACTTCATAGTGCACTCTACCAGCATGCATGATGTCTGGAGTAGTTGCACTTCATAGTGCACTCTACCAGCATGCATGATGTCTGGAGTAGTTGCACTTCATAGTGCACTCTACCTGCATGCATGATGTCTGGAGTAGTTGCACTTTCATAGTGCACTCTACCAGCATGCATGATGTCTGGAGTAGTTGCACTTCATAGTGCACTCTACCTGCATGCATGATGTCTGGAGTAGTTGCACTTCATAGTGCACTCTACCAGCATGCATGATGACTGGAGTAGCTGCACTTCATAGTGCACTCTACCAGCATGCATGATGTCTGGAGTAGTTGCACTTCATAGTGCACTCTACCAGCATGCATGATGTCTGGAGTAGTTGCACTTCATAGTGCACTCTACCTGCATGCATGATGTCTGGAGTAGTTGCACTTCATAGTGCACTCTACCTGCATGCATGATGTCTGGAGTAGTTGCACTTCATAGTGCACTCTACCAGCATGCATGATGTCTGGAGTAGTTGCACTTCATAGTGCACTCTACCTGCATGCATGATGTCTGGAGTAGTTGCACTTCATAGTGCACTCTACCTGCTTGCATGATGTCTGGAGTAGTTGCACTTCATAGTGCACTCTACCAGCATGCATGATGTCTGGAGTAGTTGCACTTCATAGTGCACTCTACCTGCATGCATGATGTCTGGAGTAGTTGCACTTCATAGTGCACTCTACCAGCATGCATGATGTCTGGAGTAGTTGCACTTCATAGTGCACTCTACCAGCATGCATGATGTCTGGAGTAGTTGCACTTCATAGTGCACTCTACCAGCATGCATGATGTCTGGAGTAGTTGCACTTCATAGTGCACTCTACCAGCATGCATGATGTCTGGAGTAGTTGCACTTCATAGTGCACTCTACCTGCTTGCATGATGTCTGGAGTAGTTGCACTTCATAGTGCACTCTACCTGCATGCATGATGTCTGGAGTAGTTGCACTTCATAGTGCACTCTACCTGCATGCATGATGTCTGGAGTAGTTGCACTTCATAGTGCACTCTACCAGCATGCATGATGTCTGGAGTAGTTGCACTTCATAGTGCACTCTACCTGCATGCATGATGTCTGGAGTAGTTACACTTCATAGTACACTCTACCTGCATGCATGATGTCTGGAGTAGCTGCACTTCATAGTGCACTCTACCTGCATGCATGATGTCTGGAGTAGTTACACTTCATAGTACACTCTACCTGCATGCATGATGTCTGGAGTAGCTGCACTTCATAGTACACTCTACCAGCATGCATGATGTCTGGAGTAGTTGCACTTCATAGTGCACTCTACCAGCATGCATGTCTGGAGTAGTTGCACTTCATAGTGCACTCTACCAGCATGCATGATGTCTGGAGTAGTTGCACTTCATAGTGCACTCTACCTGCATGCATGATGTCTGGAGTAGTTGCACTTCATAGTGCACTCTACCAGCATGCATGATGTCTGGAGTAGTTGCACTTCATAGTGCACTCTACCTGCATGCATGATGTCTGGAGTAGTTGCACTTCATAGTGCACTCTACCTGCATGCATGATGTCTGGAGTAGTTGCACTTCATAGTGCACTCTACCTGCACGCATGATGTCTGGAGTAGTTGCACTTCATAGTGCACTCTACCTGCATGCATGATGTCTGGAGTAGTTGCACTTCATAGTGCACTCTACCTGCATGCATGATGTCTGGAGTAGTTGCACTTCATAGTGCACTCTACCTGCATGCATGATGTCTGGAGTAGCTGCACTTCATAGTGCACTCTACCTGCATGCATGATGTCTGGAGTAGTTGCACTTCATAGTGCACTCTACCTGCATGCATGATGTCTGGAGTAGTTGCACTTCATAGTGCACTCTACCTGCATGCATGATGTCTGGAGTAGTTGCACTTCATAGTGCACTCTACCTGCATGCATGATGTCTGGAGTAGTTGCACTTCATAGTGCACTCTACCAGCATGCATGATGTCTGGAGTAGTTGCACTTCATAGTGCACTCTACCTGCATGCATGATGTCTGGAGTAGTTGCACTTCATAGTGCACTCTACCAGCATGCATGATGTCTGGAGTAGCTGCACTTCATAGTGCACTCTACCTGCATGCATGATGTCTGGAGTAGTTGCACTTCATAGTGCACTCTACCAGCATGCATGATGTCTGGAGTAGTTGCACTTCATAGTGCACTCTACCTGCATGCATGATGTCTGGAGTAGCTGCACTTCATAGTGCACTCTACCTGCATGCATGATGTCTGGAGTAGTTACACTTCATAGTGCACTCTACCTGCATGCATGATGTCTGGAGTAGTTGCACTTCATAGTGCACTCTACCTGCATGCATGATGTCTGGAGTAGTTGCACTTCATAGTGCACTCTACCAGCATGCATGATGTCTGGAGTAGTTGCACTTCATAGTGCACTCTACCTGCATGCATGATGTCTGGAGTAGTTGCACTTCATAGTGCACTCTACCAGCCAGCATGATGTCTGGAGTAGTTGCACTTCATAGTGCACTCTACCAGCATGCATGATGTCTGGAGTAGTTGCACTTCATAGTGCACTCTACCTGCATGCATGATGTCTGGAGTAGTTGCACTTCATAGTGCACTCTACCAGCATGCATGATGTCTGGAGTAGTTGCACTTCATAGTACACTCTACCAGCATGCATGATGTCTGGAGTAGTTGCACTTCATAGTGCACTCTACCTGCATGCATGATGTCTGGAGTAGTTGCACTTCATAGTGCACTCTACCAGCATGCATGATGTCTGGAGTAGTTGCACTTCATAGTGCACTCTACCTGCATGCATGATGTCTGGAGTAGTTGCACTTCATAGTACACTCTACCAGCATGCATGATGTCTGGAGTAGTTGCACTTCATAGTGCACTCTACCTGCATGCATGATGTCTGGAGTAGTTGCACTTCATAGTGCACTCTACCGGCATGCATGATGTCTGGAGTAGCTGCACTTCATAGTACACTCTACCGGCATGCATGATGTCTGGAGTAGTTGCACTTCATAGTGCACTCTACCAGCATGCATGATGTCTGGCCAGCTATATAACAACAGATATTTGATTGGTGTAGCTTTGCCACACTGCATAAAGTCAACTTATGAATTGGAAAGTTGCCATTATGGATTGTAAGTTGGGTAGCTGCTGGACTTCTTACCAGCAGGCACCTCTTTGCCTATAATCTGAGTCCACACGAAAGTCTATTCAAGTATGTTCTATTTGAACAAGTATGTTGTGCTGGGATATTAACAAAGCCCCTCCCTTTTCCCCTTGGTACTGGAAAACTCTTGGTACTGGAAAATTATGTAAGAGTGGTCACAGGCACTTAATTAAATAGCTCATATTATATATGTATACATAATTATATATGTACAGTAATACATGTAATTATGTATGTACAATAATTAGATATGTACAGTAATACATGTAATTATGTATGTACACATAACTCGTTAATGAATCGGTAAAGGGTGTATAAATGAGTAAGGTCTAAATGGGTACATTGTTGCTCCCAGTCAATTTATTTTACATAGTCGGTCCAATTTAGCCTTTAACTCTGAACCCGAGCGGCTAGTTTTTAGGCTGATGCGTAGCAGTATGTATATATATATATATATACAAGTTGTCTGTTTTCAGGCCGGGGATCTCACCATTAAAAAAAATCATATTCCAGCACTGCACTACAGCTGATATGTCTCGTTGGGTTTTGGCGCAGCTAGAACCGCCAAATCTTCTAGTTAATTTTTCTGTTTGCTTCATCGGATTTGGACAATCAATGAAAGAATAGCATGACAGTGGACCAGCAATCAATGAAAGAATAGCCACGACAGTGGACCAGCAATCAATGAAAGAATAGCCACGACAGTGGACCAGCAATCAATGAAAGAATACAGTAGCTATGACAGTGGACCAGCAATCAATGATATGACAGTGGACCAGCAATCAATGAAAGAATAGCCACGACAGTCCAGCAATTGGCTAAGTGTCGAGTTTTCTTTAAGAAGGTGTGATAAGTGGGCACGAAAGTGAGGAAGCAAAGTACCGACTCTGACAGGGAAACAGATGATCAGGTACTGCCAGCTAGGGGTAGAGAGCGAGGACTCTGACAGGGAAACAGATGATCAGGTACTGCCAGCTAGGGGTAGAGAGCGAGGACTCTGACAGGGAAACAGATGATCAGGTCCTGCCAGCTAGGGGTAGAGAGCGAGGACTCTGACAGGGAAACAGATGATCAGGTCCTGCCAGCTAGGGGTAGAGAGCGAGGACTCTGACAGGGAAACAGATGATCAGGTACTGCCAGCTAGGGGTAGAGAGCGAGGACTCTGACAGGGAAACAGATGATCAGGTACTGCCAGCTAGGGGCAGAGAGCGAGGACTCTGACAGGGAAACAGATGATCAGGTACTGCCAGCTAGGGGTAGAGAGCGAGGACTCTGACAGGGAAAGAGATGATCAGATACTGCCAGCTAGTGGTAGAGAGTGAGGACTCTGACAGGGAAACAGATGATCAGGTACTGCCAGCTAGGGGTAGAGAGCGAGGACTCTGACAGGGAAACAGATGATCAGGTACTGCCAGCTAGGGGTAGAGAGCGAGGACTCTGACAGGGAAACAGATGATCAGGTCCTGCCAGCTAGGGGTAGAGAGCGAGGACTCTGACAGGGAAACAGATGATCAGGTCCTGCCAGCTAGGGGTAGAGAGCGAGGACTCTTGACAGGGAAACAGATGATCAGGTACTGCCAGCTAGGGGTAGAGAGTGAGGACTCTGACAGGGAAACAGATGATCAGGTACTGCCAACTAGGGGTAGAGAGCGAGGACTCTGACAGGGAAACAGATGATCAGGTACTGCCAGCTAGGGGTAGAGAGCGAGGTAGAGGACAGAGAGCACTGGTAGTAGTAGAGGCAGGGCTCATGCTAGGGCCAGGAAAAAGACTCCAGTTGGGTCCCATGGACTGCATGCAAATCTTGCTGGCTTTTTCTATAACACATTTATAAATTTATTTGTTATAAATTATATAAATTTATTTCTGTTATAAATATCGTTTAGCTGCAAACATATATCTAAGTTTACATTTTGAGCGATTTTCAGCGATTTTCCTGCCAGGACTTCAGGGTAGGGGGTCAGCACGACTTTAGGGGTCTTAGGATTCAAAGGTAATTTTTTCCCTTTCTTGTTTTTAATCTAGTGGCTAAGTGGATCAGCTGTGGGTGTGGCAATGCAAGTCCGAACCTCTATGATATTGGTTTGAGCATCGTTTCCTGGGCATGTTTTTAACTTTTTTTTCCAGCTTGTTTCTCTAAATGCAGCCAGCACATAACCATATCTTCTTCTTGTTATTAGTCTGCTGTTTGGTAAAGGGTCATCCACAGGCCTCCTTCTAGAACTTGGCAACAATTGCAAAAGATAACACAGCAGATACATCCGCAAACTCGGACATCGTTCACACACAAAAAAGAGGTTCTGGTTTGACAGGGTGAGCAAGCAAACAAGGAAAAACAACAACAGGTGGTCACAAATGTATCATTGATCGTCTCTTCTAGCCCTTGACTGCTGCTTCTGGAGAGGAAGGTTACAGAGACAGCTTTGCTCACCGGCTACTACTCTGATGAATCCCTTCACTCTTCAGAAAGGAAGTGCTCCTGGACGGATTTCCTTGCTGTTGCTATAAGTTTTGCTGTAGACATAGAGCTATGCAGAATGTGTAGCTTTTGTTTGCTTGCCTCAAGCCTCAATGGAGCCGATTCTAATACTGCAGCTTATTATAAATGAACAGTTTGTTCGTGAAAAAATTGAAAAGTGAAAAATACAACTGTCACTAATTAAATCATTACCAGATTGAGGTGGCCATGAATTATGAGATTATAATTAACAGCAGAGAGCTTGAAGTCAACGCGTATATGTCTATATATATATATGTACCATTCGAATATATACTATCTGTACCATTTCGAGTTAAGACTCTCGCTAAACCAAACACTGTACACTTGTTTGCAACAGATAGTTTCTTAATTCAGTTACTGCTAGCATGTTTTGAGTGTGATGCAATTGAGATGATGATCTTTACCCATTTCCAAGATGTTGGTAATCAAGAAACAGATAAGACACGCTCGTCAATTGGAAATTTGGTCATTTGGTATATTAAAATTTGGTATATTAAAATTGTTATGAATGGACCTATGGTATGATAGTTACATCTGGGAAAGAAAGGATTGTGAGAACGTATTTTATGATTTTGAGATGGTTTTCTGGTTTGCTATTTCCATTTCCTTAGTGAAGCACACTGGAAGTGTTTTAAGCCGAGTTCTCAGTTCAGGTTAAAAAGCTGCCAAGGTAAGTTTGAGAGCTTCGGGGTTTTTAAAAATTTTATTTATTTACTTGGGGGGGGGGGGGGGGAAGTAAGGCAATTTTGGGTCGGTATTTTGAAATGGAGTGGAGGTCAAACAATACAAAGGATACTGCCATGTCTTATATTACATTCCACGTGCACCCTACTATACGCAGAAGCTTACCCAAGCACACAAATGCAATGGTTGTAGGCCACAGCTATGCAGTTCCCATGGCCAGTAATCTGAAGAACCTGATGAGAATAATCTGCAGAACACAGAGAACAGAGAAATATAACATGAGGGGGGTTATGACCTTATGTATTCAGATAATCCACATCACCATATAGTACTGGTCAACCTACTTCAACCTGCCTCCACCCAGTGAGATGTTGATCTAGTCCCGGCTATTGTTAGCCTACTTCAACCTGCCTCCACCCAGTGAGATGTTGGTCCAGTGTACATCCCTATACAGCTATTGTCGACCTACTTCAACCTGCCTCAACCCAGTGTGGTGTTGATCCAGTGTGTGTCCCCACACAGCTATTGTCAACTTACTTCAGCCTGCCTCAACTTCACAGGAAACAACCAAGTGACTAATTAAGCATCACTAGAACAGCTTTATGCTGAGGTTATGAGTCACAAAAGCAGCTACAACCTCAAGAGGATGTGACTGATGATGTCATGAATGATATCAGGTCAGCCAGTGTTATAGCCACAAAAATTGCAATTCTGAAGCTGCACTATTGACTTATGTGTGTCTACAGCTACTTCCAGCAAGAAGTGCACCAGATAGCCATCAGCTTCAAGCTGCTGGCTATTTCTTTCTCTGAAAGGAATTGAATCAAAGTGTAGGGGATCGCTCTTCTGCTCAACAGTATGGCAGTTTCGAGATCAGTCGCTTTAAGGGAGGACCCGACCATTTTTGTGTCTTTTTCCTAAAAAATGCCATAATGCTTCATCCATTTTCAATAATTTTTAATTTTGGTTTCCAAAGATGGCCTCTCCTGTGTGTTTTGCAATGATATTTGTAAGTGGTGTTTCAATCAACCATCGTCTAATTACTTGCAATAGCATTGAAGTCATTATTAACTGAGTTAGAAACATTTATATGTCGTTGATACACTTCTATGGGAAACCATGTTATTCATGCTTCTTCTCGTCCATTTCTCAATCGGTTTATAATGAAACATCTCAAGAATGGTTGACAATAATGAGCTGAAGCTTGAAACAAAGTTAGTATATATACCAGTAAAGGTTTTAAAAAAATTCCTTTTTTGAAGAAAAACCACCCTCCAAAATGGTCTGGTCCTTTATGCATGCCTGTACGTGATGTATCAAAAATGTTTTTGCTTGTCAGCATTAGAACATTGAATCAGATCTGTCACAATTGCATGCACACGAGCATAATGCCCATCCCTCACTGACATTTCAATGAACACTTACTGGTCCAGTTAAATCTGGTTCAATATGAAACTTCATTACCTGGGCTTATGTTTTTTCTCTCTCTGAAAGCTCAAAGACATGCAGAAATAGATTGAAGAGAGCATTTGAGGAAGGAAAAAAACTGAGCAAATGCAAGGCTTAGAGATATAGTCAACCTACTTCAACCTGCCTCAACCCAGTGTGATGTTGTTCCAGTGTGTCCCCATGGAGCTATTGTCAACCTACTTCAACCTGCCTCAACCCAGTGTGATGTTGTTCCAGTACGTCCCCATGGAGCTATTGTCAACCTACTTCAACCTGCCTAAACCCAGTGTGTGTCCCCATAGAGCTATTGTCAACATCTTCAACCTGCCTCAACCCAGTGTGATGTTGTTCCAGTGTGTCCCCATGGAGCTATTGTCAACCTACTTCAACCTGCCTCAACCCAGTGTGATGTTGTTCCAGTGTGTCCCCATGGAGCTATTGTCAACCTACTTCAACCTGCTCAACCAAGTGTGGTGTTAGTCCAGTGTGTGTCCCCATGGAGCTATTGTCAACCTACTTCAACCTGCCAGTGTGATGTTGTTCCAGTGTGTGTCCCCATGGAGCTATTGTCAACTTACTTCAACCTGCCTCAACCCAGTGTGATGTTGTTCCATGTGTGTGTCCCCATAGAGCTATTGTCAACATCTTCAACCTGCCTCAACCCAGTGTGATGTTGGCCCAGTGTGTATCCATACAGCAACCTGCCTCAACCAAGTGTGATGTTGATCCAGTGTGTGTCCCCATAGACTGCATAGAGCTATTGTCAACCTACTTCAGCCTGCCTCAACTTCACAGGAAACAATCAAGTGACTAATTAAGCATCACTAGAACAGCTTTAATAATGTGTGGCACATGTAGGCACCGTATGCTGAGGTTATATGCTGAGGTTATGGGTCACAAAAACAGCTACAAATTTCATTCAAAGCAAAAATATGTCATAATACTGTAGTTAATTGATTTATTAATCTTCTTCCTACTGCACCATATCGATTTGATCGCCAATGATATTTTTTAATTGGCAAGGAATTTCACCATGAAACTTGCTACACACACAGTAGAAGGCTCATGGCGCCACATAAAAAATCTTGCTACATACTTTGAAGAAAAAAGGGGGAAAAGGGGGGGATGGTGTTCTAGAACTTTCTACTCGTGAATTGGCTACCTGTTCTAATCTATAGTTAGTTCTAGCTTTGGTAGCTTCTAATCCAGTTTTGTGGAGTAATCAGCTTCTAATCAGTTCCTTTTGACCATGTGCTCGAGTTCTGTGGAGTAATCAACCAGAAGCTTCTAATCAGTTCCTTTTGACCATGTGCTGGAGTTCTGTGACCAGAAGCTTCTAATCAGTTCCTTTTGACCATGTGCTCCAGTTCTGTGGAGTAGTCACTAATCAGTTCCCGTTGACCATGTGCTTGAGTTCTGTGGAGTAATCAACCAGAAGCTCCTAATCAGTTCCTTTTGACCATGTGCTCCAGTTCTGTGGAGTAGTCAACCAGAAGCTTCTAATCAGTTCCTTTTGACCATGTGCTCCAGTTCTGTGGAGTAGTCAACCAGAAGCTTCTAATCAGTTCCTTTTGACCATGTGCTCGAGTTCTGTGGAGTAGTCAACCTGAAGCTTCTAATCAGTTCCTTTTGACAATGTGCTTGAGTTCTGTGTAGTAATCAACCAGACGCTTCTAATCAGTTCCTTTTGACCATGTGCTCCAGTTCTGTGGAGTAGTCAACCAGAAGCTTCTAATCAGTTCCTTTTGACCATGTGCTTGAGTTCTGTGGAGTAATCAACCAGAAGCTTCTAATCAGTTCCTTTTGACAATGTGCTTGAGTTCTGTGGAGTAGTCAACCAGAAGCTTCTAATCAGTTCCTTTTGACCATGTGCTTGAGTTCTGTGGAGTAGTCAACCAGAAGCTTCTAATCAGTTCCTTTTGACCGTGTGCTTGAGTTCTGTGGAGTAATCAACCAGACGCTTCTAATCAGTTCCTTTTGACCATGTGCTCCAGTTCTGTGGAGTAGTCAACCAGAAGCTTCTAATCAGTTCCTTTTGACCATGTGCTTGAGTTCTGTGGAGTAATCAACCAGAAGCTTCTAATCAGTTCCTTTTGACAATGTGCTTGAGTTCTGTGGAGTAGTCAACCAGAAGCTTCTAATCAGTTCCTTTTGACCATGTGCTTGAGTTCTGTGGAGTAGTCAACCAGAAGCTTCTAATCAGTTCCTTTTGACCGTGTGCTTGAGTTCTGTGGAGTAATCAACCAGAAGCTTCTAATCAGTTCCTTTTGACCATGTGCTCCAGTTCTGTAGAGTAGTCAACCAGAAGCTTCTAATCAGTTCCTTTTGACCATGTGCTTGAGTTCTGTGGAGTAATCAACCAGAAGCTTCTAATCAGTTCCTTTTGACCATGTGCTTGAGTTCTGTGGAGTAGTCAACCAGAAGCTTCTAATCAGTTCCTTTTGACCGTGTGCTTGAGTTCTGTGGAGTAATCAACCAGAAGCTTCTAATCAGTTCCTTTTGACCATGTGCTCCAGTTCTGTAGAGTAGTCAACCAGAAGCTTCTAATCAGTTCCTTTTGACCATGTGCTTGAGTTCTGTGGAGTAATCAACCAGAAGCTTCTAATCAGTTCCTTTTGACCATGTGCTTGAGTTCTGTGGAGTAGTCAACCAGAAGCTTCTAATCAGTTCCTTTTGACCATGTGCTTGAGTTCTGTGGAGTAGTCAACCAGAAGCTTCTAATCAGTTCCTTTTGACCATGTGCTTGAGTTCTGTGGAGTATAATCAACCAGAAGCTTCTAATCAGTTCCTTTTGACCATGTGCTTGAGTTCTGTGGAGTAGTCAACCAGAAGCTTCTAATCAGTTCCTTTTGACCATGTGCTTGAGTTCTGTGGAGTAATCAACCAGAAGCTTCTAATCAGTTCCTTTTGACCATGTGCTTGAGTTCTGTGGAGTAGTCAACCAGAAGCTTTTAATCAGTTCCTTTTGACCATGTGCTTGAGTTCTGTGGAGTAATCAACCAGATGCTTCTAACATCTAACATGGCCTCTCAAGTCACACGACTAACATGACCTCTCAAGTCACACAATATGGTCATGTGTCACACTACTTCAGGACTTTTCTCACGGCCGCTTACCTATTTCTCACGCCGCGCCCAACCGAGATTTGTGTCAAGACTGTGAGAGCTGACATGACTGTTGACGTCAACTGTCGCTGGATTGGCATAGGATAGCTAGCTAGTCTCGCGTAGCTAGACCCTTTACCTGCTGCTTAGTGGGTAAAGGGTCTGGCTACGCGAGACTAATGATAGCGGTGTGGAAAGTAGCAGTATGGATGTGGAAAGCTGTAGTACTTACTTCTCAAGTTATCGTGGATAATTTTGAAGACACTGAAACTGAAAATTCTGAGACTCTACCTCATTCTCTGTTTCATAGGTCGAGAAAGTTGTCTGGAGCAGCCACGTCACGTACAAGACCAAGTTCAATTCCATCTGGAGTAAAGAATTCACTTTTATATCCTCTTTACACAATGATCCTTACAGGTAAGCTAAATGAATAGCCTGATATATATTATTGCTAGCAGCAATGAGCCCTACTAGTTATGTACAGAGAAGACTTGTGTGTGTAGGTGGGGATTAGAAGAATGGCTTAGTGAATTCCTGGGTACAATTTAAGATTAAAATCCCTCTCTATATTTTATGTTTGATATAAGTGAAATAAAATCCCAAGGCCACTCACTCGGGGAAATTGGGTCTAAAGTGCAATAATCCCCTACTTGTCTGCCATAGAGTAGTGGGGATTGACATTGATAAGTGCATAATTAAATATATGAATATATGCTAATGTCATTATGCTAATGTAATATAGGTTTCGATGGCACCATCTGTAATGTGAATGTCCGGTGCCACCATATGGGAAGGTGTGACGTACTGAAGCACTGTGCTACTCAGTCCCATCGGGATCAGGCTAATGCTGTCAAATCCCAGTCGAAGCTTTCTATTTCTGCAAGTCCAGCAGATCGTCTCAAAAGTATAGAAGCGGAAGTAAAGATGGCAGTATTGACTGCAAGCTTTAATGTCCCTTTAGCTTTTCATGACCAGTTATCTCCCTTGATACGATCAGTTTTTTGCAGACTCCACTATAGCAACTAAGTATCATTCTGCGGCAACAAAAGCGACTTGTATACTTAATTAATCATGCAGTGGCCCCCAGTCTGAAAATGGATCTTATTAATAATATGAAAGTTCATCCCTTTTCTATTGCAGTTGATGGGTCCAATTGATACAGGACTATTTAAGATGAATCCTATTACAGTTCGCATTTTTGACGTGAACCGGAATAAAATAGTGACACAATTTATTGATATGTGTACTGCAAGAGCTGCAAATGCTGAAGCAATCTATGCTGTAGTTGATGGTAAGCTGTCAGAGTTTCTAGGCACAACCAACCCGTGGAATCTATGCACTTCTGTTAGTGTAGATAATACTTCTGTGAACATTGGAATACGTAATTCTTTGAAATCCAGAGTTGTGCAAAGAAATCCATCTGTGTTTTTTAATGGTTGCCCTTGCCACATGGTACACAATGCGGCTCAAAAAGCAGGTGAAGCATTTTCTAGACGGTGTGGATTTGATGTGGAAGAATTTACTATTGATCTATATTACTGGTTTGATAAGTCAACGAAAATGTGGAAGAATTTACTATTGATCTATATTACTGGTTTGATAAGTCAACGAAAAGGAAAAACTGTCTTCAATCGTAATATTGTGAATTTTGTGACCAAGAATATAGGTCGATTGTCAAGCATGTTTCCACTAGGTGGTTAAGCCTAGAACTAGCTATTGAACGAAGCTTGAAGCAATTCCCTTCACTGAGATCTTACTTTTTATCACAAAATGAAGTGGGAACTAGATTCCAAAGACTTCAGAAATTGTTTGAAGACCCCATGACTGATATATCTCCTTTTCCTGCAGTCAGTACTGCCAACGTTTAATTGGGCAAACAAGTTTCTTCAAAGGGAAGATCCGCTGATTCACATTCTGCATTCTCATCTATTTTCTTTAGTAAAGAAAGTTTTAGCGAAGTATGTCAAGCCATCGATACTGGTTGACACTCTGAAGGAGCAGGATGCCTTGTTCTCTCTAAAGTATGATGAACTTGATAACCAAGTTTGTTATTCTGACATGGTCATAGGATTTATAACAAAGCAAAAGCTTAGTCAACTACTTGATGATGGCTCAATATCTGAAAGATGTTATTCATCCTTCTATGGTGCGGCCAGGAATTTTCTTGAGCGTGCTACATCTTATCTCTTAAAGTGGTGTCCTCTACAGGATGACTTGCTGACAAATGCTGCTTGGATAGACTTTAAACAGAGATTAGATAGGACATTTTCTTCAGTGGAATACTTTATTTATAGGTACCCTCTAATGTTTCAAGGGTTTGACATGGATAAACTCAATGAGCAATTTTTAACCTACCAAACAATGACAGAAGAAGATCTTCCTCAAACTCTAAAAGACACAGTTGGCTTCAATGCTGAAGAACCGTATCGTATATCGTATGGACATGTTTTGGGGGCATCTGAGAGAAATGAAGAAACCTGGTTTGAGCTGTTTTGAATATGATCTTTTGTTTAAAGTTGCAAATGTTGTATTGACCATACAGCATTCAAATGCAGGGGAAGAACGAATTTTTTCCCTTATCAACAAGAACAAGACACCAAGTAGAAGTTCCCTGAGTCTGGATGGTACACTTTAATCCCTTATTACAGTGAAGACGCATATCGAGAACCCACTTAGCTGGATTCCATCAGAAGAAGTTCTTAAAGAAGCTTAAGAAGGCTACAACTTTTTATAACCAGCAGCATAAAAACCGCTAATAGACAATAAACTGTGCATCTTGCATGCAATATATGAATGTAACTACTTTCTTTACCTTACAGTATAATATAAGTAGTTCAATGACAAGTCAATGTAATATAATACCAACACTCCCAGGGGATTGATGAGTGACAAAATGAATGTATTGCATAAGAAATGTTTTATACCTCTTTCTTATATATAGCAGAGGATACATAATTCTATAACTGCTAATCTAGTGTGTGCTATATACCCAAGGGATTGATGATTGACAAAAGTGGAAATGATGGAGCAGAAAAGAACAAACATATTAGTATAGTTATGACTGGCTCTTCCCTGGTCCACACAGCTGCCGATAAATGTTAGACATTACATATCAATTAGAATTGGTGAATTCAGTAGGCCATGTAATGGTTATTGAAGCTGCAGTATCAGCTCTGAATGATCAATACAAATGTGCAACTCCCATGTCTCACTCCAACCAGAGCATTTCTCACTCCACTTTAGCATGAAATCTCACACTAAGTAGCAATATAAGTTGAGAGGTCTGTTCTAATCAGTTCTAGCTTTTGACCATGTGCTCGAGTTCTGTGGAGTAGTCAACCAGAAGCTTCTAATCCGTTCTAGCTTTTGACCATGTGCTCCAGTTCTGTGGAATAATCAACCAGATGCTTCTAATCAGTTCTAGCTTTTGACCATGTGCTCGAGTTCTGTGGAGTAGTCAACCAGAAGCTTCTAATCAGTTCTTGCTTTTGACCATGTGCTCCAGTTCTGTGGAGTAATCAACCAGATGCTTCTAATCAGTTCTAGCTTTTGACCATGTGCTCGAGTTCTGTGGAGTAGTCAACCAGAAGCTTCTAATCAGTTCCTTTTGACCATGTGCTCGAGTTCTGTGGAGTAATCAACCATCATGGCTGAGTCTTTACCAGGTCGGTCCTTCTCACCCAGATGATGCTGTAGCTATGTTCCAGAGAGATAGCTTTTCTAATTTGGACTCTTCCGCAGATAAAGTCATTGATCTCTCTGATCCAGAGACATTCAGTCAGGACTTCAATTTGGTAATGAAGAATTTGATGTTGACAGAGAGTGAAAAGAGATTGGAACTGATTCTTCCCCGAGTGATGAAGGAAGTGAGCCTTCTGGAAGTTGTGTAGAAATGGGAAGTGAGTCTAGTTCATCTTGTTCTTCCACAGACCATGGATAAGACTTGATGAACAAGTCTTGTATAAAATTTATAAATTTTACAACTTTCTTTCCTTGTAGAACAACTGTTGGAATAGGCAGAGAAAGAGGCAGTGGAAGAAGCTGTAGTGGAAGAAGCTGAGGAAGGGGTAGTGGAAGAAGCTGAGGAAGGGGTAGTGGAAGAAGTCGAGGAAGGGGTAGTGGAAGAAGCTGAGGAAGGGGTAGTGGAAGAAGCCAAGGAAGGGGTAGTGGAAGAAGCTGAGGAAGGGATAGTGGAAGAAGCCGAGGAAGGGGTAGTGGAAGAAGCTGAGGAAGGGATAGTGGAAGAAGCCGAGGAAGGGATAGTGGAAGAAGCCGAGGAAGGGGTAGTGGAAGAAGCCAAGGAAGGGGTAGTGGAAGAAGCTGAGGAAGGGGTAGTGGAAGAAGCCGAGGAAGGGGCAGTGGAAGAAGCTGAGGAAGGGGTAGTGGAAGAAGCCGTAGAAGCTGAGGAAGGAGTAGTGGAAGAAGCTGAGGAAGGGGTAGAAGCTGAGGAGGAGTAGAGGAAGGGGCTGAGGAAGATGTGGTAGACTTGGTTGAGGATTTCTGCTGGTTGATGAGCTGGGTATGAACAATAGTAATGTCCAATCCAACTTTTCTACCCTCAGGTCCCAATGCCCTTAATTACTCCCTACTATTCTTTGACAATGGAATTATTGACACCATTTGTACGACCACCAGTTATGCCGAGCTCTACCAGGGAAAGTACCCCTATAGTTATAAATGTTGGCCCCAAGATGGATTGAATCGAGTAAGTTTCTACACATTTTGTCAACTATTATTTACATGGCCTTCATCCACAGGATGACTAGTTCTCCTATTAGTCCACAGACCCTTTTTTTCATCTCGATTTATTGTCAATTCCAATCAGCAGAGACACTTTCTCTGCCCTTCTAACTTTTCTTCACATCAGTGATACTGTCCCAAATGCCAGAATGAAGCCTGGTAAAGTGGAATTTCAAGATTCGGGTTTTGTGCGGCTCATCGAATGGTTACACACAGTACACCGTGGGAAAGATGGAGAGGGATTGAGTGCTAATGGTTTGAGTCACGATGTCATGCAAAACAGATGGCAGAAGGAAGGATATATTGTCTGCATTGGCAATTTCTACACTTTTCAAAGAGTTGGCCAGCCAGGGATTTGGGCTGTGGGGACCATGGAGCCTACTCATCGGGATGTCCGGTGGCTCTGAAACATCAGAAGATAAAGATGTTATGGCCAGTGTACGAGAGGAGATAAGGGGTGTGGTTCCAAGATGGGAGTCCTCGTTTTCACACCATGGAAAGACACAAAGGTGGTATGTGTGTGGCATCTATAGTTCACTCGGGAAATTCGAACGACCAAGTCAAGAGAAGAGTGAAGACATCGGTGGGTGTTGTGGAGCACATGGCATCTATTCATGCTGCAGCCACATTACAACAAGTCCTCCAACACTTGCAGACAAGGTGCCAGAGCCATACTTATATTGCATATAGAGAAAGCCTTCCTGCATTCCAAAAGATGAAGTTGACCATAATTTTTTTTATTGGCAAGCTAGTGAGGGAACTTTTGGAGGCTTTTACTGCTACAGCCATATCCCCTTCTCAGTGTAGGTCATTTATTAGAGCTCCACAGACTGAAGTAGTGTGTCATGTGCAAGTAGGAGAACAAGTCAAGCTTTAAAGACAAGCAATGTGTGAAGTGCAAGGTCTCACTCTGCCATACTAACATCCATATGATTGTTTTGCAAACTGGCACCATCCATGCAACGATAAAATCCATGACAAATAGATGACAACATAATGAGTCATTATTTCCATCCACCCCCCAAATCTATTTCAGTTCGTAATTATACATTTATACTGCTAATGCTAAAATGTTTTTTATGACCCTTTCAAATCTCACACCAATCATTGCACGTACAATTATTGGCACTTGATTCTAAATGGTAAAGGGTCTTTAACGGTCTCGTTTCAACGAATTCTCAGTTGACATAATTTTCTCAATAATCAACTAACTCCACAAACCAAGCAGATTTATCTCCTATATTTTACTTTTCCACCCTTTCCACCCAAGTGTCTGGATGGATGATGGGAAAGACATGACCTGTGTGTGGATGGATGATGGGAAAGACATGACCTGTGTGTGGATGGATGATGGGAGAGGCATGACCTGTGTGTGGATGTGGATAGACATGACCTGTAAGGATGGGGACAGACATGACCTGTGTGGATGGGGAGAGGCATGACCTGTGTGTAGATAGGGAGAGACATGACCTGTGTGTAGATGGGGAGAGACATGACCTGTGTGGATGGGGAGAGACATGACCTGTGTGTGGATGGGGAGAGACATGACCTGTGTGTAGATGGGGAGAGACATGACCTGTGTGTGGATGGGGAGAGACATGACCTGTGTGTGGATGGGGAGACTGGGAGAGACATGACCTGTGTGGATGGGGAGAGACATGACCTGTGTGTGGATGGGGAGAGACATGACCTGCACGGATGGGGAGAGACATGACCTGTGTGTGGATGGGGAGAGACATGACCTGTGAATGGGGAGACTGGGAGAGACATGACCTGTGTGGATGGGGAGAGACATGACCTGTGTGTGGATGGGGAGACATGACCTGTGTGTGGATGGGGAGAGACATGACCTGTGTGGATCATGACCTGTGTGGATGGGGAGAGATATGACCTGTGTGTAGATAGGGAGAGACATGACCTGTGTGTGGATGGGGAGAGACATGACCTGTGTAGATGGGGAGAGACATGACCTGTGTGGATGGGGAGAGACATGACCTGTGTGTGGATGGGGAGACATGACCTGTGTGTGGATGGGGAGAGACATGACCTGTGTGTAGATGGGGAGAGACATGACCTGTGTAGATGGGGAGAGACATGACCTGTGTGGATGGGGAGAGACATGACCTGTGTGTGGATGGGGAGAGACATGACCTGTGTGTAGATGTGGAGAGACATGACCTGTGTGTGGATGGGGAGAGACATGACCTGTGTGTGGATGGGGAGACTGGGAGAGACATGACCTGTGTGGATGGGGAGAGACATGACCTGTGTGTGGATGGGGAGAGACATGACCTGCACGGATGGGGAGAGACATGACCTGCACGGATGGGGAGAGACATGACCTGTGTGTGGATGGGGAGAGACATGACCTGTGTAGATGGGGAGAGACATGACCTGTGTGGATGGGGAGAGACATGACCTGTGTGTGGATGGGGAGACATGACCTGTGTGGATGGGGAGAGACATGACCTGTGTGTGGATGGGGAGAGACATGACCTGTGTGTAGATGTGGAGAGACATGACCTGTGTGTGGATGGGGAGACTGGGAGAGACATGACCTGTGTGGATGGGGAGAGACATGACCTGTGTGTGGATGGGGAGAGACATGACCTGCACGGATGGGGAGAGACATGACCTGCACGGATGGGGAGAGACATGACCTGTGTGTGGATGGGGAGAGACATGACCTGTGTGTGGATGGGGAGAGACATGACCTGTGTGGATGGGGAGAGACATGACCTGCACGGATGGGGAGAGACATGACCTGTGTGTGGATGGGGAGAGACATGACCTGCACGGATGGGGAGAGACATGACCTGCACGGATGGGGAGAGACATGACCTGTGTGTGGATGGGGAGAGACATGACCTGCACGGATGGGGAGAGACATGACCTGTGTGTGGATGGGGAGAGACATGACCTGTGAATGGGGAGACTGGGAGAGACATGACCTGTGTGGATGGGGAGAGACATGACCTGTGTGTGGATGGGGAGACATGACCTGTGTGTGGATGGGGAGAGACATGACCTGTGTGGATCATGACCTGTGTGGATGGGGAGAGATATGACCTGTGTGTAGATAGGGAGAGACATGACCTGTGTGTGGATGGGGAGAGACATGACCTGTGTGTGGATGGGGAGAGACATGACCTGTGTAGATGGGGAGAGACATGACCTGTGTGGATGGGGAGAGACATGACCTGTGTGTGGATGGGGAGACATGACCTGTGTGTGGATGGGGAGAGACATGACCTGTGTGTAGATGGGGAGAGACATGACCTGTGTAGATGGGGAGAGACATGACCTGTGTGGATGGGGAGAGACATGACCTGTGTGTGGATGGGGAGACATGACCTGTGTGTGGATGGGGAGAGACATGACCTGTGTGTGGATGGGGAGAGATATGACCTGTGTGTAGATGTGGAGAGACATGACCTGTGTGTGGATGGGGAGAGACATGACCTGTGTGTGGATGGGGAGACTGGGAGAGACATGACCTGTGTGGATGGGGAGAGACATGACCTGTGTATGGATGGGGAGAGACATGACCTGCACGGATGGGGAGAGACATGACCTGCACGGATGGGGAGAGACATGACCTGTGTGTGGATGGGGAGAGACATGACCTGTGTAGATGGGGAGAGACATGACCTGTGTGGATGGGGAGAGACATGACCTGTGTGTGGATGGGGAGACATGACCTGTGTGGATGGGGAGAGACATGACCTGTGTGTGGATGGGGAGAGACATGACCTGTGTGTGGATGGGGAGAGACATGACCTGTGTGTAGATGTGGAGAGACATGACCTGTGTGTGGATGGGGAGACTGGGAGAGACATGACCTGTGTGGATGGGGAGAGACATGACCTGTGTGTGGATGGGGAGAGACATGACCTGCACGGATGGGGAGAGACATGACCTGCACGGATGGGGAGAGACATGACCTGTGTGTGGATGGGGAGAGACATGACCTGTGTGTGGATGGGGAGAGACATGACCTGCACGGATGGGGAGAGACATGACCTGTGTGTGGATGGGGAGACATGACCTGTGTGTGGATGGGGAGAGACATGACCTGTGTGGATCATGACCTGTGTGTGGATGGGGAGACATGACCTGTGTGTAGATAGGGAGAGACATGACCTGTGTGTGGATGGGGAGAGACATGACCTGTGTGTGGATGGGGAGAGACATGACCTGTGTGTAGATGGGGAGAGACATGACCTGTGTAGATGGGGAGAGACATGACCTGTGTGGATGGGGAGAGACATGACCTGTGTGTGGATGGGGAGAGACATGACCTGTGTGTGGATGGGGAGAGATATGACCTGTGTGTAGATGTGGAGAGACATGACCTGTGTGGATGGGGAGAGACATGACCTGTGTGTGGATGGGGAGACATGACCTGTGTGTGGATGGGGAGAGACATGACCTGTGTGTGGATGGGGAGACATGACCTGTGTGTGGATGGGGAGAGACATGACCTGTGTGTGGATGGGGAGAGACATGACCTGTGTGTAGATGGGGAGAGACATGACCTGTGTGTAGATGGGGAGAGACATGACCTGTGTGGATGGGGAGAGACATGACCTGTGTGTGGATGGGGAGACATGACCTGTGTGTGGATGGGGAGAGACATGACCTGTGTGGAGGGGGAGAGACATGACCTGTGTGTAGATGGGGAGAGACATGACCTGTGTGTAGATGGGGAGAGACATGACCTGTGTGTGGATAGGCTGAGACCTTTTTGAAAGTAGTGCTGAACAGACAGTGTCAGTGTGGCGATGTCCAGTCGGCTTGAGGATGCAACAACCGGTCTAGGATAGGAGTTACAGAGGTACATACTGGGACTGGACTGGCACCTTGTCGAGGATAAATCATCTGTAGATGATTCTTGATACATGCTTGGGTACAGATAACATCGGGTAATGGACCTCAATGAGGACCAGGCATCGGAGGAGGTGCATGATCCCTTAAGTTTTGATCATCCCTGAATGCAGACAAGCCACGATGACTTAGTCATCACAGTGGCAAAGGACAGGATGATCGTGCCAAGTGCTGCCTCATATTGCACAACCCAGAATGATGGGGACTAGTTCTTTTTCAGCTATGGATAGTCGCTGAAGCCTTGAGTCCCATTGGACTTGAGACCAAGAGTCATTGTGCCAGGCACTGCAACCCCAAGACCCAAATGCATCTGTGGCTAATTCTGTGTTGGGGAGATGGGATGGAGGCAGGAGGAATGACACACCATTCCTATCGGAGACAGAGGTGCTCCACCAATGATGTCAGAGCGAAACTGAGCTCAGACGGATCGGAATCCTAGACATGAGGGGGAAGATGCACCGAATGTAGCAATTCCAGCATTTGTCTGAGAAATGATCATCTCTACCTCACTACTTACAAGCATGTCCCATTAGGATTCCAATTATTTTCGAGAGCAGGACTCCCGTTCCGCCCAATTGCTTAAGATGGTTCTCAGCTACTAGAACTTGTCTGCCAGGGGACATAACTGTGCTACTTGCGGGTCGATCTCAATTCCCAGGTGAACTAAGCAGGTGGTGGATCCATTTCGCTAAAGGGAATTCCTAGGGTCTTGCATTGAGATGAGCAAGGCGGACTAATGATAATACAGCCGTCCAGGTAGTAGTGGATGAGAGGGATCCCAGACTGGTGGGTAGTGCTGCACGGACAAGGCATCTGCCACCGCATTGAAGACCAGGGAAGAGCAGAGCCCAAATGGGAGTTGCGAATCCACACATGTCATGTCTTTTCACTAGGGGTGGGCGGTCCTGTGGGTATACTGGTATCAGCCAGTTAAGTCGACTCTATGTCCAACTTCTCCAGGATAGTCCTTTACCAAACTATGCTGTTAAAGCACCACATCCACTGTAGTTACAGCGCCTAGAGCTCAGGGAGGGAGGGATCAATCCTGTCATCGTGTGCCATGTGGGTAGGAGAGGTCTGTTATGAGTACCCATCTACCCATGTTGTGGCTTTTGGGGATGACTTCGAACCTACTAATGTGTAAAGGAGGTAGCTGCTGCATATGGAGAAAGGGCCAAGCATCCGGCCCAGTGATAGCTCTTTCCGCAGGTATCCAGAGACAATATTGGGACGAAGGGTATGGATGGCATATTAACCGGAGCTGCTTTCAATGACTGACTGGCCATACTGGAATCCCACCCTAAATCCTGAACGAAAGCCCTCATAGATATACCGTGCAAAGGCCTGATCTGGATGCATAGCGAGAGCTCTCTCCCAGGTATCTATGACAAGAGGTGTCAAAATGGCCATTAGCTAAGGAGCAACGATCTCCTGGGCAGATCTACAAAAATTGAGGCATAATAGATCGGCCATGTGCTCAAGACAGAGTGACCAAGCTGCACAATAATGAGCTAGTAAAATGGGGGGGGGGAGGGCGTAGTTAGGCTGACACACCCCGGGGTGGAATTAATTAGTCATCTAGCAATCTTATCCCCCTACCTAATTACTACCCACATAGGGTATGACAAAGATGACATTCATCCTCATCTCCTGTCATCATTGTCTCATTCTCTTTTTAAATTATTATAATAATAATTATTATTATATATGACTAACAGCCATACATTTACTCATTACCTTACCTACTAGACTTCGACAGAGTGTTCACTTGTGTGGTATTGCCAGTATATACATGTAAAAATATATAGTAATCACTAGTACAATGAGGAGGTTATCTAATGCCATGCCTGGAGTGTAGAGTAATCACATTTACTCATTACCTTACCTACTAGACTTCGACAGAGTGTTCACTTGTGTGGCATTGCCAGTACATGTACATGTAAAAATATATATATATATATTATAATTTTTTTTACATGTACTGGCAGTGCCACACAAGTGAACACTCTGTCGAAGTCTAATAGGTAACGAGTAAATGTATGGCTGTTAGTCCCGTGTAGCTGGCAGGGTAACGGGACCTCTGCGTAATGGCCTCAGGGGTGAGAGGCTCTGTCCTACAGCTGATTACCTTGGAATCCTCTGCAGTCCACCAGGTAGTGCATGCTCCGGCAGTTTGTGCAGGTGTGCTGATACTTGCACGGGAGCTGCAGGCACCTTCCCTCATTAAACCTCCAGCATAACTCAATCAACCAGGTGAACCTTCCCGGCTGTCATGCTGTGCAGCCGGTGCCCGTCGCAGGGAGTGGTAACCAAACAAATGGAGGGTGGCTTAGATTGTGTAGCAGTAAGCTGCAATGCGGCCATCATTCAGGAAGAGGGAACATCTTGCTAGGCCTTGGCTCTCCCTGTGAATGCCTCATTGTAAAGGTGAGTATTCGTCACTGACCAGTTCAGGTCCTTCCTTGGTAATACCTCTGGACAGAATTGCCTATCATACACAACCCATCTTTTTTCATCGTAATTTCTCTCGCCTAATGGTTGTGCCCTGGTAGGCCAGGAGTTCGGGAGCCTTATGAGGAAAATGGGTACACAAAATTGCAGCCATCACCGAGAATTTTTCCACCCACCGAGAGATGTCAATGATGGGAGGGCGAGCAGGTGCAGGTGGACATTCTGGAGCTCGCGGGGAGGGGGTTCGTTATCAATGGAAACCTCTGACGTCTCCACATATTCAAGGTTTCAAAATTCTCTTCACTACCTTGTGCGGTAGTGAGGCTGCTAAGTTTAATGGGCCTGTGGAAACCAGGGGCCATGGCAAGGTTCAAACCTGCTGGCTTGTCATCTCCTGAGGCGGAGGTCGCCGCAGCAGGGTGGGTGTGAAGGCAGGCATTGACTGTAGGTACCCATTAGACCTATAAAGGATAGTGCCTAGTTAAATAATAGGTCACCTAATTCCCCATGCATCGGATGGGATGTACACTGCATGGGTGGGAAGTAGCAAATGTAGGTGGATTTCCCCACAGTGGGCGGGATGTGCTCAAGTGTGGGTGAGAGGTACCCAAGTGTGGGTGAGAGGTATCCAAGCGTGTGGGTGAGAGGTATCCAAGCGTGTGGGTGAGAGGTATCCAAGTGTGGGTGAGAGGTATCCAAGCGTGGGTGAGAGGTATCCAAGCGTGGGTGAGAGGTACCCAAGTGTGGGTGAGAGGTATCCAAGTGTGGTGAGAGGTATCCAAGTGTGGGTGAGAGGTATCCAAGTGTGGGTGAGAGGTATCCAAGCGTGGGTGAGAGGTATCCAAGCGCGAGTGAGAGGTACCCAAGTGTGGGTGAGAAGTATCCAAGCGTGGGTGAGAGGTATCCAAGCGTGGGTGGGAGGTATCCAAGTGTGGGTGGGATGTAACCGCGAGAGGGTGAGACTAAGCAAGGGAAGGATGTGGCCATGCATACATGTAGGTAAGATTGCCTAAGCATGGATAAGATGTTCCCAGTGTGAGTGGACATGCATGTACCCAAGCACAGGTGGACATACCCAAGCACAGGTGGTCATACCCAAGCACAGGTGGACATACCCAAGTGCAGGTGGACATACCCAAGTGCAGGTGGTCATACCCAAGTGCAGGTGGCCATACCCAAGCACAGGTGGACATACCCAAGTGCAGGTGGTCATACTCAAGTGCAGTTGGTCATACCCAAGTGCAGGTGGTCATACCCAAGCACAGGTGGACATAGCCAAGTGCAGGTGGTCATACCCAAGCACAGGTGGACATACCCAAGTGCAGGTGGTCATACCCAAGTGCAGTTGGTCATACCCAAGTGCAGGTGGTCATACCCAAGCACAGGTGGGCATAACCAAGTGCAGGTGGTCATACCCAAGTGCAGGTGGTCATACCCAAGCACAGGTTGACATACCCAAGTGCAGGTGGTCATACCCAAGCGTAGGTGGGAAGTGCCCAGTGGGTGGATGTGCCCTATGGGTAGGATGCACCCAAGCAAGGGTGGACAAAGCGTGACATGATCATGACTAGGGCTGGCTGTAGTACATGTAATAGGAAGTTGGCTATTGCAGTGATTATGCTGATGTGGCAGCAGCTATCAGTCAATACCCAAAGTAACAATCTGATAATATCACAGTTCCGTAATACTCTGGTCTGCGCAAGCTCCAGAGATAGTCCCTTCCCTAGGGTTACCACCTTGCACTGCCTCGGGAAATTGACCAGTTCCCTCATTAACCTTGTTTAATTACATAACATTAAACTACATTCTACTAGGATCTATGTTTCTCTAAATAAATCCTTGAAGATTAGTTTCAAGGGTTTTTTTCATACCGTCTACATCTTTGTGTGTGTGCTGCCGGTTTTCTACCTCAGTGATGGATTCAAGGCACACTTGGAGACTTTTTGGAGCCAATATCACCAGCAATTAGGCAAGTTTTAGCTGATGAGCTTTGATTGTTTATTTTAAAGTTTTGCCCTCCTCCATTTTGGAATAGGCCGGGTCAAACCAAGGCTTTTTCCTTGAAGTTTGGTTTCAAGGTTTATTTAGATGGTGAACGTTCATGTGAGTAAGATGAAGAGGAGGGGAGGAGACCTTTAGAGGTGAATGTGGTATAGGTGAGAAAGGAGACTGCTGGGGAGGTATGAATGGTGATGGGCTATGGAGGGAGCCCTGACCAGCGAGAGCAGAGGCCGAGAGAAAGATAACAATACATCTAGATTTATACAGAAAGAGAGAAAGAGAGCAGGAACCACCTGAATAATGACAGCAAGGGATGAGATGATCTTGACAAATACAAAGAGGAGCAGGAAATATTTTGAGAACATAATCAGCAACATTAAACATGCCTACACGAAATGGCATGCCAGGAGAAAGCATAATAACATAGACAATTAAAGAATGTCTTGTGTGGCAAGCAGAAGTACCTGGCCACGCCTTTTTGTTTCGTGCCATTCACGTCATGAAACCTCCTGCCATTATTAGATTGCATTGTTCTAGTCATTGCCTAGCTAGTGCCCAGCCCATGACGCTGGACACTGCCAAAGCACTAGCCCTAACTGAAAGCCTAATCCAGTCTCATGGTGTGTACATTATTTATGTCACACTGAACGCCTGGATAGTGATAACCGAGACTTACAATGTCCTTATGATGCAAGGTTGCACAGCCTAATGGATGTCCTGCAACGTAATGGGCTGGCAGATCCTCAAAGATCCTCAAATGGAAATGTGCTTGTGGGTGGTTGAGAGAAAGAGAGGAGAGTTTTTTTTTAAGCGTACTGGAACCAGATTCCCCAGAAGAATGGAAGCACACTAAGAGTGAGGTCATCTGCTGCTGGCTTTTGTTCGAGTGCTGATGGGAAGATCATGCAGAAGCTGACGAGAACTTCAGACATCTTGCTAAAGCGATCATTTGCATTCTTGATACAGTATTGTCAGTAGATACTGTATTGTATTCAGTGTATTCATTTGTCATGAAACTTTGCCATTGTTAGATTGCATTGCTCTAGCCATTTCCTAACGCTAGCCATTGCCGAGGCACTAGCCCTAACTGAAGGCCTAATTCAGTCATGGTCTGTACATTATTCTTCTATATTCCAATTATCTTTCCTCTATATACCAACTATGTAGCCAGTTCTCTCTTGGTTTGTAGTCCCTATCCGAGAGAGCGGCAACAACAAGTGACTAAATGCAAAAGACACAGCCCATTCTCACTGCAGTATCCTGCGCAGCAAGTTCTCTTTCCCTGATCTTCGAAGCTGCATCCGTTCACTTGATCCTTTCTCTTCACCATTTCCTTGTTTATGTAAGCCTGTTTTATTAGTTTAGACGGGTAACCTGTTCAAATTTTTTCCGGGTGAACGTACAGTGAATAAATAATTAGCACATCGAAGACAAACTCTCCCATTCCTCGTGACTCTGAACATGAAACAGGAAAAGACAAAGTGGATATGTCAGAAGAGAGAGCAGGAAAGCTGAGCATTAACATCTAGCTAAGCTGATGAGACCAAGTGAGAGGCCAGGAGGAAGCATATACAATACATTGCTACGTGCACTACCAAATAGTATTCTTAAAGCTACTCTTGTTTACTCTTATACATGTGAACCAACCCAATGAGAAACTAGAACTCTAAAATTGTTTATTTCACCATTGCCAAAGTTTCCACAGTTTCACTTAGCCATGAACAGCTTACACCTAGAAAAAATTCCATGTCGCATTCTCCCATTGTGCTTGGATGAGTTTGAAAGGAACTGCTACATTCATGGCTAGCATGCCTACAAGCTAACCTACAAGCAGAGTTGAGAGAGGTGATGCCAAGACCGAGGTTGTGGCAACCTGAGTACAGCAGTGCAGCGTGCAGGAGATGCTACTAAGGGCCTGCGAATCTCTAACTACCATAGATGCTGTTGATCGAGAGTAGCAACTATTCATACCATACATGACAACCATCAACAAACCAGAATAAAAGAAAAAGGCGCTAGTAGCTAACACGCACCAGACTTCTCCACTTTTTATTCACGAAATAATCAACTGGTTAACTTCCAACAGCCCAGTACATTTGGATGAAGTACAGGAAACATCCACTGACCCCAAACCCACACTAGCTCTGCTGCAGTAGCAAACACACTCCCCGACCAGCTGCGCCCGCAAAAAAAAAAAGGTCACTTTACTCTAGCCAAAAGTGACAAAGAGGTAGCTAAGGCAAGAACCAAAAGGATACCCAAGAAAACTACAGAAGACAGTAGGTGTTGCATCAGAACTTGGAACCAGTGGTCTGAATTTCGTAGCAGCTGTACCAGTAACATGTTAGAACCTTTGCTGGAACTAACAAATTCAGAATTGCAATACTGGGTAGCCAGGGTTTTTTTAGAAGTAAGGAAAATAGCCTGAGGATCCTGCTACTCACACCATCACATTTGCTGGGAAATAATGCGACACTTAAAGTGGAATGGAAGGACAAATACTGCTTTCTCCTCGAGAGAGAATTTTCTGAATTTAAAGCATCATTGGATTTCGAATGAAGTGAATTCAAGGAGCAGGTATTGGATCGAAAAAGAAGCAAGCAGAAATGATAACAGAATGGATGAAGAATTGTTGTGGAAGAAGGGTCTACTTAGTGACAAAAATCCGCAAGTGTTTCTGGATACCATTATTCTTTACAATGGCCTCTATTTTGCATTGCGTAGCGGCAAAGAGTTCATGCCAAATGGAAATAATTGAGGTTGCTGGTGAAAGACCATACCTTCGGTATGAAGAAGAATCATTAAAAAACAGACTTGGAGAAATTAAAGTGAGAAAGATGAACTCCAAAGTTGTTTTACACCATTCAAACCTGCAAAAACCCAAGGTATGCTCTGTGAGGTGATTTAAAGTTGAAAATAGGTCGCTAAATGCTTTATTTTTTCAACCAACCAGTAAACCCACACCATTTTGTTGGTCTGCTTTAAAACCATTGGTCTACAACACACTCCACCAAACGGTGTCATGGTTATGTCAAGAAGCTGGACCAAACGGTGTCATGGTTATGTCAAGAAGCTGGACCAAACGGTGTCATGGTTATGTCAAGAAGCTGGACCAAACGGTGTCATGGTTATGTCAAGAAGCTGGACCAAACGGTGTCATGGTTATGTCAAGAAGCTGGACCAACCACTCACTCAGCCCACAGCAGCCACTCGATTGTACCAGCCAGGTGTTAATGAGCATGCTGGTGATGGAGAGGACTTGTCAGAAGCCTGGATAGTGAGTGCACTTGACTACAAGCGGACGTCAGACACAAAGGGAGACACTATCAAGCATGTGCAACAAAGCTTGTACATCTGAGTGCAACAGTAATGTTCTGAATCTGTTCTGGATCAAAACAACCATATGTCTGACCAGTGTGAATAATGCCATCCAGCAGAGCGAAACAAACATTAGTTCCCAGGTTGTTTACCTTCACTTCTTGTCCATCAATAACCATCACTATCACTAACAATAACTATTGACTATAGCTACAAGGATGACTATCACAACAAGTGAAGTATTCCATGGCAAACTCGCTGGGAGAATCTAGGACGCAGTAGCTACACTCACACGGTGTGATTACGCTGTATGATTGCTGCTATTAACGTTTCGTGAGATATACATATTTGCGTAATAAACTCCAGCCATGATAACTATTTAAAATGCTGTTTAATTTGACATTGCTACTCAATTCCTCAACATGACCTAGCTACACTCATGGAGACTCCTCTACTTGAAAGAAGACCCACTCTATGCAACAAGTCACAGGCCAGCTGGAGGGATTGGGAGGGAGGGGACCTTTCTATTCCTGCAATATCCACCGGAGCAAAGTGATGAAGTTTTATTCAGACATTTCTATAGTCCTCAACATGCGCATTTCCTGCAGAGAATGTCACTCAGACTCCTGGAGTGGTTCCAATTATAATGCCCCCTCAAGCTGCTAACTACAACAATGGTCGTACTGCATCTGGTTCTTATGTACTTAAGTACTCCAACAAAACTGTCAGCCAGACACTATTTCTGACTTCATTTTTAGTGTGCTTCCCATATTAATGCTTCCCATATTAAGGGAGAACTATACTTAAAAATTATATTAAGTCGCAAGCATTTTTTTTTGCAGTAACACAAGAGGCCATTTTTTTCCAGCAACACATAACATATGAGGGTAAGAGAGGTAAAAAAGTTCATAATTCAACAAGCACACATACAGTCGAGTACAAGAATACTTGATCAAGCTTCACAACCCATCTTAACCCTTTAGCTGATGTAGGCGCCATATGGCGGAGTTTTTTTAAAAATAGCTAATAAATCGACAGCTTGATCTATTGCCATAGTCTGATATAGGGGAGGAAAGCAGCGCTTATAATCTATATGCTCTCTGAATATCTAGTCTGGAAACATCTGGTAAGTTTGTGAAAAACACGGTCAAATATCGACCACCCACTGTCATAATGATCTCGAAATGAATGAATGATTGATGCTTAAAGATGTACTTTAACAGGTTACTTGTGAAGATTTTGTATTCTCTGAGGATGATTCAGTTGAAGAAGGTGAAGGAATATATACATAGTTTCCTGGGAAACAATTTCTGATGATGGAGCAATACAACGTTTAGCTACTGCAGTCAAACCTACTAGTGACCTTCAGACTCAAGAATGTAGCGATGGCCAGGTCTCAGACGATGAAGGCGTGGATCTGGAAGTCTTTTCAGGTTTTGTGAGACTATGTAAATTTTATATCAGCCTGTTATTCCTGAAATCCTGAAATTATAATAAAATTATGGTGGTCAACTTGATGGAATCCGATGATGAGCATCTTTCAGCTTCACCTTCAACTTTGCCCACTCCCTCCCAAAATCACTCCCTCCCAAAATCTGACCATTGCCTCCCCAGTTTATACACAAAACAATTTTTGTTGGTACACTCGATGTCCGTCCGATTGGGTATAATGATATTCATATTATGTGCCTGCAGTTGTAGTTAATTTTGTGACCACACTGTTCATACACAATAGTGTTATCATTGCAAGCGGTATGAATGCAAGCGGTATGAATGCATTCCTGATTTTATATTGAATTTTAGTGGTATATAACTGGTATATTTTATGAAAAATGCCCCGGAAAGTCATGGTGAAAAACAGGCACATGGAGAAGAAATGGTGATCACGTAATTCATGAGGGCAGCCGGTTATCGACGTGACATACCAAGAGAGAGCTACATGGCTGCATGGTCAGCCATTAACACTGAGTAGAGGGAGGAGAGTGGACTGGCTACGCAGTCAATACAGGAGATATAACTTGGATATATGTAGCTGTCCAAGAGAACATATGCCAGTTACATTCAGACATTGTTGTAGCTATGTGAATTGCTCTGCTGCTGATGTTGTCAGACAGACTGGAGACATATGAAGACATAGAGGCATACCCTTTAACACAAAGACACTGTAAGCTCATGGAAAAAAATCGGAGCAAAAATGGAAAAACAAACAAACATGTTGAGATCAAAGGTCAACTGTGAGTTTCGTTGTGTCCCATGTCATTCCAGATAAAGTACACCCCTGAGCTTATTCTGTTCCCCCCCCCCCAAGTGATTTAGAAGCCAGACCCTTTAAGGTGACGACGGGCTACTGTTGGATGTGGATGTTCACGAGGAAATACTTCCCCCTTCATATGTTATATATGTTGTTGTCAAGATAGAGGGACATATTTCGGAGACATGAAAGTTTACATACACCTTGCTTACCTACTCTTGCAGTATCTTTCTAATAGAAATGCATGTGTGAGGCCTTAATTAAGGTGTCCTTTCCGTGCTACAGCCATGCAACTTATGATACCATCACCGGTAAAGGCAGTGGGTGGGGTTAAGGTGTGCAGCTGTAAGACTCAGTTTGTTTGGATTAATTGGTTGGGTAAGACTGGACAAATAAATGAATCCTGGTTTTCTGCATCTGATATTGGCCATATCCAGGTTTATTATAATGACAGATGAATCTGCAGAAACGAGCACAGAGAAACTGTCAGACAATAAGATCTTGCCAGTGACAGCAATCTAGCAAGACTGAGCTCCTACACACCTCCATGAGCAAAAATATTTCTTGCCACACTCCCTTGGTCCACACTGTATTTAGAAAGCCTTGATGTGGCTATCAATGTCTCCAAGTGTGGATTTATATCTTGAATTAATGTGAGGGGAATCATTTGTCATGAATATTCATATCCTCAGGCCTGGCAAAGGCTCATTAGCACACCACAAAATGCCTTGCATTCACTTCTAGTGTAACTACTTTTAAAGTGATTAATCCAAGTGTCATGTGACACTAGGCGATGAGAGGGTAGCATGGCAATTCCTAGCGGACCGCGCTGTGAAAACTAAGGTTCAAATAAAATTGTGTACATAATGGAAAGTCGCTTCACAATGAAAATGCCAGCACCACACGAGGACACCAACACTGAAAGTGGTTACATTTTGAGTAGACTACACTCTCATCTAGTTCACACACCTTTTCCTACCTCCAAGTGAAACGGTATATGCATCCTCAATCAGACTGTGTACACCCAGAACTAATCCCCATGCTTACCACCTTGTTCATGTGTGAAAACCAAGCCCAGTACAAATACATATATATAGACTTCAGTGCGGTCGGACATCAGACATTTTCCGAATATCTCGTGTATTTATCTGAACAAAAAATCAATTTGAATGTCCGAGCAACACTAATGAATACTCTAGAATACACGCATGCACACAACCACTATGTATAGCTGTGTGAGAGTTTATAATGTTAACTTGTGACTATTTGTGTAGGTGTCATTTTGCAAAGTCTGAGAATGGCATTGATTGAACTTGGACAAACAGATTTTGGTTGTAATTTCCCACACTGTATAGTGTCTCGAAACTCGAAAGTATAAATCTAGAAGAATAGGTAAGGAACATTCACCAGAGGACCACCCAATAACGTATATCAACAACTTTAATAGGTGCGTCATTTGATAGTTGTAGCTGCAACCAGAGCAACAGCTACCTGAATTGGCCAAACCCAGCAATGAAGACATGCAGAGATCAGCAGTGATCCCTTCATGATGGATAAAGCTGAAAGAAGAGGAAACTCCAGTAGGCAATGTGTAGTCACAGAAACAATAACCATTGTCACCTGATTATTACGCGCATTCACATAAGCTGAATGCAAAATACAGCACATGGGATTCAATCTAACTGAGGATATATGGTAAGTAGACTGCCTCACCAGTATGAAATAATCACTTTCAACCCACTTTGGAGTAGTTAACCCACTAAGTAGCCAAGCTTGTGGTGTCTCCACCTCGATCTACTTTCATGCTAGCAGTTAATTAATGAATACACATAAACCTCGACCACTTCAGGTACTTACATACATGTCCCACAATTACTCACCATTCTTCACAAGAACGGTTGCGTGAAGAGAAAACAAACGATGCCAGCTGTTCTCCTGAGCTTGGCTGCCTCCCCCACACTGCTGCTGTTCAAAGACTGGAGGCTTGATCTGACAGTAGAAAAGAAGAGAGCCACAACTGCTTCGTTCCAACTCCTCACACACAGCCAGTCGTTTCACTAAATTAGAGAATGTACAACATAAAAACACACCCGCATGCAAATTTTTGTGAGCTCAGTTAACCACAAAATTATTATTTAAGGGAATTTATTTAAGGGAATGAACAATTAGAACACCTTCAACCAACAAAAAAAATGCCAAGCACACGTCTTGTACAAGTGTAGTTACTGCTTCCTAGATTCTCCCTGAGCTGTCTCTGTTAGAACATGAGATTGCCATGGAGCATTTCCAGTGCAAACATGGAGTGCCAGCTCTCAAGCCCCTAGGTAACTATCATCACAGCTTCCTTCAGTAAGGTATATCAGTATCTAATCATGAGGATGGCGATTTCTTGAAATACAAGGCCAGAAAGTGCTAGCTACACAACAGGTTGATGTCTCTTTTTCTACTTGGCTTGTACATAGCTTAGCCTGTAGACATGCTATCACAATACAACAAAAGCTCTTTTCAATTCTCCTCCATGCTTTAGATAGAGACCACAGCGAAAGATTGTGACGCAATAAATAAAAAATTCAAGTGTGATAATTGTTTGTGGCTCTCTGAAACAACGAAAATTTGTAACCATGAAATATGTTCCTGCGAACAGTTTCAAATTTTAGTTTCCCACACTACTCCCGTGAACAATTTAGAGCTTTAGTCTATCACGCTATAGTATGGACAAAAATTTGAAATCCTAAGCATTATATACCTCTAGCCTGCAAAAACATTGAAATGAAATACATTCGACACAAGTATTTCCAGATTACAGTCAACACTATTGTAGGTGTGGTGGTTGCTTTCATACATACCCAAAGGGAGGAGCCCAAAGAACTCTGCTTCTAGTTTCAAAATTTTCAAATCCACGTTTCTGAAAGTAAGAGAAGTCGACAAAAAAGGTTATTAGTCACATTAACACAACCAAAGCTAGTTGTTGAGTACTACACTTATAACAGTTGGCAATGTGCTGCTAGAATAACATTTTATGCCTCACTATCAACATGCATGTGCATGGATAAAATCATCATTCTGTAGGTATACAGACCGATAAATCTATATATATACTTGGAAAGCTAGGCAGGCATTGGCAAAACTGTGCTAATTCTGCTTTGCCAGCAATATCACTCTCTCTACTACTATGCTAGCGGAGATACTATTATTATCCTTTTATGCTCAAACGACATGGCATCTGAGCATGCTCAGTGGAACTTTGCGTAACATCACGATAATAGGACATTTGATATGAGTCATGTCCACTGCTGAGTCAGATGATCTATAAGAACTCTTTTCCATTTCATACAACAGGGTATATATTCCAGATCTACAGAGAGAATTGTCATAATCTGGCAGCTGAATGGCAGGTCTTACTGTGCCAACCATCATCAGCTACCTGTCAAAGGATGTTCAATACCCTGAAAAAAATATTCCAGTAAACAAAATAGAGCACTAATACATTATGTTTAACTTCCCTTGATGTTATTTATTAATGTTTAAATTTGCAAAAGTTATATGCTCCAAAAAGGGATCAATCATGCTAACATAAGCATATCTTACACATAAAGTTACCTATTATGCTCAAAATTAATGCCAGCATAATTCACTAATGCCCATATCTAGGATGCCAGATGCAGAGCACAGCCTGGAAAGTTCACACATGGCTAACACTTCCCCTGGCTAGCTAACTAGGATGTCACATGATTAATTGTTGCAGCTGGAGAGTTTCGCACTTGGCTAGCTAGGATGCCATATGATATAACTGTTGCAGAACTCGGCCTGGTGAGTATCCTACAAGGATATAATGTCTATAAAGTCTGTCTAGGATGTTTAAGATATCACAAGCCCCAAACCATCTTTGCAGGTGTCATGTCGCACTGGTAAGATTTACTTGCGTAGCAAGTAGCCAGCAACTAAAAATAATACTCTCAATCTGAAAATAATCACTTCAGGTAGAGTAGCTAGCTAGGCTAGCTGCATGCTCTCAGCCTCATGGTGACTTAGCTGCATATGATTCATGAATCTGGATAACTCACAGAGCCATAAAACGACAGGTAGCAAATAAAACCAGGTAAAAATATAAACTACTAACAACTTTATTCATAGAAAATAAAAGAAATGCATTTTTTTTTAACTTGGAGAATAAACCAGTAGAGCAATGCAATGCAAAACATGCACTCAATAACAGGCTGCACATACAAGGCTGCACATACAACCAGACAGATTTTTGGCAAGTCATGTTAAGATTTATCATCACCTCAAGTCCACACTCCTGGTTCTCATGAAGTTGAGAATGGGACCAAAAGAATCTGGATCACGGTCAATGAATATCTACAAGAATGGGGGAGGAGAGGGGCGAGTCATTACTGTCTAGCCTAATATTGTTGAAATTCTCCTCTAGCTTACTGCTCCTGTATCATCTTTGTGAGAAGCAATACGACCACTCATAAGACTACTGAAAAATGAGTCAGGTATCCATGTCAGCGTCTGCCTGGATGTAGAGAATCTAGAGAAACAAATCACTAAGTCACTACGTGTTCCTAAGGAGCGGAGTGTACATTAATTAGAATGTCGAATTTGGCTAGCCTTTTTCCTCCAACGTTAAGGACTATTATCTCTTGGTGAAAATCCGTTGTTTTTCTTGATTCAACCGAGTAGGCAGTCATTCTCTCCGGGGAACTATTTATCGGCAACCATCCCTTTTGTATACGAAGCGTTTCTATTTTTAGAATATTCAAGTGCTGATCAAGCAAAAAAAAATACGGTACATTCATAAAAGTGCGTAACCCATATTCGTTTCCCAGCACATGCATATAGCTGGTTTACCAAAAATTTATGTAGTTTCCTAGCATGGTTCACTAATGCCTTCAACTAGGCAAAGAATATTTTTTACATTTAGAACTCATCAACTTTACAGAACAAGAACATACACAGCAGGTAATATAGCATAGTAAATGTTGGTCCACTATTGTATAAATTGTTTAGTCGACTTCTTCCATTCTAGAAGCATCATCATCTTCACCTTCTAGGGGAGGCATGTCTTCAGTGGCAGAATCTACAGAGAATGTACATGTATACATTGATACATACGTATACATTGATGTGATATAGCACACACATCAACTAACCTTCTCCAGAAGCTTCAATATCATCATCAATGCCCAAACCAAGTTTAATCATGCGGTGGATCCTGTTAGCATGGGTCTGGGGTTCATCCAGAGAGAAACCCGAAGCCATGAGTGATGTCTCGTAGAGCAACATTACCAGATCCTTTACCGATTTGTCATTCTTATCCTTGTCTACCTTTGATCTGAGAGTATCAACAATGGGATGATCAGGATTCAGTTCTAAGTGCTTCTTGGCAGCCATATAGCCCATGGTTGAGGTGTCGCGGAGAGCTTGGGCTTTCATGATGCGCTCCATGTTCGCAGTCCAGCCATACTGGCTGGTGACAATGCAGCACGGGGATGTAACCAGGCGCTGTGAGACAACTACTTTCTCCACCTTCTTGTCCAGCAAGTCCTTCATGACTTTACACAAAGGCTCAAACTTAGATTTGACCTCTTCGAATTTCTTCTTCTCGTCATCTTCTTCAGGAAGTTCCAGACCCTCCTTGGAGACACTAACCAGAGTCTTTCCATCGTATTCTTTCAACTGCTGTACGCAGTATTCGTCAATGGGTTCCACCATGTAGATCACTTCATAATTCCGCTTCTTCACACGTTCCACGAAGGAAGAGTTTGCAACTTGTTCACGGTTCTCACCAGTGATGTAGTAAATACTCTTTTGATTCTCCTGCACAATGAGGAAAAACAACAACATTTAAGTTTTGCTAATTTAAGTTTTGCTAATTAAAACATTCTCATACTACTATTACCTTCATTCTGCCGACATAATCCTTAAAGGAAGTGAATTCCTCACCAGAGGTAGAGGTATGGTAGCGAAGTAGATCAGCAATCTTCTTTCTGTTCTGGCTATCCTCATGGATCCCAAGCTTAATATTCTTCGAGAACTGCTCGTAAAACTTCTTGTAATTATCAGCATCTTCTGCAAGGCCTTGAAAAAGCTCCAAGCATTTCTTGACGAGGTTTTTCCTGATAACCTTCAGAATCTTACTCTGCTGAAGCATCTCACGAGAGATATTGAGAGGAAGATCTTCAGAGTCAATCACACCTTTGATAAAGTTGAGGTACTCAGGGATGATCTCCTCACAATTTTCCATGATGAAGACACGTCGTACATACAGCTTGATGTTGTTCTTCATCTTTCTGTTCTCAAAGAGATCAAAGGGAGCTCGTTTGGGTACAAAAAGCAATGCACGAAACTCAAGCTGGCCCTCAACAGAGAAATGCTTGACAGCAAGATGCTCTTCCCAGTCATTGGTGAGAGACTTGTAGAACTCTCCATAATCCTCCTGGCTGATATCGTCTGGGTTACGGGTCCAAATGGGTTTCATCTTGTTCAACTCCTCCAACTCTGTGTACTTCTCCTTGATCTTCTTCGTTTTCTTCTTGTTCTTCTGTTCCTTGTCATCCTCTTTGTCGTCATCCTCATCCAAATCCTCAATCTTAGGTTTATCTGCCTCATCTTCATCCTTCTCTTCATCTTTCTTATTTTCTTCGTCATCCTCTGCCTCGTCGTCTGTGATCTCCTTCTCCCTCTCCTTGGACACCACGAGAGAGATTGGGTACCCAATAAACTGAGAGTGCTTTTTAACTACGTCTTTCACTTTCTTCTCTTCGAGGTATTCGGCCTGATCCTCTTTCAGGGAAAGGATTATTTTAGTGCCTCTCCCAATTGATTCTCCCTTGTCATCAACACGAACCGTGAATGAGCCACCAGCAGAAGACTCCCAGATGTACTGCTCATCATCATTATGCTTGAAATATAAGTAAATACATTGTAAATGTGTACACATTGCCAACAAGTAGCATGCTATGACATACCTTGGAAATTACTTTGACTCTTTCTGAAACCAGATAGGTCGAGTAGAACCCCACACCAAATTGACCGATCATGGAGATATCAGCTCCAGCCTACAAATACCAACAAGAATTCATAAATATACTACAAATGAGCAAGAATCACATTTTAACACCCAGAATGCATGGTAACCATCACAATTTATGTACCAAAATTGGACTGGATTCGTATACAAATTAGATTTCTAACCCAATCCCCACCTCCAATATATACACGTGGCAACAAAGAATGATCTAGACAATTCTGCAGCATCTAGACTTCCTGTTGAATGTAACTTTGAAATGGTAACAAGATAACCAAAATTAGAAAGAGTGTACATGGAATGTTATGGTTTCAGTTAACCACACAATGCTCGAGATTATAAAGTTGACCTCAAAAACCACATGATCTCAAAAACCATATCCTCTGCCTGAAGTCTCCTTACATACTCCAAGGCATGTATGATCTTGGCCTTACTTATAGAATACAAATAACTGGAATTGAACAAATCAGGGTTGTATTTAGGGGTTAGCCCACCCCCACCCCCAATTAATTTAGGATACATGCTGGGTCAGCCCCCCCCCCCCCCCCCCCCCTCCTCCCACCCAAAAAAATTTGCTTCCGGTAAACAGTCCTGACAAATATACCTGAAGAGCCTCCATGAAGCTCCTAGTGCCAGATTTTGCAATGGTGCCAAGGTTATTGACAAGATCTGCCTTGGTCATCCCGATCCCAGTATCCTGGATAGTGATAGTATTGTCATCCTTGTTGGGAGTGATGGTAATCTTCAGCTGCTTCTCAGAATCCAGCACGGAGGGGTCTGTTAGACTTTGGTAACGGATCTTGTCCAATGCCTACAAAAAAATAGTAAGGTGGTACAAATGGAAGGGATACTAATAGAGTTACTTACATCTGAGCTGTTTGAGATGATTTCTCTGAGGAAGATCTCTTTATTGGAATAGAAGGTATTGATGATCAAGCTCATCAGCTGAGCAATCTCAGCTTGAAAGGCGAAGGTTTCCACTTCACCCTCCATTTCTACATCTTGCTGCGGTTCAGTCATAGCTCCTGTAAAAAAGAAAGGCGAGTTGTCAAACACAAGATTAAAACAAGTAGACTGTACCTACAGTAACACAAGATTAAAACAAGTAGACTGTACCTACAGTATATCAATACGATAGTGTCCTAGCCGTAAACTTCAAGATAACTCCAAATAACTGTAGGTTGCAATTCAGTTCCAACTGATGTATTTGACAAAAACCGCCTTACTTGTAACGTGTGGATAAATCTAGAAACTTCTCCACGTGTAGTATGGATGCAGTATAATTGACCCAGCGCGCTTAGTGTAGACAAATCTAGAAAGTTCTCCACGTGCATGTCCATTGCTCATGCGCAATCGCTGTTTAGCTGCCCGCTGACGCGCCCCTTTAGAAGGAGGTGTGGTTTATTATATACCCAACCCCCACCCCAACCCCTCTGGTCGCTTCCTGCTTACCCAAGATGGCTACTTCAAGTTCAAGACATTCTGTTGGAGTATTTTCAGAGATAAAAACAGATTTTCACACCACGGAAGGGTCGTACAGGAGGATCAAGGCTTCAGAACACTGCAGACCAAGCAGGCAGCCACTATTTGGCAAAGAACTTTCTCCAGTGCAAATTTCACTGGTGTCATGCAAATGTAAAGATGGACTCCAGGAGTGGATTGTTTTCAATTCCAGCAAGGAGCTATATTTTTACCCCTTCGAGGGTGTTGGAAAGGTGAATGAACTACTTATTTCGGAACACCAAGTATATAGTTGTCTGTAACTGTCAAGTTGTTTATTCATGGATTGATGTCTTTTAAAAATACACCTCTCAGTAATTTATATGCCCTCCAAAATTTCACAACAGATACCTGACTTGAAGCGCCCAATTGATAAGCGGGTATACAAGGTCCCGACTATACCAGTCTGCCATGACTTCAACATCATGACAAGAAGTACCAACCACCTGGATTTAGTGGTGGGTTTTTCTACAGGTCCTTTGCAATTCCTCAACCCACTGGAGAAACTGGCAGTGTGTGCCTTCAATGAGGATGTAAGTACAACTGTTGAAGTGGCTTAATTAGTTAACTGCTAGCTACAATGAACGCCCTTGGAAAAGTTCCCTATTGATTTTGTGTGTCCTATATTTATTTCTTATGGTATAAAACATGTGTGGATATCAAACATGTATGTCAGTGAGTCTGCCAGCACTCCCTGTATTCATTTTTTAAATGGAAAGTGTATAATTGTTGTATTTAAGACACTACCACTTAATTTAGAATTAACGGTTTCATACAGACCTCTGGTTTGGTTCCATTAGCAATGAAATCCTAACAAGAGGTTTACACTTCATGCGTGCATGAAATGGGTTAAAGCCATCAACTGTGTCCATCTTTATGTACTGTGTACAAGAGATGGAAGACATGCCATTACAGTTGTAACTGGAGTCACTCAGGTCCATGCCGCAAATCTTAAAGTGTTTTTACATCATGTCGTTGCTAAAGACATCACTTACGTCACAATATCCCCGAAGTCATTTATCCCTTGCAATCCAGATGGAAGATCTGTATAGGTCTGGGAGGCAGTTATGGTTCCACGTACTTAGGCTATTATAATACATGGATCCACAATATGATGGTGTTGGTTGTTTACAGATCCTTATAACAGCTGGCACCAACAAGTTGATAGCTTAAACAAAGTAGCTAGAAGGTGGTGGGCAATTGAACCAGTGCAGAGCACAACCTGGCAAGTATTAGGTGGGCAAATGAACCAGTGCAGAGCACAACCTGGCAAGTATTAGGTGGGCAAATGAACCAGTGCAGAGCACAACCTGGCAAGTATTAGGTGGGCAAATGAACCAGTGCAGAGCACAACCTGGCAAGTATTAGGTGGGCAAATGAACCAGTGCAGAGCACAACCTGGCAAGTATTATATGCAGACTAGCTAGAAGATGGTAGACAATTAAACCAGTGCAGAGCACAATCTGGCAAGTATTATATGTAAACAGATTAGCTAGAAGATGGTGGACAATTGAACCAGTGCAGGGCAGAGCCTAGAAAGTATATTATGTGGACATTGCAGCTACAAGTTTGTCTGGTCTCTTCAGTGGTGGGATAAGCACCGACTTGAGTAGGAGGAGAGAGTACTGTACTCACGACAGGTGCATGTCAGGTGATGTCCAGTGAAGTAGGTGCCTAATAAGTAGGTAATACTGCCACAACCTATCCTAGGAAACCCTGGAATTCCCATTTGCTTGGAATTATCCTTATATACCCCACCTAGTGAGAATGAATGACTACACTTCATGGATATAGGAATGCTTGCATCCCAGGATACTTGGGACTATCCTGGAATGATGGAACATACAGCATGGATATCGGTATCCTGGGATTACACCAGGATAATCATAGCCCTGGAATACTCTAACCTTAATACTGATCATGGCCTCCATGACCCTAACCTTGGAATATCCCAGCCTAGAATACCCTTAGCCCTCACCCTAACCCTAGAATATCCCAGCCTAGAATATCCTTAGCCTCACCCTAACCAGTGTTTGCATTTTACCCGGGTAAAACCTATTTAGCTCAACCCAGTGGATAAAACCTGTGTTTCAGGGATTTACCCAGGTTTTACCCCTATTTTACCCGGGTTTTACCCAGGTATTACCCAGTGATATAAAACACTTATTTGTAGCCCTGTCTTAGCCCTGTCCCAGAGCCACAAGTGTCTGGGTGGTGGTGGACACCAGGGCTATTTAAAAGGGGCAAGCAAATACCACAGGTCATCATTCACTGCTTACAGTTTAGTAAGTATACTGCAATTACAAAAATGAGAAAGCCCAGAAACTCGTCTTCTGCCACAGGCTCCTGCGAGGACCTCAGGAGATTGACTATTAAATCTGTTTGACTTGCATATCAATTGGACTTTAATCCCATGAATCTTGTTTAAATATTTAAATAAATCATTAAATAAAAAATATATACTCTAGTAGACAACCTTGTCACTTGGTAAATAAATGCTGAGTGAAACACAGCTCCTGTTTTTGTCTAGTTCTTTACAGTTGCCATTTATTGAATGTCTTCCTGATTACAGAGTTAATTTCTTATAATATCTTTACAGTTTATAATAAATCTATTGTGTGTATTATTTTATCCTGGGTTGTATCCATGTTTGAGTAAAACCCGGGTAAAAGGTATTTAACCCAACCCGGGTTAATCCCAGGTTACACACAAGCCCTGGATAAAACCTGCGAACTCTGACCCTAACCCTTGAATATCCCAGCTTAGAATACCCTTAGCCCTCACCCTAACCCTAGAATATCCTGGCTTAGAATACCCTTAGCCCTCACCCTAACCCTAGAATATCCTTAGAATACCCTTAGCCCTCACCCTAACCCTAGAATATCCTGGCTTAGAATACCCTTAGCCCTCACCCTAACCCTAGAATATCCTGGCTTAGAATACCCTTAGCCCTCACCCTAACCCTAGAATATCCTGGCTTAGAATACCCTTAGCCCTCACCCTAACCCTAGAATATCCTGGCTTAGAATACCCTTAGCCCTCACCCTAACCCTAGAATATCCTGGCTTAGAATACCCTTAGCCCTCACCCTAACCCTAGAATATCCTGGCTTAGAATACCCTTAGCCCTCACCCTAACCCTAGAATATCCTGGCTTAGAATACCCTTAGCCCTCACCCTAACCCTAGAATATCCTGGCTTAGAATACCCTTAGCCCTCACCCTAACCCTAGAATATCCTGGCTTAGAATACCCTTAGCCCTCACCCTAACCCTAGAATATCCTGGCCTAGAATACCCTTAGCCCTCACCCTAACCCTAGAATATCCTGGCTTAGAATACCCTTAGCCCTCACCCTAACCCTAGAATATCCTGGCTTAGAATACCCTTAGCCCTCACCCTAACCTAGAATATCCTGGCTTAGAATACCCTTAGCCCTCACCCTAACCCTAGAATATCCTGGCTTAGAATACCCTTAGCCCTCACCCTAACCTGGCTTAGAATACCCTTACCTCACCCAAATCCCAGCCTAGAATATCCCTAGCCTCACCATAACCCTTGAATATCCCAGCCTAGGATACCCTTAACCCTCACCCTAACCCTGGAATATCCCAGCATAGAAAACCCTTAGCCCTGACCATAGAATACCAGCATCATCCCGGAACTCAACCCTGACTAGGGATAGTCCGAGTATCCCTAGGATCTAAGGATGTCTATCCTAGGGGGAAATGGGGCAGTACTGGACATTTACGATAAAAGGGGTTGTACTTATCCTAACAACAAACATGTTGAGCATGCATAAGCGAAAGGGTATAGCCAGTGTTCAGCACTTAGAACTTTTTGTCGATGCAGGCATGTCATCTATGAAGCATGCAGCCTACCGGTATGTGTTCTATGTACTGTGCTTGTTCTGGTGTGTTGGTATCATATCTTGGAGATGGTATTTTCACTGTTGCTTGTGCGTGTTATTTTATCAGGTTGTGGGAACGCAACATTAGTGCATGCAGCTTATTTGAACCTGCCTTTATAAGGGCTGCAGTTACTTACTGAACCTACCTGCAATTACTATTGGAAGAGAAGTTACTATTGAGGGAGTTACTGACAAAAGTGAATAGCCGACAATCACATCTTCCATCTTCAACACTCTCTTTCTGGCCAGTCCTAATGTTTCTAGAAGCTTATCTTGTTGAAGAAGGCTTTACAGGCATTTATGCCTACTGCGAAACACTCTGAATTCCTTCGCTTTGATAAAGGAGGCAGCACTCCTGGATAAGATTTTTTCTGCTGTAAGTTTTGTTTTAGACCTTGTCTGATGCTGATCTTTAACGGGGGGGGGGGGGGGGGGGGGGGGGGGGGGTTCTTCTTTCTTTTTTCTTCCTTCTTCTTTCCCCCCCCCCCCCCCCCCCCCCCCCCCCCCCCTTTTTGCCCTTCTTTTTTTCCCCTATAAATGTTCCATGGTTACAACTGAAGGTGGTTACAACTGAAGGTGGCATTCCTAATAAGAGGATATGTGCTATATACCAGACTCAAGTACATGTACATGTAATAGCTCTCTCCAAATGCATATACTTGATATAATGTTAGTAAATCTTTCTGTGTATGTATTATTATATACAAGGGACAAGTGGATAATACCCGTGTAACTGCTATCAAGTGGGTCCCTGGCTCCGAACACCAATTTGTCTCATCTCACCGCAGCGGAAATCTCTACGTTTGGACGACCGAAGGTCATGCCACTTCCAAAGCTTGCGTTCCTCAGAGCTATGTCCTGCACAGAGAAATCCTTGATGCCAAGATTTATGCCATCAAACAGAAACAGAAATCTCCTCTCCTCTTTCGTTGGTACATTGGCCATGGATCGATAAACTCTTTTGCCTTCTCGCCAGACTCGATTCACATCGCCATCGTGAGTCAGGACGGGTTTCTGAGGGTTTACAACTTCAAGGAGCAGACACTCTACGGTAGGATGCGTAGCTATTTTGGTGGGCTTCTGTGTGTGTGTTGGAGTCCTGATGGTAAGTACACAGTGACAGGTGGAGAAGATGATCTTGTCACGGTGTGGACATTCGAGCACAAGAGGGTGGTAGCAAGAGGGAATGGTCACAAGTCGTATGTAACTGCAGTGGCGTTTGATCCATACATGACGATACTGCCAAGCAGCTCCAATTCTTCAGCCGCTGCCACACGTAATGAGAGTCCTACATCAGTGCAGAGAAGAGCTGAATCATCCTCACTAACACCGAGTCTGGACGATGAGCTAGTGACGACTGATGTGATGGCTACTAGTGCGGATGCCACGGCTACTAGTGCGAATGCCACTAACTCAGAATCTTCCTCGACTAATGCCGCGACTTCAAATGTCACCACAGAGAGACATGTTCTGGATAGCAATGCTACTTCTAGCAGCTACACGGCATACCGGCTTGGCTCCATAGGTCAAGATACTCAACTCTGTCTCTGGGATCTCTCTGGAGATGCACTCAACATAAGACGTTTGAACCGTGCAAGATCGAGGATTACAAGACCACAGAGCAGCAGACCTATATCGCTAGGAGACTCTGCACTAGAGATATCTACCGCAGCAAACGAGTCGTCCGAGTTAGGAAGAAGCAAAGACACGGAGGAGAAGTCATCGTCCCATGACAACAAGGACATCAAAGAGGGAAAGAGCTTGGAATCGCCTGTTCATAATCACATAGGATCTAACGCCGTTGAAGGGAAGTTTGCTCCCAACTCCAACGTAGAAGATGATCACTGCCGTAAAGATTCAGTCTCCGTATCTTCCACGTCGTCTGCCAGCAGCAAAAGGAAGAAAAAAGATAAAGACAAAAAGAAATCCATGAAGCCCAATAGGCGCACCCTCAAAGAACCCATGAGGAAAGTCATGAAGTTTGTAGGGGGCAGCTTCAGCACATCCAACCAGAGCAGTGGTCACGGGCGAGGACAGATGGGAAACTTTGAGACTTGCTGTAGTGATGACATTGCTCCCAAAATGCATGAAGTTAACCATGTGGAACCTCTGGTGGCCGAAAAGATCAGCCAGGAGAGGTTGTCGGCGATTGTGTTTAAGGAGGATTGCTTCCTCACGGCATGTCAGGAGGGCTTTGTTTATACCTGGGCAAGACCCAACAAAAAGGTGGAGGAGGAGGAAGGTGAGGAGACAGGGGAGGACAATCATTCTGAACATAGATCTTCGTTTTCCAATCCGACATCCAGCAATGGTGGAGATCCTGCATCGAGCAATAGTGGAGTAAGTTTGTTTACTTAGATCCAATGTTGATGAGGCATTTTACTGTAGTGAGTTTCACTGTAGTGACTCTGTTGGTTTGATGTAATATATCGTAAAAGCAGGTTGTTAAGCTGGAAGCTTATAGTATCAGTCAACAAGATGGGTGTTTAGCACTGAGTAAGAGCTTAACAAGCAATGCCATGCGCACGCATAGTATTAGTCAACCAGATGGGTTATAATCACCTTCTCAATAATCAACTTCAAATTGTATTCACTCGACGTTTTGACTAGATGCTCTAATTTTCATCAGGAATAATGAGATGCTAAGGCTCGTGTGAGCCTACTATATACTGGTAGGTAGCTATTCATCACGTGCCAGTACACGTGTCTAGCACGAGCACCAGATGTGTGTGTGGGGGGGGGATAATAAATACAATAAAATTAAAATTTAAAAAAATAATATGAAATTTAAATAAAAACAAATAATAAAAATACAAATAATAAATAAACAAATAAAATAATAATAATAATAATAATAATATATATATAAATAATAAAATAACAATAATAATTATAATAAATAAATATGAAATAAATAAATAATTTAAAATATAATAAAATAATAAAATAAATAATGATGATGATGATGATGATGATGATGATGATGATGATGATGATGATGATGAATATTAAATTGATCAAATGAGAGTAATTATGGTGGTCATGGCTTCAAGTTCAGGCTTCAAGTTCAGGCTTACAGTGTAGCTCCCCAGCAGCCAGGCAAGTCCATTCCACAGTCTCGATTAAACCACTCACACTTTGGTGCTAGGCTGATGTGCAACGCCTCGTTCACTAGCAGTTCCTTCTGTCTTTTGTCCTTGTCCAAGATGGTGGCTTCCTCCCACAAAATAGGATGTCCATTATCCCATGCATGCTCAGCAATTGCAGACTTCTCTTTAGAACACTTTCTACAGCATCTTGATGTTCCTTCACTCTGGTCTCCAGTCTTCTGTTGGTCTCTCCTATGTAGTACTTTCCACAGCTACAAGGGATGCGGTACACAACGCATGAGTGCATACTAGCTGGTAAAACATCCTTCACCCTGCTCGGTTGTGTCCTCAGATCTTCCCGATCTGAAGACGACTTTGATGTTGAACTTCCTGCAGATCCTCCAGTCATGATGTCTTCACTCATCCCTGCTGCATAAGGAATCACACCATAGGATCCTTCTTTTTAAACCCCTCATTGCCTGTACTGGTGTACTCATCTTCTTTTCTGCGATTAGATGTATCTGCAGACGAAAGGTTGATGAAGGTTTGCAGATAACCATTCTCTATAAAGACCTTATTCAAATGATTGTTCTTCCTTCCAAAGGTCCTCCTTCTCAGTCACTACTCTTCTGGCTCTATCATACAAGCTATTCAACACTCCTCTTCTGACATGGATAGGATGATGTGATCTATAATCAAGGTACCGGTTGGTATGTGTGGGTTTTCTGTAAATGGTTGCAGTTAGCCTTCCATCTTCCATCCTGTGTAGGTGGCAGTCCAGAAAGGGCAATGATCTGTCCACTTTAAGCTCCATGGTAAACTTTATGGATGGCCTGATGTTGTTCAGATAGTCCAACAACTCCTGCTCACTTCCCTTCTTCACAATGCAGAAGTTATCATCCATGTATCTCTTCCAAACCCTTGGCTTCAGTGGGGCAGTTGTGAGTGCCAATTCCTCAAAGAATTCCATATAAAGGTTGGCCACCACTGCAGATACTGGAGAGCCCATTGCTGCACCCTCTTTCTGCTCGTAGTATTTTTCTTGAAACCTGAAGTAGGTGGATTTCAGGCACAACTCCAACCGATCCCATCAGCACCTAATGTAGTCCTCTCATGCAAGCTCTCATCTTTCGTCAACATTCTAAAAAATTACTTCCACAGCCTCATCAATGGGAACATTGGTAAAAAGAGAGGAAACATCAAAACTGGCAAGACACTCATCCTGTGCTAAACATTCACCTTGAATACACTTGATAAATTGCCCAGAATACTTGACATGTGTACTTGTATTTCCAGCTAGAGGTGATATCAAATATGCTATGAACTTGGAAAGATTATACGACGGTGCACGTATACAAGACACATAGGCCTAAGGGGAACCTGTATCTTAGGGAGCCCATAAATCAGTGGTGGTCTACTTCCAGTGGGCCTAATTCTATTGTATAATGCACTTGTTACTTCTCCCGTCTTCTCCATATTCTTTAACACACGATTCACCTTGATTTCCTGTGCCTTGGTAGGATCCTTCTTCAGTATTCCATATGTTTTGGTTTCCAGCATTCCTGTCAGCTTTGAAATGTACCAGTCCTTTGTCATCAGAACTATTGTCTTTCCTTCGTCTGCTGGTAAGATTACAAGCTCTTCCATCTTCCTCAGTTCTTCAAGGGCCTTTCTCTGTTCCTTTGTCAGGTTGTCCTTCAGTTTTCCTGTTCTTCTCAAAATTCCACATATTCTTCCTCGAAGCTCATGTGCCTTGTTACCCTCCAGCTTACTGGCTAGATCTCTTCCACTGCAGCTATGGTATCCATCAGAGATTGACTCCTTGGAGCAGGGACAACGTTTAGACCCAAAGCAAGCACTTCTTCCTGAGCTGGAGAAACTGTCAGATATACCACCCATCTGTTCAAGTCTTGGGATTGAAATTTCACTTCTCTCGATCTCCTTCTCTCCAAAAGTGTCTCCAGCTTCTTTTGATGTTTCTGCTTGGATTTGCTGTGTTTAGCACCGAGTAGGAGCTTACAAGCAATGCCCATGCGCATGCATAGTATCAGTCAACCAGATGGTGTTTAGCACCGAGTAGGAGCTTAATAATCAATACCCATGTGCACACATCAATTTCTTATAGGTAAGTATCATCCAGTGTGTGTCTGGACTGGCTAGTGTCTGGACTGGCTAGTAGAGAAGGCGTAGGGTCAAACTGTTGCTGAGCAGAGCCTGGAGCATGTCAGATTCGGACATCCATTCTGCAATTTTGTACAGTCACCATAATAGAAGATTTGCTGACTTTACTCATGATCAATGCTTAAAAAGAAGGACCCAGGTTGTAGTTGTGGTTTTAAAATATATCAATGATTTTGGTCTCAAAAAGTAGCACATTCTGTGTGCTTTCTAATGACAATGTGTTACAATAAATGTAAATAGGAGCAATAACACTGAGGTCAGTAATAGTAGCCTTACACTCTAACCATAGGTCTTCAGGACTAGCCATTTATGGGGCTATTAGAGTACCCACAGATGCAACAACACGTGTATGACCACTTTCTTAAAAAGTAAAAACATATTATTTTCATTATTGCAAGTGAGGTGAGCACACAAACTGGAATCTATCTCATGAGAAAAAGGCTGGATTGAAAAGGCGATCGCTCAAAAGAAAGAGCTTAAAAAAGTATGCACTAAGAGCAAAAATTGACTAAGTTATAAATATATGTGTCGTCAATGCACTTTTATGGGAAATCATGTTTAAAGTTGCTTGTATCGGCTTGGTCTTGTTTCTTGCATTTTTAATCGACCAACACTTTCTCGAGACAGATTTAGAGCTAGTACAACACCACACAACACAAACACATTGATGGATGAGTAGAAGAAAAGGAGAGTTCACAAATACTATAATGGTTTTATCCCCTTACCGTCAGAAATGCCTACGGGCGCAAAATGGACGATGAACACACACACCAAAAAAATCATAACAAATGTATTGTTAACTCGATTGATTCAATATTTGCCCCCCCAAAAACATGGAGAGGGTTGTTTTACTAATATACGAAGTTTCAATTGACTTGCTCGTAGCTAATTAAGGTAATCACGAGGTTAAAGTTGTTGAAGTTGTGGAAAAAGATGGCATTACCGTTTAACCTAGACAGGGTTTTGGAGCTGCTGTTTGGCGACAACTTCATTCTCTCAGATAGTGAGAGCAGTGATGAAGAAGATGCTAGGATGCAAGTAGTGATCCCGTGTACCCTGAGGATAGCTGATCTCAGGGGAGCTATTGTTTCTGATGAAGTAGATTACAGTAATTCAGGAGAACAGTTCAAGGTACCTAAGTATAGTAGCTAGAATAATGGAAGAATTTTAATAGATAGCTATAACAAAGTATGGATATACAATAATAAATAGTAGAGCAAGGTTGATAGCTTGAAATTATGCTTAGCTCTTTCTATTATGATTTTGTACAGCTTGATAATCAGATTCTGCAATAAAATATGATATCCCTCTGTGACAGATTCTGCTTAAAAAAGACTTGGGAATCTATTATTATTATTAGTAATTCTATTTTTTTATTTTATGTTAGCATAATTTTTTCCACAACTGGTTCACGTGCTGGGCGCGTTGTCAGGTGTGATTTGTATCATGTGGTGAATAGCTAGCTACCGGTATATAACAAGCTCATGCCAGTCGTAGTATCTCATTATTCCTGGTGAAGGCTAGAGCACCGAAACGTCGAGCAAGTAAAAATTCAAGTTTATTATTGTGAAGGTCATTGTAAGCAAATGTCCAAACTATCCTCTTGGCATTTTTTGTTGTTTCAATTAGCAGATGTTTACATACTGTGTGTATATTTCCGTCTGCAGATTAACAGTCCAAAGCCTACCTCAGCATCAGACCACGACATCAAAAGTACTTCAATGTAGCCGATTTTTAAACAATTTTTAATTAATTTATTTTTTGCTTTGTTTCTGTGTTTGGTTGAAATAGCAATCATTTTTAGAAACACTCATGTGATTATATATAGATGCACAATGCAGTGTATATGTATGCGTTAGCTGGCAGCAATCGCGATGTTGCTGTCATTCATCAACGTATTTTTAATACAAGCCCTATTCCTTTAATTATGATGATTGACAAATTCTGTAGCATTTGTACCGCACAATGAATTGCAGAAACTTTTTTTTAAGGGTGATCTATGCTTAGAGCTTCGTAGCTTCCGTGTACATTATAGATATGAGTCATGCCATGCCAAAGGTGGATAGATAGATATGTTCACCCATTTCATTGACACTGCTGCAGTCATCATCACGTATGCCAAGTGTATGAAATCACTAGTTTGGTATAGTATACAGCTACCACATATGTATGCTATATTTCCTTGGTTTACGCTATTGGACACAGCATCTGTCCCACTCCCACACACCCTTCAAAGTCCTTTTATTTGAGTGCTGTTGTTCAAACGTCAATTAAAATTTCACATCATAGAAAAAGGTTAGCTAGCTCATTACCTTCTAAAAAGTACACATGGGTGGAGCAATGGGAGGTGTTAACTATATTGATGTCACCAGATAACATACAAAAATGGATTTGTTAGCACTATAGGTGCTAAATATCTGACATCCCTGATACACAATGTAGAGGTTAATAACTGAATGGTTCTAAGAAAAAGCATGTGACAGTTCAGTAGGTGCTGTATATAGGTAGCATTAATAGGCTCTAGATCAGATCATGTAGCATCTTTTCAACCTGCAGACTATACACAGGGAATTTGATGGCATACAACAAGCTGTTGAATAGCACACCAGTACCTTCAAAGTAAATCATTACAAATTGTCAATGACAGCACTCTTGTCTCAGCCATATCTTGGATAATTAATTTCACTAAATTGTACTAAGTGCAGAGAATGAATGAATATGCATCATAAGAGCTACCACATTGTTAAGTACTAGGGTTCAGGTAAGCTATAATGTTCATAGCACTTCACACAATCACCATTATATCACACATCACATGTATTACTATATACATATACACAGAGACTACCACCTATCGGTAGTGTCACAATCCACCATCGCATATTTATATATATATAGAGCACTTCAGATATCACACATCATGGATCAGTCTAGGTATGTCGGTCCTTAACCCAGGCAGGCAGGGCACAGTATGCCACACCCATCCCAAAGAGCAAGATGTCAGGTGCACGGACACTGCTGGTGGAATAACTTCTTGTACCTGTCACACCGCATGGTACGGACTGCAACAGACACGATGCAGTGTGACCACCTCTTGAGAACTTCACTCAGCTGCTCACAGAGTGCTTCTTGATAAGCATACCCACCTCAAACCATCTTGAAAGATGCTGCCGCATCGCTTGGTCGAAGGTCAATGCTATTGGATCCATGCCATAGCAGAGGACAAGATGGACAGCTTCTTGGTCAGATGCATGCATGTTGTACAGAGCATGTTACCAGTGTTCAGGTTGCTGCAGTCACCAGTGGGGTTCCCATTGATGTTGAACAGTTAGACCCACTCCGTCAGGTGAGCCCATGTTGTTGACTTGAGTGACCCCTGCCCTGCTTCCAGAAAAACCACGCTCTGCAGGATGACCACATGGGAACTATGCTGTCATCATGCTGTCATCATGCTGTCATCATGCTGTCATCATGCTGTCATCATGCTGTCATCATGCTGTCATCATGCTCTGCACCAGGGAATGTGAGACTAGACTAGCCCATTACTTGGATGGATGACCACCAGGAAATTTAGGGTTCATTGGGGGGGGGGGGGGGGGGGGGGGGAGTTGAAGTGAAGTGGTGGCTTGGTAGAAAAAATTATGTCTGAAAAAAATAATGCAATACCTTATTGAAAAACTTGACCAATAAATGTAGGTGTCACGGGGATGGTGTAGTGGGAGCTTGGTAGAAATACATGGTTGTAAGCTAGCTAGGAACTTGGTCTGTAGCCAGGATTGTTGAGAGGTTTGTGTATTGACAGAACCACATGCACTTTCACTCTTGAAACCACACCTGCTAACCCAATCATCACACGCCTTCCAATTAATTTGACCACGTAATTGCCTGCAGTTATGACTGCAGTCATCCTTGTGGAGTTTCTAGAATTCATTCACAGCCTTCACAGAGACATAGGTCAGAGATTGAAGCAAGTTACAGGAGAGGCAGTCTTCAATATTTACTACAAAAATCTTGGCAGGTGCCAGAGAGTTCATTATTTCTTGTCTTTGGGCAACCAGGGTGATAATGACATCGTTATTACTGGGTTGGGTTTTCCATGGGAGCAATTCATTTATCATTTGAAGTGTTGCAAAACAGTCCTAATTATAGTACAATTATTGTTACACAGACAAGTTCTACCGTTAGATCTATGGACAGGCTACCCATCGTAAGTTCAGTCCTCCACAGCCAACTGAACATGAGATTCAACTACAGAGTTGCCAACCTTCCCGGAATGGTCCCGGAATTTTGAGCCTTGTCCCGGAAATGTCCCGGAATTTATAGCTACGCGCACCTTGCGCTTCCACTCGCTTAGATGGCCACTGCAGTCTCAAGCTTGTTTAGTTTAGTCCTTTAACGCAACAAAAACAGGACACTTTTTAGCAGAGAAAAACTTCAGATCGGGTTTGCCAAACAACCTTTGACCTTGTTTCGATTGGAGGTGCGGCACTCACGTGAAACTTCTGAGCAGATAATTGCAGAGCCATTTTGACAATAAATGGATCAAAGAATTTCAGGAGATAGGGATAGGCAAGAGTTTCAAAGGTATAAATAAAAAATATATAATGACAAAGTAAGTAAGCATGGAATACAGCAAATACAGGGTAAATAATAACATCATGGGTACAGTGTGCTGCTTGTGTTCAATGCAATAGTAATGTCAGTAGTCTTGCCGTCACTTGTATGCCCGATGTACTGTGTGCAATCGACTTTGGTGTTACCCATGGTGGCCGTAATGATGTCACATCTCACCTCAAGAACAAGAAACATAAGGATATGTCAAAGGCTGTGCTATCAACTATTCCAATCACCTCTCTCTTCCAACATCAGAGAAGTGATCAAGTAATCGAAGCAGAGGTCAGATGGGCTACATTTGTAGCTAAGCACAACATATCCTTTCTGTCTAGTGACCATGCCACCAAGCTTTTCAGCAAGATGTTCCCAGACTCTGAAATTGCAAAGAAATTATCCTGTTCCCACACCAAAACCACCGCCATAGTGAAGAAAGCTCTTGCTCCTTACTTCACACAGAGAGCTATGGAGTCAATGTCAAGTGGTCCATTCTTTTTGATCATTGATGAATCCCATGACAAGAGGGATAAGTCTTGCATAATTCTTTTGAGGCTTCTTGATCAACACAGGTAGGTGAAGTACGGACGAGATTCTTGTATGCCTGTTGTGAACATTGATATAGCTACCAACTTGTTTCAAGCCTTGAAGGAGTCACCGACTAATAAGAATGGGCTCAGCTTTGACAATGCAGTGTCTTTCATGTCTGATACCACCAATGTTATGAAAGGAGTGAGGTCAGGTGTGCAGAAGCTGATTAAGGATGAGATCCCAACTTTGTATGATGTTGGTTGCATCTGCCATTTGGCTGATTTAATAGTCCAAGCTGGTTTGAAGGTACTCCCAGTGAACATTGACCAGCTCTTCATCGACATATTCTACTACTTCCATAGCAGCAAGAGAGCAGCAATTTGTCATCCTAAGGTGTTCACTTTTCACCACTGAGCCAGGGGTGATTTTGAAGCATTGCCCCACACGACGGCTCAGCTTGCTGAAGTGTGTGAATCGTTACCTCAGGCAGTATGATGGTTTGAAGTCATTCTTCTTGTCTTGTGAGGAAGCTGAAACAGCTAGCATTCTTTCAAGGCTTGAGAATCCTCTGACGAAACCTCTGTTGCTCTTTTAATGGCTAAATTCAACCGGAAAGGCGCACGCTAATTAGGGGGCGCGGTCGAAAATTCGCGCCGTATATAAATTAAAGTCCCGGAATTAACTTATGGAAAGTTGGCAAGTATGCTGAACTAGCTCCTCTCACACCTTATCCTAGCGAGAGAACTTGGTGTGTGTGGAAACTATTATGCTAGTTATGGCAGCAAGCATAATCACGTTAGAGGCTATCGCCCAGTTGGGCTTTATAACCTTGCGCATATTTTGTGTATGTTGTCTTATCACTTTGGAGTTATACTTTTGTTGCATGTATGCTATCTTTTTGTGTTTGTTATGTTCCAGTTGCCTGCCATTGTTCAGACAATAAAAATTTTCATATAAATTTCGTAATTTAACTCTCAGGAGATAAAGCTGTCACGAGCCCGAAGTATTTCAGAAGACCACTCCGGGTGCCTCAGGAAGTCGCTCTCTTCTTTTCATTTCAGTAGTCCCAGAATGCCAGCCCGGCTCTTCGGAATAGCCCACATCATTGTGGATCCGCCGCCTCCCAATTCGAGCCCCGGAGTAGTTAGATGGCGTGGTTTAACTTTTAACTGGTTGTGTTTGTACACTTCTGTCTCATTTTTATCATTTTTTGTACTCTTTAAAAAAAAACTGTTTCTACATAAATGTGGCTTGCGTCGATTTTAAGGCCCCCCCCCCCCCCCCCACTTTAGTTAGCTTGTCGCAATCCCTTCTCATATGATAACCCAGATCAGTGTTAGGCCTGCGTTATGGTATATAGAACAATTGCTAGAGCAATGTGATAAGGATCTCAAGCTAAAACAATCCTCTCCTTTCACCCATTCTCACCACACAGATCCTTGCATTCATTACTATAGTCTCTGTTTATTATAAAACTTGAGGCTAGCCAGCCCATGTAGCATTCTGCGCATGAGTATGCTGGTAGTGTAGCTCAGTCCAATGTCAACAATGACTGTCTGTATATGTATGTAAATGGTGCTGACGGAGAAGGAGGACCACCAGGGAAGAACATCATTTGAACAGGAGTTATATCCACAACCCTTCATCAACCTTTCTGTGAGTAAATCTAAACACACACACACAGACAGACAGACAATCAAGGAAAAGAAGGATACATTTATTATGGCATTATATAGCAGGGTCAGTGAAGACATCAGGAGGGCCTGCAGGGAGGTCATTTTCAGAACTCTGAGGGCATAACTGAACAGGGTGAAGGTTGAATTACCAGTTAGTATGCACTCGTGTATTGTGTACTTCATCCCTTGCAGCTGTGGGAAGTACTACATAAGGGAGACCAACAGAAAGAAGATTGGAGACCAGAAATGAAAGAACACAAAGATAGCTGTAAAAAGTGTGCTCAAGAGAAATTTGCAATTGCTTAACATGCATGGGACAATGAACATCCTATTCTGTGGGAGGAAGCCACCATCTTAGACCAGGCCAGAAAACAGAAAGAACTGCTAGTGAAGGAAGGAGGCATTGCACATCAGCCTAGCACCAAGTGTGAGCGGTTCAATCAAGATTTTGGAGTACTTTAATACCAGTGGCCACTCTCAAGAGCCTGAACTTGAAATCATAACCACTATAATTTTTAATCTTAATACAGCCAATCAGAAGACAGTCAGCTGTGCTGAGCACTGGAGGAGGACCACGGCACATGATGTGAAGGAGAGGAATGGTTGGCTGCAACAAATTTATTCGCGACATTGCGACTTGGCATTAAGACTCATATGAGCCCGCCCCCTGCACTCGTGCCGGATGTGGCAAAACTACAATGTACATTCCTGTGGCAATCAAGACCCTTCGAAATCCACTAGTTACTGGGATGATGAATCAGGTAAAGGATAGAAGAGGTGAAAGCCAGGCTTACGTAATACACCGCCCCATGGCATAAGGAAGGAAATGCTATCTCTGTTCTTGGATCAGTTGGGGGCAATTCCTGTCTTTTTTTGTGTATTTGTATATATTTTTTGTTATATGTATTTTTAGTTGTATGTATTTTCATAACAGATTATGTAAGTCCTTGGAATGGTTGTTTTCTACGTCATTTAAAAAATTTAAAAAAGACATGCTTGAAATTATGGTGGTCAGTGGTTTTAAGTAGATGCCAAGGGATGCGGTACACAATGCATGAGTGCATACTAGGTAATTCATCCTTCACTCTGCTCAGTTGTGCCCTCAGAGTCCTTACCAATCTGAAAGTGACTCTGATCTTCCTGCCCTTCTGATGTCTCACTCATCCCTGCTAATAGGAATTATTACCACAGGATCCTTTTTTTCAGACCCCTGATTGTCTGTATCAGTGTACTTATTTTCATTTATATGTATCTATAGAAGAAAGGTTGATGAAGGCTTGCGGATAACCACTGTCTATAAAGACCCATTCAAATGATGCTCTTCCCCGTAGGTCCTCCTTCTCCATCACTACTCTTCTCGCTCTACCATACCACTCCTGACATAGGTAAGATAATGTGATTGGTGTGCGTGGGTTGCAAACTGTTGCAGTTAGCCTTCTGTCTTCCTTTCTGTGCAGGTAACAATCCAGAAAGAGCAACGATCCGTCTACTTCAAGCTCCATGGTAAACTTTATGGATGGCTTGATGTTGTGGTCCAACAACTCCTGCTCTCTCCCCTTCTTCACTATGCAGAAGGGTTCACATATCTCTTTCAAAACCTTGGCTTCAAGGGGACAGTTGTGAGTGCCAATTCCTTAAAGAATTCCATGGCTACTACTGTAGAGCCCCTCTTTCTGCTCATAGTATTTTCCTTGATACCTGAAGTAGGTGGATTTAAGGCACAACTCAAACAGTTCAGAACTCCTGTCAGCACCTAGTACAGTCTTCTCAAGCTAAGGCACCATTTTTGATACTAAAAAACTGCCACACTCCGGTTTTTTGTCCACACATTTTAAATCTAGTTTTAAATAATTATATGGAATGTTACCACACTTCCCAAAATGGAACAAGAATTATCATAGTGATTATTGAAAGGTCCCAACAAACAACGAAATCAAAAGTAGAAATAATACATAATTACATTACATGCAAATGATATATACCTGCATGTTCATAATGACTAAATATTTATCTTTGGGGATAGCTATCTGCATGAGCAAGAAGTCGTTACAATGTCACTTAGACTTTGCACTGAATACAATCCTCTGATGTTGAGTAATAGATAGATATCAGAAAAGCTGTTGGGAACGCAACAAGGTTCAGGAGCAGCAGTAGGATTACGTTGGGCTCTGGATCGCAGGATATTCAAGAAGTTAGCAGCATGTTCATTAGAGAGCCCCCATTTGATGGGGCATTCCCCTTTACAGTAGTTGAATGCAATTTCTTTTGGTCGTAACACCCATGTCCAGTTGCAATCTTGTTCAAAGTTGATTGTTAATCTCTTCATACAGCACTCAGCCTGACTTTCTCTGCAAAACTCAAAATCATTACTGATATCTTGTCTTTTGTTATGATCTTTAGTGTGGTTCTTCTTTCTGTAAATAGTTAAAACTAACAGACCATCATTGTCAGAATTTTCAAAGAACTGAAAGTTTGGGATTAAGATTTTACTTTGTGTTAGAGATTGTGGGCATCGATGTTGAATGTCAAGTTCCAACTCTCGTATATTTGACTGTGAGGGAGATGATTCCAACCAAAGAGTGAGAGCTTTGGTCACATTGAAGATTGCCAGTCCACCAATATCATCAGTAGCTAGAGATTCCATCGTGATGTGTGCATACCTCGACTCATTATAGTAATTTTCTGACCTTGTAATAAGACGTACATCTACCACATCTTTTGACATTCTTTGTACAGTTTCGATTTCCTGCAAGCTATTTGTCAATTGCAAATGAAACTTTCTCAGACGAAGTTGGGCACTGGAGATGAACTGCTTGTCATTCAAGTCCACTTGGAACTTGATCCTGTAAGTGCTGTAAAACTCTGACACGTTATTCCCTGAACAACAAAAAATGACTGACATCAATACACTGCTAACTGGTATTGTCTTATTACTCACTAATGCATTTATCATCACCAACAGCTACTCGGAAACTTGGCTTGAACTTCTTCACTTCTTTAGGAGAAATAGGCTTCACCTCTTGCGTGTTGAAGTCCAGAATTGCACATGGCTTGTGTTCATGATTGAGCTCTTGCATTACTTGCACAGTTTCGTACTCTTTCAGGAACTTGATGGGGATATCTGAAGGGTTTGATGGATTTGTCGGTTTTTCATCAAAACCCAATCTCAACAGAATATCTTGCTTTATCATTTGCAAAGATTGCATTTTCTCTAGCTTGCTATCTCTTCGACAGGTTTTAACACTCAAACAATGAGAAGTTGTAGTTAGGAAGAAAATTCCCATCACTGCTGCCACTTGTAGAAATTGCATGCTTTGTAGCTTGTATCTCCTGCAGATTTAGCCAGTTGCTGAACTTTCACGTTTTCACTTTTGTGGGCATTCAAAGTCAACTTTTGAGTCACTATCTCATTCCTCCTTAGTGTAGGGTTTTATAAGCAATTGCTTTCACAATTCTGCTAGGAAAAACGGTGTCTAGTTTGTAATATAATTGTGGGAGCAACAATAATGTGAGTCTAGACCAATAAAATATGTTTTTGTATTATTGGCAAGAAAATGAATTATAAGGCATGCTATGTCCATATGTGCAAAAAAACACAGCAACAATTATAATACAGTTGGAGATGTATAAAAATCCTGTTTGATCATAGCAGTCTCTTATATACTAATCTCTGTACAATACTAAGACTCACCCAACAGCCAACACTCACTGAGACTCGTCTTCTGTCACTGCACCTGCTATCATCATTGGTGGTTACATCAACTAGACCAGACATGATGTCAAAGAGACCTCCTGATTCAATTAATTGACCCCTGTATTTTCCAATTGCAATCACGTACAGGGGTCAAGTAAATTAACATCCCTGCTAGAGCCTTCAGGCATTTCTCACTCTGATGGTAAGTGGCTTGATAAGACATGTGGGATACCACTTGTATAGACTTCTTTGCACCTTCCTATGCCAACCTAGGTACTGTATATAGTTACTTCAAATAGCAGATGTATGGCCAACATAGCTGAGCCTTTGGAGAAGGAATAGTATGTGACCATTACTACTACCCATTTTTTGTTCCTATTGTTCTAGTTTGGTACTCACGGGTTGAGCTGAAGACACATCCATGAAAGGCTTTCTGGCCATAGCACTTGAAATGATATCATACCGTTCATTAACTTCTGAAAACGTCCCTTCCCAGCTGGAGCCCTCAGGGCTGCTTAGGTCAGATGGAAAGAGACCTGATTCATGTCCATCATTCCTTGGTCAAGTGGTAGACTCTTGGTATGGGATACTACTTGAGGTGACACCTTTGCCCCATCCACTGCTGTCACTGAGGTTGGTGCAGTGGCAGTGGTTTGAAGAATGCCCACCTGGACTCAGCATACAGTTTTGTACCTGTGACAGTGGAGACAGACATGTGGACCCTTTGGGCCTCGAGTTGGGGCACTGTCTGAGGTCACCAACTTCTGATGAGAATTCACATCAACCTCTAATTCAAAGGTGCAACGTGGCAACACTGCTTCAGTGTTGTGGTGGTTGGCTTTTGTTACCCAGTAACTGGGTGTGGAGGATTAATTTTTGTATGTAGGGATCATTATTTATTTTCATCTATACCTCTTATTTATTGTTATTGTTATTATTATTAGTAGTAATAATAGTAGTAGTAGTAGTGGTGGTAGTAGTGGTATTACTATATTTTTGTAAAAAAATGTAGCACAAAAAGTTATATGATTGTACTCATTATTGGGAACACACCCACTATATGACCTATACCAGCATATATGGCACCCTTGAAAATTCATTCAGATGTTTCTCTCTATCAGAAAAGGTTCCTCTAAAACCATGACCACAACAAATCCCACTTCATGGATTAAATTTAGTATACTAATATTATATTTGGCATTGAGAGATAACTCAAAACTCTCACAATTGAAAATCCTTATGCATTTATAGTACAGCACAAAATATGTGATACAATTCATCATGCCCAATTCATCATGCCCATGTAGATATATATGTATATTAAAAAGAGATTAAAATTAAAAATTAATCTCAGTCAAAAGTCGAAATAGATTATTATTATACTGAGTAACATAATGAGTAACATAAATAACATGAAAGCTCTGATGTTGATAATAGAGGGATGTAAAAAAAAAGCTGTTAGGAATGCAACAAGGTTCAGGAGCAGGTGTGTGGGTTCTGGATCTCAGGATATCCAGGAACTGAGCATGTTCATTAGAGAGCCTCCATTTGATGGGCCATTCCCCTGACAGTAATTGAATGCTGGTCATGACACCCATATTCAGTTGAAATCTCGTTCAAAGTTGATTATGAATCAGTTCATACAGCACTCCACATGACCTTCTCTGCAAAACGAGGTTCTTCATTTTGTGAATAGTTAAAACTAACAGACCATCATTGTCAGAATATCAAAGAACTTAGGGATGAAGATTTTTTTCTGTGTTAAAGATTGTGGGCATCGATGTTGAATGTCGAGTTTCAATTCTCCTATATTTGACTGTGAGGGAGAAGTGAGAGCTTTCGGTTGAAGACTGCCAGAATGTCTAGAGATTCCATCATGATGATTGTGTACATACCCCAACTCATTGTAGTAATTTTCTGGCCTTGTAATAAGATGTACATGCACTCTTTGACAGTTTGATTTCCTGCAAGTTATTTGTCAACTGCAAATGAAAAATTTTCATATGAAGTTTGGGACTGGAGATGAATTCTTCATCATTCAAGTGATCCTGTAAGTGCTATAAAATACCTGACATGTTATTTCCTGAACAACAACAAAAATGACTGACATCAATACACCAAAAATGACTGACATCAATACACTAAAAATGTTGTATTATTATATTATTACTCACTAATGCAGTGAGTAATGCATTTATCACCACCAACAGCTACTCTGAAACTTGGCCTGAACTTCTTCACTTCTTTAAGAGAAATAGGCTTTACTGCTTGTGTGTTGAAGTCCAGAATTGCTCATGGTTTGTGTTTATGATCAAGCTCTTGCATTACTTGCACAGCTTCATATTCTTTCAGAAACTTGATGGGGATATCTGAAGGGTTTGATGGATTTGTCAGTTTTTCCATCAAAACATGATTTCAACAGAATATCTTGCTTTATCATCTGCAAGGATTGTATTTTCTCTAGCATGCTATATATCTCTTCGACAGGTTTTAACACTCAGACAATGAGAAGTTGTAGTTAGGAAGAAAATTCCCATCTAGCCACTTGTATATAGGAATTGCATGCTTTGTAGCTTGATCTCCTGCAGATTTATATAGCCAGTTGCTGAACTTTCACTTTTTCACTTTTGTGGTCGTTCAAAGTGACTTTGAGTCACTATCTCATTCATAGAGGCTTTATAAGAAAATCCAATCATTTTGCATGTTTGCTTATCACAATTCTGCTAGGAAAAACAATGTCTAGTTATATAATTGAGGGAGCAACAATAATTTAAGTCTAGACCAATAGGATGTGTTTTTGTATTGACAAGAAAATGAATTATAAGGCATGTTGTGTCCACACTTGCAAAAAAAAAACTATTACACCCTTGGAGATGTGCAAAAATTAATTAAAAAACCCTGAAGTTTACAGTTTCATCATAGCACTCTCTGATATACTAATGTCTGCACTCTCTGATATACTAATCTCACAATACTAAGACTCGCCCAACAGTCAACACTCACTCAGAGTCATCTTCAGTCACTGCACCTGCTATCAGGTGGTTACATCAACTAGACCAGACGTGATGTCAAAGAAACCTCAATTCAGTTAATTGACCTAGGTATTTGCCAGCATAAAGTCATTTGCAAGGGTCAAGTAAATTATATAAAAATTACATCCCTCTTGTCTAGGCAGTTCTCACTCCCTGATAGTAAGTGACTTGATGAGACATGTGAGGTGCCACTTGTGTTGCACCTTCCTATCTAACCTATTATCTGAAAGTGGTTACATCAACTAGCAGATGTAATGGCCAACATAGCTGAGCCTTTGGAGAAGGAATGGGTTGGCTCCACACAGAACCAGGGAAGGATTTCTGGCCGTAGCGCTTTAAATTATATCATCACCATTCATTAACTTCTGCAAATGTCCCTTCCCCGGCTGGAGCCCTCAGGGCTGCTTAGGTCGGATGGAAAGAGACCTGATTACACATCCATCATTCCTTGGTCAAGTGGTAGACTCTTGGTATGTGATGCCACTTGAGCCTAGTAGCTATGTCACTCACTCACTGCTGCATTTATCACCACCAACTGCTGAATGCAGGTTTGGCTTGATCTTCTTCACTTATTTAGGAGAAACAGGCTTTACTCCTTTTGTCTTGATGTCCAGAATTGTGCATTCTTTGTGTTCCTGATCGAGCTCATGCATTATGAAGTGTTTAATTAATTTGTAGGTCGCTCGTCAAAATCCAATCTCAACAGAATATCTTGCTTTATCATCAGCAAGGATTGCATTTTCATTTTCTCTAGCTTGATATATAGCTGTGTGACAAATTTTAAGACTCGGATGAGAATAGTTATGAAGAAAAATCCCATCACTGCTGCCACTTGTAGGATTTGCATGCTTTCTAGCACATAACTCCTGCAGATTCAGTCAGTTGCTGAACTTTCACTTCTTCACATTTGTGGTCATTCAAAGTCACTTTTATTCGTCTCTTGAGTCACAGCCCATTCCTCCTTAGTGTAGTGTTTTTATAATCCAAATCAATCCTTTTGCATGGTTGCTTATCACAAGTCTGCCTGGACCAAGCAGGGTCTAGTTTGTATAATTGAGGGAACGTGTTTTAATTTTTGACAACTACTTGGATATAATTCATGTAGCTAGCCCTATAAGCCAAGTCCAGAGAATACCTAAGCACAAATCATCCATTATATGATGGATGTCCCAATACCTCCTGGGAATATCCTCAGCTTGCAATCATTCACGATTTGGGCTAGTCTGGTCTGGATGATTACAATAGCATGTTGAGCTGTCTCAGAACTTCAGATTATTTGCAGTCCCGGCATGTTGTGATGGACACCTGCTGAGGTTAAATAATTAAGGTAGATGATGTAACCCACGGCTCATTAAATATTCATGAGATAAATACTACCTGCCATAACGTTGTTGTCATTCGCCCCCTACCCTTAATTTTGGTGCCAAAAGAAAGCTTGCAATCTAATGATATGCTTTATGATGATGTATACCTAAGTTGACTAAAAACTGGCCTAGAAAAAAGTCCAACCCCCCTTACAAAGCTAGCATCTGGAAACAGCTGATTAGCCATTCCCAAATATGGAGATAAGACCATTACCACCTTTAAACAGCAATAGGACCCTCACCAGGTTCTTGCTTGCAAAATCTGCATTGTCCCAGAGACTGCATCACACTTCCTCCTAAAAAATGTAACTCAGTGTGGGTGCAGAGAGCCAAAAGAATATTCGAGATTTCAGTTGGAGTTTAGGAAGCTCCTCAGGTGTTCATGAATTGAAATGTCTGGGTTGGAAAAAATGGGGTCACATTCTCTTACGGCCCTTGACTTTTATTGTACATCATGGGATCTGATGTTGGATACGGCAGAGATCCACTGCATGGGAGTGGATTACAATGTACCACTGATTATCTGCATGATGAATTGAGAATTATGTTAGCCCTCAGACCTACTCAATTGTAGAGTACACAAGTGCAAGGCTAGCTGTCCGAAGAATGAGTGCACTAGGAGTCCAGCTGGTTTCTGCCAGTTTCCTGATGATGATTACTCTAGACTTGATCTTTCCAGCAAGTGCTCTTGATAAGTTCAGGATGCAATCCCAAGGTCACACCAAGGTACTTGGGATACTTTTCATTCTTGACTGGTCTCCCGCAGGGATATGTTCTGGCACTAAATACTCTATGAACAATGTCTATCACAAGAAATTGGCCTTGCAGATGATTTTGCCTTTGCTACTCAAGGCAAATAAATTAAAGTCATCGATAGCACCTTATCCAAAGACTTATCCAAAAACCCAGCTATATAAGACTATATACTGTCACTGCATTCCATCTCAGCAATCATTTAGCTAATGCTTAGCTCCAAGTGACAAGAGTCTGTCATTTACAGACCCTGCTGTGTTTGTCTTGTCACCACCAAGTGAGACTTTGAATCTGCAGTTGCTCAATATTAGGGCACATACAGTGGCCTGGCACCTTTTTTGATTGTGGGCTGAACAAATGTCTCCACTACCCCATACTTAAGGCCCTGTTGAAATTCTGCTTTAATCCAGTCTAAAGCCAGCTTGTTGCTTAAGTAGGACAGCTCATCAAGTGGGGAGAACCTGGTCATCATGAAATGTTTGAAAGCTTGTATGAAGTACAAAGAAGTGATGTGGGATGAAAGCTAGCTGCAGCAGCTGCAGATTTTCCTGGTTTGAGGATGGCAATAACTTTGGCCTCTCTCCAAATTGAAGGTATGTAACCAGTTGTGTGAACTGCAGTGGAGAGAGAAACCAATCAATGCCATCCAAGTGTACCCAATATCTTCAGGATCTCTGAATAAAAGCCATCAACTCCTGCACTTTTCTTTTCTTTGGTGGATGAGTGGCTAGCATTGATGTCATTTCTGTATAGGGGGCACAAAGTGAGATGTTGGTGGTGAGGAAGAAATGGTTTCTGAAAGGTTCTTCCAGATTTCATTCCTGGAGGCCATTTGTGAAGCAGCCTAGAAGCAACTGCATTTTCTGAGACTTGGGGTGGTTATATACAGGGACCTTCCTACTGGAGTGTATGAAATTTAAATCTTCCTTGTCTGACTGCATCTAGGGAATCCAAAAGCTCTCTAACAGCATCTTGGTCACATGAGGCTTCATTTTACCTCAGGAGACACCTCGGGATCTGGCATCCATCATGGTGTATTGGATTAGCACATGAGATGTTCTCATTCACCAGAGTCCATTGTAATCTATAGGCAGAGGATCAAGTTCAGTAATCTTTCCGTCCACTTTGGATTATCTAGTCGAAATGTCGAGAGAGTACAATTTCAAGTTGATTATTGATAACATTTTCCCAGTTGTTTTTTCTGAAATTCAACCAGGGAAGTGGTTTAGACTTAATCAGGTATTTTAAGCCCATGTGATCAAAGCAAGCCAATGTTGACTATTGGGAAAATACGGAAGAATCTCATGGGAGGCACGGAGGAACCAACCATCATTATTGTTTTGATGCTAATGAATATTGTGCCCTTGGAGACATAATTGACCATTGAATGTACAAGCTGCACATGTGTACAAGGGTCAAGTAAGTACACAAACAAGATTAGGGAAAAAGCTACCAAAAAATAAATGAGATTAAAAATGAATTATGGAAGCAAGAATGTATCCATCATTGTGGCCACATCCACTAGAATGACTCTCTACCAGTCCAGTCTATATAGCACCCTCGAATATTCGGTTTCTCTCTATTCAGAAATAAAGCCATGACCACACAATGAACACAAAAATACCCACTCCATGGATTAAATGACGGTAACTTTGTGAGAGAAACTCATAAGTCTTGTGATTAAACAAACCCCATGCATTTATAAGCCACTGCAAGTGATTTTCCTGTTTCTGCAGAAATGTTTCAGAAGTCACTGAGGGAGGGAGAGGAAGCCTCAACTCGGGAATATGACTGTAATGCCATTACTAAATTGATATCACAAAATGTAAATGCATAGTACAATTAGTACTAATATTAAAATATTGTGCATATATAGCGTGCTTTAAGTTCAGTGCTAATAAAGTTCACTCTTTTCTTTATGTGAGACCTAGGCAGAGACTGCACTGTGAATGGTGGTCAGAAGCTGGAATTATTTCTACTGTTACACCACAAATATTTTACAATGACTTTCTCAGCTTGAATTTATACATACTCTAGCTTTCATCAGTAAGGGGTCCACAGGTAATATCTCGTGTAAAAATTTGGCAATTTTCCAGTTAACTCCAAGTCTTGCAGGGATGACCAACATGTAAAAACAGACTCATTCTCAAAACTCACACAGGCTCAGAATGTTGGATACTGAACTCGTACGTCTGCACTCTAAGCTTGACTACATAAATAGTGTTATACTTTGATCTAATTATATAACAAGTTTGAAGTGCATGCATACAAATGTTATGGATATCATAACTCGATATGAATATGCATTTTTATATACATTCTTATTATTGTCTTATGAATATGTTCTCTAATATACTTGCAATTGTTTAAAATGTACATATAGCTAGTTGGAGGATTGGGGTCCTATTGCTCAATTTATGTGTGCTCTGCCTATGAATGGCTAACTGCCAATACTACAAAGTAAAGTTAAGCAATACTAAACCACATTAAATCTTGGATATATATACCGTCCAGTGTGTACAGCCCAGATAGCTTCAGCAGGCCAAAAAGGTTATACGAAGATGTGCACCTGGAAAGCTGATGCTCATCAATCATACTGTAATGTCAGTGTGACTGTTGGCCACGACGTGTTGTGACTTCAGTACGTTCCTTGTCTGGCCTGTCAATCTGTTAACACCCCCCCCCCCCAACCCTCAGTTCCTCTGGATCCTGCCTGAATGTGGGGATGTTGATTTATCAAGTGGCGCTTGTGGAAGTTGTTACTTGATTTTGGGTGGTCTAGGCATAGCTGATGGTTGGTGTATGCAGGAGGGTGAAGTTGCTATAAGTTTATATGGCTCTAATTCTGGCAGAGGTGGTCAGAAGAACTAATATAGTCCTTTAGTTAGGATTAGGGCAATGGCAAGAGTTATAATACTCATGATGATGCAATGCTGAGATTTTTTATAGTGACATGTCTAGTCTGGCGTAGATTATCCTCTACCTTCCTCATCTTTGGGATGGGGGAAGAAAAGGGTGTGGTATCTCTAGCATACAGAATTTAACACTCCACCCCTATGTCTCAAAATGGTAGACAAAATCTTTTGCATGTGTAACATTTTGCAAAAATAGTACTGACTAGCAGCTAGCTGTTCTCTCCAGCACTGAAACCAGTTTGCCTTGCTTGTGGAGAATTAAACTTGGCGTTCGCCTTTCCTCTTGCCTTGGGACGTCATCGACAGGAATGCAATCTGATTGGGCTGTAGCTATAATTGCATGACAAAAGTCGTATATGCTATGGCAGATGATGACATAGCATGAACATCGATTATTGATATGATCGACCAACATGGACCCCATGGAAGGTTTGATCCTTTACCTTCCTATTTGGCTGCACTGGAGTTGCAAGCCAGACCATTTACAGCGTTGATGTAATCACTACACTAGACACAACAGGCCTATCGGCACTGGTACATTTTAAGCGTGTGGCATCGTAGTTTATTTTAGCACTCAACTTGTGTGGTGTTGAAGAAACAGTAAAAAAAAAAGAGGGATATTATGCCTAGCATAAATTCATCTTGAGTTGAACTCATAAAAACCATCACATCACAGTATATGCACCAAAAAAACGGAAAGAAATATGCAGTGTAGTACTGAGTGCAGTGTAGTACTGAGTGCAGTGTAGTACTGAGTCTGTACAGGTGGAGAGGGTTACCCTAATGCAAATAATAACTCCTTCCTCCATTGCTACACCTTGCCTATGCAATGCATCAGGCAGTCATCTACCTCCTCAATCACTCTGCCTTCCATTGCTTCTACATTTCCCTAGTAACAAAGCTCTTCTCCCTTTTGTTGCAACAATCTCGAGCTACTCAACTCTGTTCATCCCTGGTGATTCTGCTTCAAATTTCTCGCATCCTGAAATGATCGTTCAGTCAAAACACACCTGTCGTTTACTGCCAGCCCACATCTCATATCCTGCAACAGTCCTGCTGTCCAAATCCAAACTTAGCCTCACATTATCATTTCCCAATGTTGACCTCACATACTGATTGCCATCCATCGTCAACACATATATACCACTACTATATTCTCCACTCCCTCTTCCCAATCTTTCAAATTCTTCTGTCTCTCCTTCCACTCCTAAGTACAAGACGAGCTATACTTCTTTAGACATCTCCCACCATCCTATCCCTTCAGTTTCTCTCAGCTCATCCATCACTTCTTTCACAAGTCTATCCTTTTCTAATCTGTATCCATAAACATTTTTCTCTCCTCTCTCCTTTCTTCCAGTTGCCTCCACCAAGATAAACAAGGATAGTAGCTAGTTATGCTCAATTTCAATTACATATTTATGATGATATTAATAGCCTTCTCCCAATACAGACCTCTGCTGCTTTCGACATGCTGACCTTCCACCTTTCATTTCAACTGTATGTTCTAAACTTTGTCTAGACAGGACTCCCAAATCAATCTTTCCAGTTCCATGTGTCCAATGTCTTGGCACAATCAACTCCATCTTTTCCGATCACTCTTTTGTTTTCTCCAATATCATCTTCGACTGCTTATTATCATATCTATCCATACCCAAATACTTAAACTTCCCCCCCCCCCCCCCCTTGATCTTCCAACTTTGTCCTGAAACCACTTTCCCCATCACCTGCCTTACTCTTGTGTATGTTAAACATAAGGGCTTCCCCATGGCATCCTGGCATTATGTCATCATGATGACATCATCAATACTATACATGTCAGTACATGTGGGAAAATGCAATAGCTAGATTTATGGGCAGGAAAGAACTGTAGTTACAGTTCATTTCCTATGCCAAGGGCAACTAGCCAATTTAAGCTTCCACTTCCTACTAGACCCACTCACAACATTTTATAACATCCTCCATTATGCCTCCCTATAATATATCTTCTAGGAGTCGTGTGTACACATCTATGGGTTGTGGTAGGTGATGGAGCCTGTGATAGTGGGCCTGGTGAGCCTAGAGGGATGTGTGAAGGCTGCTGAAGTGAGGGGGAAGGCTACAGGTTTGATATTGCCAGCACACAATGACCCACACCACTGTGGAGGGGGAGGGAGAGGGGTGGTTCGTTGGCTACACTTACGTGCAACAAAGCTGACCCAAAAATAATCTGACGCGGGGATGCATGAGGGATGCATGAGGTACTTACATATAGTGCAACCTTAACCCAAGGAGAACATCCCTACGACTAGAGGAAATGCCCAACTCAGCCTCCAGAGCGAAATCCTTCACCGAATAAAAAAATTAAGGCTTTCCAGGAAAACGTAAGGTAAAGGGTTACCCGGAAAACAATCGTTTTCGGCTATGGCTGACAAGTGTGCTGGATGTACCAACAAGTACAAGTACTTTGAGAGGCCTAGCATTTGTGCAAAATGCCACAGAGGCTTTTGCCAGACATGTCTTCCGTACCAGGGAAAGAAAGTGAAGAAAATGCAGCCACAGATAGCTACAGAGATGTGCGTTTACTGTTCCAAGCAGCGGTCCATTAACAAATCTGAAGAAGAGGATATTTTGAACAACTTTCAAGAGAGGTTCTATAAGAACCCTCATACTGAGCCTCCCATTCAGAGCAGACTCCGTCTTGACCTGGTCATTGGTAAGGCTAGGGGTAATTCCAGCCCTCAATCTGACCCCAAAGTAATGCAGCTGTCAGAAGAAGACAAAATATTGGAAGAGAGGTTGAGAAAGCTGAAGGAGTCACATGAGAAGACAACTCCATCTTGCAGTGAAGAGGAGCTGCGAGATAAGCTAGAACACCTCCGTGGTGATGGCAACAACAAGGTTTGTGGCGATGGTGGAGGGAAAAAGAATGACAACGGCTCCAAAGGAGAGGGAGGTAATAATGGTGGAGGAAAAACTCAGACAGAGGAATCTGATCAACTCATGGAGAAAGCTACAGATGAGGTGAGGCTTGATAATCAACTGAGAGTTGGGAGTGACGTAACTGAGGAGGACTTGAGGAGAAGATTACAAGCCTTGAAAGGGAGTAAAAGTAGTTCCAGCTCTGTAGGAGTCAAGGAACAAGTGTCACAGGTCAAACTAGACATTAAAACTCTCGTAGATGGCATGGATGACCCATTTTTGTTGGAGGATAGCCCAGAGAAGCTGCTAAATGATCTAATAGCTTTTCAATCTAAAGAGAGTAAAAATGCCTTAACAGAAGTGGACTCGGCTGATGTCCAGTTTATGCTGGAAAAGGCACGAGAGCTGGCCAAACAGGAGGGTGCATCCAGCCTTGTGGAATCTGAGGGTGGTAATGATGATATTTTACTGCACATTGTTTATCCTGTGCTGCCTGATGGTGAAGGTGACGGAAAGGAAAAAACTGCCAATAGCCCTGAAAATGAAGCAGAAATAGCCAAGGCCATCCAGCAAGGTCTGGAAGAAGTCCAGATAGAGCACGAGGATAAATCAAAAGACATGGATTACATTAAACAGACTTCCGAACAGTTGGCCAGACTCCGAGCAAAGGAAAGAGAGATGGTTATCTCAGATGATGAGGTTGTAAGAAACAAACCCAAACCTAAGCCAGGCTCTCGGTTGGACTTTTCTTGGGGGCACTTTAGTGCTCATTCAGCTCCTTCTTTCTCCCAAGATCAATCAGGTATCGTTGGCAGGGATCTTCCCAATTCAGCCAGAGAAGAGTTCAATGACGAAGTCCAGGACCTGATTACAAGAACGCTAGAAGAAGCAGAGCTAGATAGGAGATTGGAGGCCAGTGGTTTGAAGTATCAAACAGAAGATACTCCCACACAGAATAAGACGATGGATAGCGGCGATTCAGAAAATGGTGGAGGGGCGGCAGCAGCGACTTCATCTCCTCCCTTCCAGACGGCAGTGCCCCGCATTGTGTGTGAGCCGGATGATCTTCCTTGGTGTTGCATTTGTAATGACGATGCTACCATACATTGCTATGATTGCGATGATGACCTTTACTGCCAGAGGTGCTTTTCTGAAGGTCATAAGCAGTTTGGCCTCTTTGACCATCATTACGAAATGTTTGGAACTCCAGGGAAGTAATTATTGTGCAAGTTAAACTTTTTATTCACATTGCTAAAGTAGCCTTATTGTGTTACATATATCCTGCTGTTTTATTGTCCATAAACCTTTCCTCCTACGTACGCATTAACGAGATAATAATTATTACCATGACAAAGATCTTCATAGTGGTGTTTCTACCAAATGTGCTGCTATATCAACACTTGGAGGGGGAAGGAAGTGAGTTTGGGATCGAACTGGGGGGCCTTGAGTACCAAAACAAAAGTACAAACCCACAGAACTTTTATTATAAGGGATGGAAGTGCTTTCAAGTCGGTGGCTCTCAACATGTACATACATTACCCCCACACCCCCCCACACCCCACACACATACTGAATTGTATTATGTTTTAGGATTCTTAATTTTTCATAATACATCATAAGCTTCAATGACCTTCTAAATAATCAACATGAAATTTACTCTCTCGATGTTTCAACTATACAGCCTTGCTGGACAGCAACGGAAATTCTCTGAAGGAGAAAATGATGGGAACTGGTTCATCACGCTCAGATTTGAGATGGCTCCCCCAACTCCCGAAGAAACAAAGATTCTCAGCCCTCAACTCCAAACACTCCAGTGGTATTATTTATTGATCAGTGAAACACAAGCTGAGTTACATCACAATGACATAATCAGATAATTACTGAATTAGGACATTAGCTGGTATATAGCTGTAGCAAGGGCTGGGACTACCTAACCAATGCAATGTCATGATGAAGAACATTACAGTGATTTCAAAGCAGAATGTTTCATATGCAGAACATTCAAGTTTGAGATGCAGAACAGTTCCGTCTTTTAGGTGCAGAACACTCCAGTGCTTTCAATGCATGTTTGAGATGCATAACAGCTCAGTGTTTTAGATTCAGAACATTCCAGTGTTTAAGATGCAAAACACTTCAGTGTTTTAAATGCAGAGCACTCGTATTTTAGATGCAGAATACTTCCATTATTTTATATCCAGTGCCTGGTATGCCCACCCTCTGCAAGAAGTCAGTGCAAGGTATAGCTTACACAAAAACACAACCTTCCTATTATGGGTGTTCTCCGCATATTGCCAATGGAACTCATTGAACCCCCGTATATAAAAATTGCACAAAATTGTGGGATCCCCAAATGGTGCCCATGACATTCTGGAGAACCTGACTTTGAGTTGTTTTAATACATACTTCAAGGTTCATTTTAAATTAAAAAAAATATAGTGTTCTATACAATCATTGTGTAACATACAGTTGCTAAAAACATGATCCACCCACTACCAAGCAAGAAAATAAAAATTCATTCGTTCATATATACATACTGGGATTACTAGAGCCATAAAAAATGGATTAGCCAAGTTGTCTAAACGTCTCTGCCTCTACTTGGATTTAGTCCCAGTGGCCTTGGGCTTAGCAGCTGGTTTGGCAGCTGGCTTGGCAGGAAGCTTAGAATCAGGCTTGGAGTCTGATGGAACAGGGCAGGGAACGGCATTCCAGATTTCAGTGGCATATTGGTTGATGGTCCTGTCACTTGAGAATTTGCCAACGGTGGCGATATTGTGAACGACCATCTCCATCCATTTCTTGCGGTTGGCGTAAACCTTGGAGACCCTGTCCTGGCAATCGATGTACGACTGGTACTCGGCTAGCAGGCAATACCTGTGACAGTAGTGTGTGTGTGTGTGTGCATGTGTGTGTGTGTGTATGTGTGTATAAAGTGAACACCAAACCAGAACAAAGAAGGTGCATTCATAGAGCACGTTCAACAAGAACTCTTGTGAGTGAAAGAGACTGGAACACCTGGAAAATGTTATTAATTAACTTTAAGGTCATAGTCCACTAGAACTTCATGAATAGAGGAAACAAATCAGCTGTTTCAAATGAAGGGCTTATGGTACTCGAGCTGTACAGGTGGGACGAAGGAGATGTTAGACACTTGATGACAGAATTCCACGGCTTTTATTGGAGTTTTTGGTGGCTTCCGGCTTACTACATAGTGAAGAATCCGAGGCATGCTCAAAGTGTTTTGGTGGTCAAAATCACCATTTAGGATACTAAGACCCGTCAAAGTGAGTTTTAGCTGAGATGTAAGCTTATTTTTTGATGTCATTTTAAAATAGGGGTCCAACTAATACAGGGAATGCTACCACACATTTGCACTCCCTATATTGGTTGGACCCTTGTTTTAAAATGGCTGGGGAAAAAGAAGTTAAAACTCACTTTGGCGGGTCTTAGTATCCTAAACGATAATGATTTCCCCCCCAAAACACTTCGAGCATGCCTGGAATCCTTCGCGAAGGTAGTCAACTGGTAGCCCCCAAATACCATTAAAACCAAGATCTCCCCCCCCCCACACACACATAACTTGAGTGCAATATGTCCATGCATCATAATTTCACTTGTACCAGAAAACTCCAAGCACTTTGCAACAAGAAATAGGTAATTCCCGTGAATGTCAAAAACTCCAAGCACTTTGCAACAAGAAATAGGTAATTCCCGTGAATGTCATAAACACGCTTAAGTAGTTAACGAACCTTCAATAAAACCAGGGAACTACTTATGATGCATGTGTCTGTACAGTAGCACGTGTGTCTACTTTAGTAATAAACATGGCAAATATTAACACCTATGGTTGATAGTTCTGTGTTACACTGAGTAACTTCTTGTAGGTGGCTGCTATAAAAAAAAAATTAAAAAAATTACAATAACCTTCTCAATAATCAACTTAAAATTGCATTCTCTCGACGTTTCAACTAGATGTTCTAGCCTTCATCAGGAATAATGAATCAGAGAGAATTCGCCAGTCCTACAGAAGAAGAAGCGCCTTAACAGCTGAATGTGAAGACTTTTTACAATAACCTTCTCAATGATCAACTTGAAATTGCATTCTCTCGATGTTTCGACTACATGCTCTAGCCTTCATCAGGAATAAAAACAAGATTTAATTTAAACAAAAATGGATTGACTAGTCAAACAAGAAGTGAAACAAGAATTTAACAATGCAGATTAAAAAAACAAACACATTTACAGGACCCTCTGTCGGTGAAGATCAATATTACAATATATGTACTGCTTTAAAAAAATCCGTATGGGGTTCTTTATATTAATGGGTAAAGGGTCATGTAAGTGCTTGTTGACTACATTGGTAAACTCGTTTTATTTCTTTTGTGAACAAAATTATTATTATAACTTTTTTCCTACATTGGTAAACTCGTTTTATTTCTTTTGTGAACAAAATTATTATAACTTTTCCCCTTCTTTAGTGTGTGTGTATGTGTGTGAGTGCATATATAGAGATGTCTCTAATAGCTGTAAGTCTGCATGATAGCTAGGTTGTAGTCCATCACAGTGAGATTACCGGGAACTCGGCTTCCATGGCCTATCTATGGTCAGTGGTTAAGGGTTTGGATAACTTGCCTTGTCAAAGAAGTCACATTTCATTTGTGCCATCTCAGCATTATACGATCCGTGTATAAACTTTTGAAATACGGAAATAAAGGAGACTGATTGCTCCTAACATGATTAGAGTACGCTAGCTTGACAGATCTGGCCTGCTTGGATTGAGAGGGCTAAATATTGCTCACCTAAATTGTGATGGCAGTGAAGTACGATCAAGACTACGACAGTTTTTAATTTAATTTTTTTTAAATATTTTTATATATTAACAGACGACATTGTGTAGGTGCAAATGAAAGAACGAGAAGAAATAAAGAACGAGAGAGAAAAAAAGTAGATATTCCATTATTTGATGGCTTGTGCAGGACCATGCTCAACTACCTTACCACCACAACTAGAATTTGTTCAAAGGAACGCGCGCACCCAACGCTTCCGTAACATTCCTTGCCTCGACAAGGAAGTACTGCACGAAGGAGCGTGCGAGATGGTGCCAATGAGCGTCGGTAAAACATACCTGTCGTGGTTGAGCAGCTGGTCAGTCAGGTCATGAAAGAGGTCAGGCTGGCTTGGGGAGAAGTGGCCATCGTGGATCTGGTCCACAGCCTTCTTCAGCTCGCAGTTGGTCTCGTAGTACTTGCGAGACACGTACCTGCACGTCAAGTGTATGTAAACACACACATACACACGCACACACACATGAGGTCATAGTGACATGCATGGTCCGTCTCAGGTGACTCACCCATCGCTTTTCAGCTTCTCCACTTCATCCACATTCATGCCAAAGATGAAGATGTTGTCAGGTCCCATCTCCTCTCTCATCTCAACGTTAGCTCCGTCCAATGTCCCAATCGTGAGGGCACCATTAGCCTACAATATCACCAGCATGAGAATGAGAACTGTGTTTCCAATCCACATGTTGTACAGTACACGCATACCATGAACTTCATGTTCCCCGTTCCTGAGGCTTCAGTGCCGGCAGTGGAAATCTGCTCGGAGAGGTCAGTGGCAGGGATCACTGCGAAATGATAAAGTTCACTAAAAAGCTTGTAGCCACTAGCACACCACCACACCGTCATGATATATTCCTGCACACTTCCCATGGAAAGAAAGAGTTCAGGACTAACTTCATGGTGCCATTGTGTAGCATTCGGCAATGGCGTCCATGCATGGATGCAGGCATTAGATACCTGATATATTAGCCTACTCATCGGTGGGTGGGATTATCAACACGCCCACAGAATTAATGGCGCATGAAAAACAAAGGACATGGTGTGTATTCGGTTCTCTTTGTGTAGAGAGGCGTGGCCTGCAAGACTAGGACAGTTCTATGACCTGCAAGACTAAAGACAGTTCTATGCTAAGGACAGTTCTATGACCTGCAAGACTAAGGACAGTTCTATGACCTGCAAGACTAGGACAGTTCTATGACCTGCAAGACTAAGGACAGTTCTAAGGATGTGGTCTGCAAAACAGGAGGCACGGCCTGTAAGATTGAGAGATTGATACATGTATAGTGTTTTTAAGTTGTGCCCCTCCTCCCTTCCTCTCATTTCCACACAGCCTCACCTTTCTCAGCGAGAGACACGCGGTAGTTTTCCAAGAATACAATCTTCAGTCGCTCACCAATCTCAGGGTCGTTGTTCACAACTACATATACAGTACATGTGCGTACATGGTCACTGTGCCAACACATGTGCATACATGGTCACTGTGCCGCCAACACATGTGCATACATGGTCACTGTGCCAACACATGTGCATACATGGTCACTGTGCCAACACATGTGCGTACATGGTCACTGTGCCAACACATGTGCATACATGGTCACTGTGCCACCACACCCATCTACAACATACATGCATCTCCATTCCACACACACACTCCACCCTCGCATATGTTCATTCCTCACACCCATATCACCTCACACACCTTCACTCCTCACACACAACATACCGCCACATATGTTCATTCCTCTTGTCCACATCGTCTAACACACCTTCACTTCTCACACACACACACCACTTGCATGTTCACTCCTCACATCCACATCGCCTTCACTCCTTCCCACACCACCCTCACATGTCTCCCTCATCCCACCCAGACCAGACCCATCGCACACCTTCACTCGTCACACCCATCTCTCACACCTACACTCCTCACACCCACAACTCCTCCTACCCACATCCAACTCCTCCCACTCACACTGTCCCTACACATCTCCACTCCTCCCACCCACACACACCTTAACTCCCCACATCCACACCTCACTCCTGCTACCCATCTCTCTCTCCCTCCCTCACTCCTTCTCCTCACTATCAGCAATGGAGGTGATCAGCTTGATGATCTTCTTGGCAGTGTGGTAGCCTGGCGCTGCCTTTCCTCCTATAATGATGGTTCTGGCCACTACAGAACCAGATGGGTTGGCCTTGATGCCTGCACGAAGGAAGGAAACAAAGAAACGATTCATTTCCAGTTAGACTGATTGGAGCTATGTACAGCTAAATGGAGAAGTAGAAATTATAGGACTAGAGCAAAACGAGGTCTAAGGTCGGAACAAAACAAAGGCTAGGGTCAGAACAAAACAAGGACCAGGGCCAGAACAAAACAAGGGCCAGAACAAAACAAAGGCTAAGGCCAGAACAAAGCAAAGGCTAAAGGACCAGGGCCAGAACAAAACAAGGACCGGGGCCAGAACAAAACAAAGGCTAAGGCCAGAACAAAGCAAAGGCTAGGGCCAGAACAAAACAAGGACGAGGGCCAGAACAAAGCAAGGACCAGGGCCAGAACAAAACAATGGCTAGGTCAGAACAAAACAAGGGCCAGGGCCAGAACAAAACAAAGGCTAGGGCCAGAACAAAACAAGGACCAGGACCAGAACAAAACAAGGACCAGGGCCAGAACAAAACAAAGGCTAGGGCCAGAACAAAACAAGGGCCAGGGCTAGGGCCAGAACAAGACAAGGACCAGGGCCAGAACAAAACAAAGGCTAGGGCCAGAACAAAACAAGGGCCAGGGCCAGAACAAAGCAAAGGCTAGGGCCAGAACAAAGCAAAGGCTAGGGCCAGAACAAAACAAGGACCAGGGCCAGAACAAGACAAGGACGAGAGCAAAACAAAGGCTAGGGCCAGAACAAAACAAGGGCCAGGGCCAGAACAAAACAAGGACCAGGGCCAGAACAAAACAAGGACCAGGGCCAGAACAAAACAAAGGCTAGGGCCAGAACAAAACAAAGGCTAGGGCCAGAACAAAACAAGGGCCAGGGCCAGAACAAGACAAGGACCAGGGCCAGAGCAAAAACAAAATGTGGGCTAGGGCAAGAACTAGAGTCCCAGACCTAAACAAGACCTAAACAAGAACTAAGGCCAAAGCAACATTGATACAGAGAAGTAGCGAGAGAAAAATAAACAGAAATAATTCTTTCATGAGGGCAAGAGGGGAGAGGATAAGGGTAGGACTCATTGTCTTGAACAACAGTGTGCATGGGGTCACTCACGGTTGTACATAGTGATCATGTGGAGAGCATTGAGCAGCTGTCGCTTGTACTCGTGGATCCTCTTCACATGCACGTCAAACATGGAGTCAGGGTTCACCTTCACCCCATGGGTGGCCTCCAAGTACTCCGTAAATTTCTTCTTATTGTCCTAAGAAGAAATAGTATTTCAGAGCAAAACATTTTCTTGGAAAAAATAATAATCCAAGGATGTAGGCAAGCAGCTACTTTATAGGAGTTAATGGTTGGACGCTCACCTGTTTCACTCGAAAGAGATCTTCCAACATCGACTTGTCGTCGCAAAATGGGAGGAGATCACGGAGCTTGTACAAGTCGGTAATCCATTCATCACCAATTTTCTAACAAACAAACAAGCAAACAAACAACAATTGTGAAAAACAAACAAAACTATACAACAGCAATACAAAACATGTTTATTACGTACTTATACCCACATCATCACAATGACCTTCTCAATAATCAACACCCTCTCAACTCAACTAGATGCTCTAGCCTTCACCAGGAATAAGACTAGATGCTCTAATCTTCATCAGGAATAAGACTAGATGCTCTAGCCTTCATCAGGAATAGGACTAGATGCTCTAGCCTTCATCAGGAATAAGACTAGATGCTCTAGCCTTCATCAGGAATAAGACTAGATGCTCTAGTCTTCATCAGGAATAAGACTAGATGCTCTAGCCTTCACCAGGAATAAGACTAGATGCTCTAATCTTCATCAGGAATAAGACTAGATGCTCTAGCCTTCATCAGGAATAAGACTAGATGATCTAGCCTTCATCAGGAATAAGACTAGATGCTCTAGCCTTCATCAGGAATAGCCTTCATCAGGAATAAGACTAGCCTTCATCAGGAATAAGACTAGATACTCTAGCCTTCATCAGGAATAAGACTAGATGCTCTAGCCTTCACCAGGAATAAGACTAGATGCTCTAGCCTTCACCAGGAATAAGACTAGATGCTCTAGCCTTCATCAGGAATAAGACTAGATGCTCTAGCCTTCATCAGGAATAGCTCTAGCCTTCATCAGGAATAAGACTAGATGCTCTAGCCTTCATCAGGAATAGGACTAGATGCTCTAATCTTCACCAGGAATAAGACTAGATGCTCTAATCTTTATCAGGAATAAGACTAGATGCTCTAGCCTTCATCAGGAATAAGACTAGATGCTCTAGCCTTCATCAGGAATAAGACTAGATGCTCTAGCCTTCATCAGGAATAAGACAAGATGCTCTAGCCTTCATCAGAAATAAGACTAGATGCTCTAGCCTTCATCAAGACTAGATGCTCTAGACTTCATCAGGAATGAGACTAGATGCTCTAGACTTCATCAGGAATAAGACTAGATGCTCCAGCTTTCGTCAGGAATAAGACTAGATGCTCTAGACTTCACCAGGAATGAGACTAGATGCTCCAGCCTTCATCAGGAATAAGACTAGATGCTCTAGCCTTCAGGGAAGATGATGGGGAAAATTTTTATTTTTATTTTTACCTGTGGTTACAACTTTAGAGCTCCGTAGATTCTGCAAACTTCATGGTATGGACTTGATATATAGCGCAAAAGATAGGTCTCTCTGTGTGCTCTCTTTTGATACCAAAATAGGTTTCATAGGTATAACTATAGGCAAGTTACTAGACCCTAAAGTGGAGGGACCTCAAAAACCTGAATCCCTGCAACCTCCACAGAAACCACTCTGGATTGCGAAGTGCCAAAAAATTGAAAATGGTACGAGTGGCTAGAGGAAGCTCTTACGCACGCAATCACCGTTTTGAATAGGCATTAAAAAACATATTACCTGGTCAGACACGTGGTTGCTAAATTGAAGGCGTTGATTTTCAGCTTCTTAGTATCCTAAATGGTTGGTTTCGGTTAATTTTAGCTTCCAAAACACTTCAATTGTGCCTTGAATCCTTCGCTGAGGTAGTCAACCAGCAGACCTAAACACTTCAGTGTGCCTTGAATCCTTCGCTAAGGTAGTCAACTAGAAACTCCCAAAAGACTTTGAGAAAAACATCCAAAAATTAAAAGTATGCTTTGAAATAAACATGTTTGTGTTATGTGCACTATCGAGTCTAGTTGAGAGTCCGCAAGCAGCTGCATATTTTCACCTACAAAGCAATGATCAGTTTGTTTCCTCAGAAGCGTACTCCTGTGACAATAAACAGCACATAACAAAACCAGGTAATGATCCGTGTAGATATATCTAATGCATATACATGAACACATAAGCATGTCAATGATTGGATAGTTATCCTGAGGAGGCTGCTTGCCAATAAAAAGAATCTTTTTTTAGAAACTTTTTTAGAAACATAAAAAAATCATTTATTTAAAACAGCAAAACAGCAATTAGATTAATGAAACATGAATTTACCAATGCAGACCACAAATATTTATTTAGATGACCCTTTACCTATTAATATGCTGCTTTAATATATACACACTCACTGATGCACAGTTAAAAAATATGTTGTTATATAATAGGTAAAGGATCGTCTACATCACAAGTCGCTCCTATGTGGTGATGCAGTTAAATGTAATATTAATCATAACTCCAGCTCACATCAGAAATGAGGTCAGAGAGTGCAGGGTTGCATTGCCGCAGCCATCTCCTTGGGGTGATCCCATTGGTCTTGTTCTGAAACTTCTCCGGTGTGAACTCGTAGAAGGTCTTGAACCTAATGCACAATCAAACAAACAACAACAACAACACCATCACCATCACCAGCAACACCATCACACATGAATAATGACTTGCCTGAGGTTGACAAATTGTTGGAGGATTTTTGCAGGTAAAAAAAAAAGAAGAGGCAAACATGAGAGGACAACTGTCAGCCTCGACACGTGCTCACATGCAACTATTGAGTGCATGAAGACGTTAAAATCTCAACTAGAGCAGGAGAGCATGCAGAAGCAACATTCCTCCTGTCTTCCTTCTCTTCTCTCCTCCCCTCTGTCCTTCCCCCCCCCCCCCTCCCTTCTCGCCCCTCCTTCCCACCCACTACCTCCTTCCCCTTCCTTCTTCTCCCTCCCACTATCTTCTCTCTCCTTTCTCACTCACTCCCTCCTTCCCTTCTCTCAACCCCTCCCCCTCCCCATTATCTTGTCTCATTCCCTCTTCCCTTCCCTTCCCTTCACAAAGACTCACAGTGTTTTGGTGAGGAGGTCAGAATGGATGGCAGCCACTCCATTGACAACATGAGAGCCCACAATGGCGAGGTTGGCCATGTTCACTCTCTTCTCCGGCTCCTCCTCGATAATGGACAGCACACGCATGCGGTCAGAATCACCAGGGTACTTGTTCTCAACAACCTGAGCACAGAGACAAGTGGTCAATTCCTTGACAACCACTGTTGTTGTTGTTGTTTTGTTATTTGCACATTATTAGGTGTTTTGGTGTTTTGCACTTTGTACTTGAATCTTTCTTCCCAAATGTTAACCTTTTCAGCCTCACTTGCTCCTTTCCCCACCTCCCTCCATCTCCTCTACCTCCCCCCATCTCCTCTACCTCCCCCCATCTCCTCTACCTCCCCCATCTCCTCCACCTCCCCCCATCTCCTCCACCTCCCCCCATCTCCTCTACCTCCCCCCATCTCCTCTACCTCCCCCCATCTCCTCTACCTCCCCCATCTCCTCCACCTCCCCCCATCTCCTCCACCTCCCCCCATCTCCTCCACCTCCCCCCATCTCCTCTACCTCCCCCCATCTCCTCCACCTCCCCCCATCTCCTCTACCTCCCCCCATCTCCCCTACTTCTCCCAAATCACCTCTCCCATTAACCCCCTCCCTCCAGTTCCCCACTACACTATCTTATCCCGCCTCACACACACACACACACACACAACACACACACACAACACAAACACACACACACACAACACTCTCTCCCATAACCTCACCTTGAGATGTCTAGAGTTGATCTCATAGATGATCTGGAGATGGCGAGGCAGTACATGCTCCAGCATACTTACAGGCCAACGCTCCAACGCCTCGGGCAAGAGGGTGTGGTTGGTGTAGGCGAAGGTCTTGGTGCACACGTCCCAAGCCTCATCCCATCCCAAGCTCTCCAAGTCCATCAGAATGCGCATCAGCTCTGGAATAGACATTGCTGGATGCGTGTCGTTCAGCTGGATGGCGGCCTGAAAGAGAACACTCAAGTGGTTAAAGTTCTGCAAACCAAAGAACATCCATGAATGCTGGGCAGCGTGTGCATGCATTATGTGTGCATGTGTGTGTATGTATGCATGCATGTGTGCGTGCACATGTCTGTGCATGTGTTTGTGTGCATGCATGTGCATGCATGTGTATGCATGCATGTGTGTATGCCTTATGTGTGTGTGCTAAGTGTGTGTGTGTGCATGTGTGTTGTGTATGTGTGCATGCAATGAGTTTATAGCTGCATCTTCCCTTGCTTGGTGCTGGAGAAGCACTTGACAGTATTATACAATTTAAAGTGGAGGCATATGCTATAGATTCAGTTACCAGTCTTTATATTAAAACAATAATAATAAAAAGAAATTTAAAGAGTTTGACAGGCATTACTTACAACTTCATTTTAAAATCTCATTTTAAAATCACAGGTCAAACTAGACATTAAAACTCTAAGTCCGGTGATATTAGGAGAGGAAAAAAAAGTTGACCAAGACCCTTTACCGTAAAAAATATGAACATCTACAAAAATGGCGGGCACTTTTAATTTTTTTTATTACTTTGTTGGGAAATTCTTTGAAGTCTACTCTGGCATCACCACCCATGCGAGATTTGTATGTCTTGAATCGACGAACGATGTCCTGGAGAGTTGCAGAGCAGAGGAAGTACTCCTGTTTCAACCGCAGCTCCTTCCCTTCGAACATCTGTAGATAATGAGGAGGGAGAAGGAATAGTGGAAGAGGTGCAAGGAAGAAGGAGAACAATGGAAGAGAATAAGAGAGAGGTTAGTGAGAGGGGGGAGAGGTGAGTGAGCGGTGAAGGGTAAGGAGGAGTAAGGAGAGAGGGAAGAGTGATGGGAAAGGGAAGGGAAGAAAGAGGTGAGTGAATGGAGTGTAGGAAGGATGAGAGAGGAGAGAGAAGAGGAGTTAAGAGACAAGAGGATTGATAGGTGAGGAAAGGGAAGATACCTTCACCACCTCCCTACTATACCACTGAAGTGTGATGAGTGTGAAGAGTGTGACGAGTGTGAAGACGAGTGTGAAGGTGTGTGTTGAGGAGGTGTGAAGGAAGCAAGAGGTGAGTAACTCACGTTGTCGTTGGGGTACAGCACACGCGTGATGTTCTCTGCCAAGTTCCTGTCCAGCACAGCCTTGATGTAGTCTCCATGGTTGACTGAGTAGACATGCATGGAGGGTACAGAGTTCAGTCTGGTGAACACCACTATCTACAGCACACACTTCTAGAATTCACACAGTAACATTTACACTATGGGCGTGGCAAATATACACACTTACCCAGTATTAGTAGCACACACATCACACATATGCACACACACCATGCACACTAAATATACACATATCACACACATCCACACAATACCATATGCACCCACACACCACAAACACACACTCATCATAAACACACACACATCCACATGTACAAACACACACATCCACATGTACAAACACACACATCCACATGTACAAACACACATCTACATGTACACATGCACATATTTACATGTACAAACACACATCCACATGTACAAACACACATCCACATGCACAAAAACACATCTACATGTACACATCCACATGTACAAGCACACACATTCACATGTACAAATGCACAAACACCCTCGCTCACAGTATGAGAGGTCAAAGCCGTGTGGAGACTTAGCGGACCACAGCCGAAGCGTGTTGACGGTGTTGTTCTTGAACCCAGGGATGGGGTAGTCGTAGGCCATGGCCATCACCACCTGCGTGTCCTTCCAACCATCCACCTCTACGTGGCCGAATAAGTGGATGGGGATGGTGTATTCTGGGCGGGGCAGCTCCCAGCAGTTTCCAAAACGCAGCCAGTCGTCTGGGACCTCAACCTGTTTCATTCCCATGCCATGGATTTTGTAAATAGTCGAGTGCAAGTGGCAGTCAAAATCAAAATTAACATTTCCCCCAACTTTTGCAAAACATTAATTTTGAACCTCCTTCCCCCCCCCCCCTCTCCCCCTACCAACTTCCATTTCCCTCCATTGCTGTTTTGTGTCTGACCCCTACACTCACACACACCACATTGCTCCCTCTCTCTCCTTTGCTCACCTGCCATCCATCCCGAAAAGTCTGGGTGAAGATGCCATATTCATACCTAAGGCCATACCCGTAGGCTGGCAGGCTAAGGGTTGCCATGGAATCCAGGAAGCAGGCAGCCAGCCTCCCAAGGCCTCCATTCCCCAGACCAGCATCCTCTTCTTGTTCCTGCAACTCCTCCAAATCCAAACCAAGCTACAGTGTGAAGAAGGAGAGATGGAAAAGAAGAAAGGAAAAAAAAAAAAAAAATGTAAGGATGGAATAAGGAAAGGAAGAGGGAAAAGAAGGGGGGGGGGGGGGGAAGCAACCATGAAAGTGCTACTTTAAGATGTTAAAAAAAAGAGGAAATAGGTAAATGAACACGCTATCAAATTGATTCGTCAAAATGGAATTCAGGGCTGTAGAAGCCATAGGGAGTTTGGGGTAGGAGAATTTCCTTGGGAAGGAGCCCTGAACTGGAGTAGTTCTGGACAGGACAGCCCTGAACTGGAGCAGCCCTGGTCAAGGCAGCCCTGAACAGGACACAATGGCACCATAAGGAAGTCCTCCGAGTTGTACTCTTCCTGGAGTTGTAATTTGATCTAGTCCTAAGTGTAAACACAATCCAACAGCAGTGCATTCCTCGACCTGCTGTTATCAAGGGCTGTCTATCATCACATTCAAGTTGTGGTCTTCACAAACAGTGTACTACATACATGTATATATATCTTCTTGAACTAGAAGAGAGCAAAGAAAGAAGGAAACCATTCAGAGGCACTTGGCTGAACTATACGCTGTATGACACACTTCAGTGTATTGACTTACACAGCACATCATAAGTTTGGGCATGCTCAGTGAACATTTCCATTGTAGCACACCAAGAGTTTGAGAATGCTCAAGATCTTGCTATTTCTCTAAGTTAGCCTCCACTCATCATTAAAACACCTTGTCTCATTCTCTCATCAACACGTTCTGCACATGCCCAAACAATATATATAAAATATTTAAGGCCAGTATTGCCCATTATTTTAAATTTTTTGACAATATTTTTTTGTGGCTTATATCCTTTCTAAACATCTGTACAAACTGTCTTTCAAATTTGAAAACATTTGGATGCACAAGTCTCTAGTTATGGTGGATTTTATCCAGGCTCTCACTTACATTCACCTTGAAAATTGAAGAAGCCCAATATAATACTAGCTACAGCAGAAACATGTTTTTTTGAAGGAAAAGAAAGATATCCCAAGGAATTTTTTAATGTATACCTGCTTCATTATATATCATTTTGTAGCTCTATCTTTGCTCTACATTTTAAGTTGGAAGTTTTTAAATTTGGAAGTACTACTCCAATTTTATAGTCGTGTGTATATACCCATATATTGGTTGACCTTGTCATGAAAACTCCTTAGTTTTGAGGTCAAATTTTTGACGCTTTAGAGGTTCCTCTACTACATTCAGGAAGTGTGTATAGTGCATATCTTAGGAGAGGGAATTCTTTTTGTGACTCAGTCAGAATTTTTCCAAACCTCTATACTTTACTGAAACTTCTTATAAAGCATATCATTAGAAAGCTCTTGCAGAGAACTGTATTCTGGTGTCAAAATGAGCTGTAGAGAATCAAGGACAGTAAAGTCATGCACGTTTACATAAATATGTTTTTTATGGGAAATACAATACTGGCCGCCTTTGGCTTGTACTTTTGAGGTCACTTGACCACGACCTTTTGCTGGTGGCACTTAAAACACTGCCATTTTTATGGGCCAACCCTAGCCCTGTTCCAGCAGGAATAAGAAAATGTCCATAGCATGTTCATTTTGTGAGAGGTAAGAACACTTGTGGCTTTTACACAGTTGATGACCAGTGTAACTGTGCTCTCAAAACCAAGCAGTTTGATTGTGTATTGATGGGTGGGTTCCTGCTTTTCAAATGACCTTTGACCTTACTTATGACCTGAATAAGCATGCAAGCTACTACTAATACATTATAACATAAGGCTAACATAAGGCTAATACATTATAATATAACACTAATACATTATAACATAATTATAACATAAGGCTAATACATTATAACATAAGGCTAATACATTATATATAACACTAATACATTATAACATAAGGCTAATACATTATAAATAATATAACACTAATACACTATAACATAAGGCTAATACATTATAACATAAGGCTAATACATTATAATATAACACTAATACATTATAACATAAGGCTAATACATTATAAATACATTATAACATAAGGCTAATACATTATAAATACATTATAACATAGCTAATACATTATAATATAACACTAATATAAGGCTAATATATTATAATATAACACTAATACTAATACATTATAAATAATTATAACATAAGGCTAATAATTATAAATACATTATAACATAAGGTTAATACATATAAAGCTACTAGGGGAGAATCCACCAACCAAATGGAAAATTCCGTTCTCGAACACTTTCCTCATATTCGGTGGCTGATAATGACCGTATTAGTAATAGTAAGCTGATACTTGCAGAGACTAGGCAGGTATTTTTTTCTCACACAAATAATACATAATTGACTACACATATGTAGCAATGTAATAATGTACCTCTACCAGGAATAAATGCTGCGGGCTCCAAAAGATGGAGAGCAACTGCCTGTTTTGTTTAAAATTGTTCGCTTTACTGATGGTTTCCACAAAACAGCTCTTGCAGCGTTACAGCTTGCCGATGCTGGAACAATGTGGATATTGTCCCAAGGTAGAAGTTTGCACTCTTGGACTTCCACTTGTACTTCTTCTCGTTAGACTCCGCCTTTCTCTGTTCAGCTGACTCTGGACATTCCTTTCCTCGTCTGCTATTGCTGCTCCTGCTAATCTAATGCCTTTCTCTGCTTAGGTCTCTCAGGGCATTTCCTCCCCCCCCCTCGGGTGTTAATGCTCTTCTCCTCTCTTCTTCCCGCTCCATATTAGGTAATTCTGACACTTGCTCTAACATTGTCCGCCATTGTCCGCCTCTGCCTCTCTGCTGCAGTAGCTCTATCTCAGGCATGTAGCATTTCAATTTCACAGGTTAATGACAGTTGCTACATGCTCAGTAGTGTAATACACACAGACAAGAGTATCATTAATAGTAGTAGTAGTAGTAGTAGTAGTAGTAGTAGTAATAACAATTTATTAAAGTCTTGGTAAACTGCTCGCACGTATCCATTTTTGCCAATTTAAGGATGTACATATAATGTGGTATGTGGAGGACATGCGTACACAACAATCTGGCTTGCATATTCTTTGGAACCTCATGCTGAGTCCACCAACATTCCCACCTCCCCACCTCTAGTGGTCTTCCTCCCCTCCCCTTCTTCCCCACATCATCCAGCACGGCATAACCTGCCATCCGCACTGCCTCCATTCCTAGGAAACCAAAGAGCTACGTAAAATTAGACTCTGCAATAAATATGTCTTGCAAGCTAGAGTAACACCTGGTCCAGTCAGGAGAGGTTGACTCTGCAATAAATATGTCTTGCAAGCTAGAGTTGCACCTGGGCCCAGTCAGGAGAGGTTATCTGCAGCACACTCCTCTTGGTGGTCTGGTTCAGCAAGCTTACAACCAAGCAATAATTAAGCAATAAGTATCCAACAAGGACGCGTTCATCAAGTATATGCACCCCTCGCCGCGTGAGGTTAATTTAGCCTGCCGTCAAGACATCCTTTGCCCAGAATCTGCCTGTCAAAGAAGGTAAATTATCATAGACTGCGCTGTTTGGTTTGTGCCGAGTCTTGGTTTGTGCCGAGTCAGTGTGACCACGAGCCAGGCAGATCCGAAGTAGGCGGAGCCATAACTTCCAACTAGAGCAACTGGAGCATTCTTTATTTGCATATTTATTTGGCCTGCCACTTGGGGGAGCTAAATGAACTTTCAGCTGCTGTGACCCCTCACTCAGTGTAAATCCATACCCACTACCCAAACATTTCCCCCCTAGAAATTTAAAGATTTCTTTCTCTGGATGACTGACGAGACGGACAGCATAATCACTTAACGCTGTTTTGCGCATGCGAGGCATGGGGTAACAATGGAAAGGGTTGTATTTTTACAACAAGGAATCCGTTCAATGCACTCCTATAATTACCACAACAACAACAAGCTGGCTAGTCAAGTTACCTCATAAATTGCTTCGTCAACGGAGGTTTCGATCCCGAGGTTCACCATAGCATTGGTGAGTGAGCGTCCCATGTAGAACTCCATAGACATATAATAGCAACGCTGCAACAATCAAAACAAGAAGTGCATGTAGCTGTACATAGCTATACTACAAAAAAAGGCCTCTACCTTTGGATCTTCTTCATAATAATGCTGCTGTGTCCGGATCCACTTGGTCACCAGCTGATCGCGAACAGTGTGCGCCACAGACCTGTAGAAGTCCCCCTTGGTGGCGACATGGCGATCCTTGACCAGAGTGTGGTGGAGATGCCTGTTGAACGAAGTCTTCACGGCAGATACATCCTCAAGCTGGGGGATATTTCTCATGGAGATCTGCTTTTTGCGAAAGCTGGAAGCGGCTCCAGATTTGATTGGACCGGTAGACATGACGCCAGCTGCAAGACTAGAACAAAAATGTGAAACTTGGCCCTGACGAAAGTGGACAGCGGACAGTATAATACCCGAATATATCCTATGACAGAACAACAAAAGTCCAGAGGGGGCGGGGTTTTACGTCACTGTTAAATCGCGCGAACTATTCAAAGAAGAAGAGATGGAAGGCATGAAGTCTAACAGCAAAATTCCCACAAGGAAGCCAGAGGAGGGAAGGCACGAAAGCCTGAGAGCGAGGTCAAACTCTGAAGGAAAAACAGGGATAGCTGAGAGTTCTAGCAACACTTGCAGTCTTTCAAGGAGTGTAGAAACCAAGGAGTTGAAGGAGAATATAGCACCATTGGTATCTAAAAAAAAACAGGATCCCTATTCAGCAAAGAAATATCTTCCTAATAGGAGGTATGGAATTCACTAAGCTAGTTTGGTCATATGGAATGTATGAATATCTAGTCTCTGCACAGCAGACATTAATTTTAGAAGAAGGGAAGTGCAGACATTAATTAGAAGAAGGGAAGTGTCTGGTGACTTTCGGATGTGCATATTATGTCGGTCATTGTCACAGGGATTTAGTTATAATGCATGCCAATAAGCGGCAAGTTGATTGATAGAGATAAGAAATTTCTAATATCCTATTGACGAAACAGACTAGGCAGCCATCATGATAGACTGCTCCTCTGACCTGATCAACCAACCATGTGTCGACTGATTTCCATGCAACATGTAAAACTGGCATCTGTCACCAGATGTTCCACTTCCTCCTCTTCTCCTTCTTACCAACACGCTCCCAAAGTGGCTGCCTCAGTATACCCTTGTCTATGGTCCTTAGACTATTAATAACCATAGAAGTGTATGCCCCTTTATTTTTACACAAGGGCCATTGCTCAGGCCTAGGACTAGTTGAAAGATTAGTAACCGTGGTTGTGAACAAACGGAATGTTTTGAAGGGTTAGATGTGACTAACGGAAGAACCCACAAGGAAAATATTATATTCATGGATTGTGTAGTGTCTAGTGGAAGCCACACCCTTCTCTGCTGTCTTCGTCGTACCTAACTGTGGAATGGATTCTAGGTAACTGTGAAAACCTGCGAACATTAAACCCTTGAAAAATGCCACCCTTTCCCACTACAGTATTTGAATGATTGCTACATGCTTGAACCTGTGCTTACAATGGAAGACCCTCACTTCTGAGGCATACCTAAGCAAGATGTCCTGGCTCGTATAGTACTAGAAATGAATGCAAGGAATTGTGTGGCCAGCTGAATCACATTGCCAAGCATGTTTCTTCTTTTTAAAATTTAGACTTGTTACATGGTAAGTGCACATGTGTGTTCTTCATGGATGCTATGGTTGCGCATTTGCATGTCCTGCCATACAATGTGCTGGCTGGTTGTGAAACACAACTGTACCATGTGTGAAGTATGGCTGAGAGAGAGGAGGGTTTTGTTGAGACTTACTTGGAAGTAACTTCCCTGAAGATGGGGAGCACACTAAGAGTGAGGACATGCTTGCTGGCTGACAGAATTGTCAGAGTATACTGAAGGCAAGGCCATGCAATAACTGACAATAACTTCAGTTTTTTTACATCATGTTTTGTGTTTGTGAGTTCAGTACATTCTCTATCTGTAGGACAGATCTCTAGTTCCGTACCTTTCCTCTAGGTACCAACCATGTAGCCTCAACCGTGAGTGCGGGTACACGCAAGGAACCGTGTTACCTTGCCAATCTTGGATCATTTCTACACCTTCGACAAATACCCACCTCCATAGATGACTATGTTTAGGAATCGATTGGTTGTTGTAATGGAATTCCAGCATATGTTTGCCAACTATGCAGCCCATGCTTTCTCCCTGCCAGCCAGTTATGTACCTCCATCTTTTCTTTCTTACTATGAATATATTTATTTATGTGAACCCGTTTTATTTATGGTGAGCCGTTTATGTGTACGAGTGAACATTGCATAGCTAGATAGTGATAGATAAATCACAGATAGGCCACGTGTGGAAATACAAACTTTTCTATATCCAACTTCCTAGTGGCAGTTTGCCTTTCATGCCAATTAATCCTCACCATGATCTATCTATCTATCTATCTATCTATCTATCTATCTATCTATTAACTGTCTACTTATCATATGTCTTAATCTGCTTATCTCTCTCTTCATCTATCTATTCTATTTTACCTGTCATGTCTTAATCTGCCTATCTCTCTCTTCATCTATCTTATCTAATCTATCTAATCTATCTATTAACTGTCTATTTTACCTATCATGTCCTATCTCTCTCTTCATCTATCTAATCTATCTATCTATCTATCTATTAACTGTCTATTAACTGTCTATTTTACCTATCATATGTCTTAATCTGCCTATCTCTCTCTTCATCTATCTATCTATCTATATATTAACTGTCTATTTTACCTATCATATGTCTTAATCTGCCTATCTTTCTCTTCATCTATCTATCTATCTATCTATTATCTACCTATCATCTGTCTTAATCTTCCTATATCTCTCTTCATCTGTCTATCTATCTCCTATACATGCATATCTATTGTATTAGCCAGAAGTATGGGTTGCACTGGAATGTAGGTCGTTCTTCCAAAGTCAGGAAAAATTAGCCGTAGCATAAATCGCATACTAAATAAAGTGCTCATCTTCCAGCAAGCAGAGCAAGCAGGAGCTAGAGTAAGCTCTGACCTCAACTCATGTGATCTGGCTGGTCTTTGGTAGCATTGTCAACTCAATCTTCTTTCTCCAGTCTCTTGCTAGCTTTTCGCTTACTCTGTACTCCTTTCCTTTCCAGCTCTTCTACTCCCAGACTTCTCTGAAAATTCAAAGTTGTCAACAACTTTGAGCTCAAAAGTTGCTCATACACTTAATTCTAGTCATTCACACACCGAATAATTGAGAGCACTGCACTTAGCTGCTCTTCCTTCCAGTAACTGTGGGAGTGTTAAGAAGACAGGAAACTCGCACTAAAATGCGAAAATATAATCACATGAATTATCTGTAATTGAGCCCCTCAACAATGTCGTGAAGCCACCGACAGGTTGCTAGAAGGGGCATGGTTTTCTAATATGTACATGTTGTATATGTATTATATATATATATAGTACAAGGGCACATGCTTTTCTTGTGACCACGCTCAGTCACTCATTTTAGCCACTGCAACAGTGTCCGAGTCACTGAAATGGAGAAGAATATTTGGAGGTCTTACTGTGACCTACACACAGCCAAATTCGGTATCTACGTATCTATCCAGCTATTAAACTATTTGCGGTTGTCTTTGTGTAACTTCCAGTATGATGGGGTACATGGAACTGAAGAGAAAGAACCAAGAGCTTGCCTCTGCAGTGCGGAATCTTCATGGCGATGCAGAGCTTCAAGCCTCTCAGCACCTCCAGGTGGTCGCTCAACTATCACGGGAGATAGAAGATCACAAGGTGAGAAACAGTGCCTCTGCTGGGGGTGGGGTGGAGTCTGGACAAACAAATTGTAGTGTAGATTGTATAGATGGACAGACTTGATTATTTTGACTTGATATTTTGCCTGTGTGGAGTTGGGGGGGAGGATGGGGATGGTGGGAACACCAGCAGCATTAATCCTGCTGGACCCGTCACAATAAGGGGGATTGTAGCCGTCACAAAATGACACCGGATCTGACAAAAAATGGCTAGAAAGAATCGGGCACAGAATGAGTGAACTTGAATCAAGTCTTTAGATTCATTTCCAACATGAAAATGGAAAGGCACTAGATACCAGTAAGCATAACTCAGAAGTCTAGTAGTGAACGACTTGTTCTGTACGTACAATTGCCTCGTCCTGTGTAATGACAAGAACATGTTCGTAGAGCTCATAGCCTGCGCTTCATGACCTTGTGCATGGTAAGTAGGGCAGGTTATTGCAGAGTCAGCATGACCAGGAGCCATCCACATGAGAAGTAGGTGCAGATGAATTTCTTATAATTAGCGCAACCTCTTTGCACAGTGCCTAGCCTGATGGGTTGAGACATGAATGAATTTCCAGGTAGCTTGACGGCGACTAAATTCCATAACGCCTCTCAATAAACTCTCAATTGACAGAGCAGAACATCAACTTAAAAGATTTGGTTTTGATTCGATGCTCCAGCTTTCCTGTTGTTCCTGCGGCTGGTGGGGACCTCCTGGAGGTCTTGAGGTAGTTTACTACTGTTCCTAGGTCTTGAGGTAGTTTACTACTGTTCCTGTGGCTGGTGGGTGTAGTTTACTACTGTTCCTGTGGCTGGTGAGTGTAGTTTACTACTGTTCCTGTGGCTGGTGAGTGTAGTTTACTACTGTCCCTGTGGCTGGTGGGTGTAGTTTACTACTGTTCCTGTGGCTGGTGGGTGTAGTTTACTACTGTTCCTGTGGCTGGTGGGTGTAGTTTACTACTACTGTCCCTGTGGCTGGTGGGTGTAGTTTACTACTGTTCCTGTGGCTGGTGGGTGTAGTTTACTACTGTTCCTGTGGCTGGTGGGTGTAGTTTACTACTGTTCCTGTGGCTGGTGAGTGTAGTTTACTACTGTTCCTGTGGCTGGTGGGTGTAGTTTACTACTGTTCCTGTGGCTGGTGGGTGTAGTTTACTACTGTTCCTGTGGCAGCTGACCTGTAGCATTTTCTGTTAGGTTGGCCCAAATTTATAATGCCAGATCCCAAAATTCACAACAAGAACCGAAAGCACTTTTCTCTCCCATTTTAGCAGCTTCTTAACAACTCTGATTAATGAAGAATGCATGACATTGCTGGGCTAGTAAGTGGAGTGGAGAGAAAAAGGAATGAGGTTGCTGGTCGTTGTTTCCTTTCCTTTGCTGCAGCACACAAGGAGCACTCTCACGCTAAGCTGCACTTTTATGGCACTCTTCCTAGCACTATCCTTCTCATTTCTTATCCTCCATCTTTCTTTCTTCTCTTCCTAGTGTTATCCTTCTTATTTCTTATCCTCCATCTTTCTTGCTTCTCTTCCTAGCGGCATCCTTTTCATTTCTTATCCTCCATCTTTCTTGCTTCTCTTCCTAGCGGCATCCTTCTCATTTCTTATCCTCCATCTTTCTTTCTTCTCTTCCTAGCACTATCAGGGCTTCATACAGGATTTTTGGTTGGTTGGGGGGGGGGGGGAGAAAAGTATCCAGCTTAGCATCGCCCACTTTTAGCACGCTGTAGCTGGAAAGTGTTAGCCACTGATTATCTGTGGGTATGGCCTACATTTGCCACATTCAGTCACTTGCTAAAACTTTTGGTGATATAATATGTTGTTGATTGGCTTGTGGGTACATGATTGGCTTGTGGGGACATGTTTGTGTGTTTATGTGCAGCAGGATAGTTTATGATTGTGTTATGAATGTGTTGATTGCTTTAGGTGGATATGTTTGTGTGTTTGTGCCAGAAAGTTGTGGTTATGTGTTGTGAATGTGTGGTATTATTGTATGCTGAGTTAAGTATAAAAGAGAAATCTGTAAATACTAGTCTAATAAAGTGTTGTCTGTTAGTTGCCTGTTGAGTTTGTAAGAGCACTGCTCCTTGATTTTTTCCCCCTGGTGGGTTGATCTCCCTGAAGAAATCATTCACAAACATGGATCTCAGAGCCTACTTTCGAAAGAGGACAAGCAGTGATGCATCAGACTCGTTGACTGATCAGGAAGCTGCCCATTCCTCATCCAGTCTCTCCCAGACAACTGACAATCAGCAGGAGCTCAGAAGAAGAAGAACAAACTCAGTGCTAGTGAAAAGAGGAAGGTCTACAGGGAAAAACTTTCATTTAAAAAAGAATGGGAGAAGAAATACCCCTGGGTCACCTGCCTAGTGGAGGCATGTTCTGTGCTACATGCCAGAATTGGGGGAAGCCCCCTGTTGGGTCAAGGGGTGCTTGGACAACCAGAGGCATAGTTGACTGGAACCATGCTAGTGAAGTACTGAAGAAGCATGCAGACTCCCAATGGCACAGAGATGCTGCAGCTGTTGGTGCCATGGCACAGCAAGTAGAGAGTGGGAAGTCTGTACTTGAGCTCCAGTGTTCAGCTGTTGCACAAGAGGCTGCTGAGCGTAGACAGAGAAATCGGTGTGTGTTACTCAATCTGTTTAGAGCTGTCTACTTTCTGGTCAAGAATAGAATTCCTCATATGAGTGTTTATCCACATTTGATCCAGCTCCTAGTTGCCAATGGGGATAAATTACTTGAGCAACATATCAATGAAGACCCATCTAATGCCCAGTACACCTCCAAGTTCAGCACTACGTCACTGATTGAAGCCATTGACACATGGCTTGACAGAAAGCTGATAGAAAGCCTGAAATCCAGCCCGTTCTTCTCAATTCTAGCAGATGAGAGTCAAGACATTTCCACACAGGAGGAGCTATCGATTTGTTTCCGGTGGCTTGTGGATGGTCACCCAGAGGAACACATTTTGACGATTCTTCATCTCAAATCCACTGATGCTGAAGAAATTACACATGCTCTAACTTCCTTCATCAGTGAGAAGAATCTTGATTACTCTAAACTTGTTGGACAAAGGTATGACGGTGCTGCAAAATTCTCTGGTTGCAGAAGTGGAGTGCAAAGAAGGATGAGGGTGCATGCAGTCCATGCTCTCTACATCCACTGCTCCTGCCACAGGTTGCAGCTTGCTTCCATGCAAGCAGCTGAGTCTGTTGCTACCGTGAAAAAGATGTTTGGCACAATGGCCAGCTTGTGGAAATTGTTTTATTATTCCCCCAAAAAAGCAGAAGCTCTGAAAAATGTGCAGTCAGTCCTACATTTTCCAGAGCTGAAAGTAGTCAAACCAAGCCAAACAAGATGGCTATCTCATGACAGATGTGTGCGAGGCATTCGCAAGGAGCTTCCTGCTCTGATAACTACTTTGCACACGCTCTATGAAGATTGTGGTGACGCAGAAGCATATGGCATAGCGTTGGTGTTGGGCTCTTATAGTGGAGTGGCCACTATCATTCTGCTATCATCCTTGCTTGATCTTCTTGCTAAGCTCAATTGCTTTATGCAAAGCAAGGCAACTGATTTCAGCAAGTTGCCAATCATCCTTGAGAGCATCGTTTCAGAGCTGAAATGCCTCAAGAATGAGGATGCGGAATTCTCTGGTGGAAACAACTGTTGACATGCTTGCTAGTGAACATGGCATCACATGCAGGAGGAGTTCAACTAGAACTGGCAGTGCAGCTGCCACATCAATGAGTGAGTACCGCAATTCAACAGCTATTCCATATATTGACAAACTTGTTTCCAATATAAATGGCCGTTTCACTGATGGTGCTGTGGAGCTACTTGTCTCCTCATCGATCTTTGACCCTGCTTCGATGCCAACAGAAGATACTGCTCTTCTTGAGTATGGCAATCCACAACTGCAAACTCTAGTTAACTTCTATGGGAAAGAAGCAACTGTAGAGTTTGATGGTGAAACCTTCACTTCTCCACCTCTCGTGGATGGAGAAGAAATCTTTGCTGAGTGGAGAGTTTTTAAGAGAGTCTTGGCACAAGAGAAGAAGAAAATGATGAAGAAAAAGAAACTAAGTAAACCACCCACTCTACAGGATATGAAGACAGAGATGGAGCTTTCAGGAGCATGCAAAGAGATCTTCCCAGAGATTTTCAAGTTACTGGATATTTTGCTAACTCTTCCAATTGCAACAGCTACTGTCGAACGTTCTTTTAGTCGGATGAAGATTGTGAAGACATGTCTTCGAAATAGACTAAGTGACATCAACCTTGCTAGGCTCATGCGAATCGCAATTGAAGGGCCTGAACTGACTTCAGTAGATTTTAGTGCCATATTCAAGGAGAAAAATCGTCGTATTGCTTTATAAAATTCTGTTTTCTAAATTACTATAATGATGTTAGCAAAATGTCAATGTCAATGTTGCACTATGACATCATAATTTTTGAAAATCCTGGGGGTGGGGAAACTCTGGCTGACATCCCAGGTCCCCCCCCCTGTACGAATCCCTCACTATCTTTCTTATTTCTTATCCTCCATCTTTCTTTCTTCTCTTCCTAGCACTACCTTCTCATTTCTTATCCTTCTCTTCCTCGAGGCACGCATCGCTATTTTGCATGTGTTCTTTTAACTTCTGCTTTATTCATAGTTTCATTAAAACTAATATGTGGCAGAGCATTTAACACTAGTCCATGTATTAATGTTCCTCGTAGTCTAGTGGAAAATCTTGATTTATATATATATATATACATCACGCGAATCTTAATTGACATCGTCAGTGAGTGAGCTTGCCTCTCTCACAAATTTATTGTTGTTGTTGTTACTATTATTACTATTATTACTACTACTACTACTACTACTACTACTACTACTACTACTACTACTACTACTACTACTATTTAGGACATAACTTTTGTACCCCAACCAGGAGGCCCAAAGACTAGCTATGTTTTGAAAACGACTGGAAACCTGGTAATGGTCTTCAATTCAATCTCATCACCTGTGAAATGGAAGTTCAAGCATGCTAGCAGCAAATTAAAAAAATTTACAGCAAAGAAGTCAATTGTCAATTGGTTTACTGAGAATCTTGCTCCTCTCTGAAATGGTCATATTACCGTTAGATCTGGAATATTTTGCGTTTAAAATAAAATATTCCAGTGGTCTATGGATTGGTCTATGGATTATAATTTTTTTAACCGATGTGGCTGACCGTGAGACAATACGCTGAGACAATACGCAGTTAACTTCTGAAGAGAACCAGCTGAAAAGCCATGGATGAGATAAGAGGCTATCATGCTATATGAAACCCACAGTTGAGGGATTGTGAAAGAGTGCCATTAACAAAGAGATCACTATGCAGCAGCTAGCAGTGGGGAAAAAATGGCATCAATATAAACTAGGAAAGTGCCAGAGCTGTGTTCACTTCTCTAACTTCAAGTATCTTAGGAGAAAGATATTTCTGGCACTTCATGAAGCTCGTTCTTTTCTCTGCCCTGTCTTGTGTGTCTGCACAAGCAATAGCTAATGAGATCACCTTACCTGTTTTACCATTAATGTTTACACGAGCAATAGCTAATGAGATCACCTTAACTGTTTTACACAAGCAATAGCTAAATTATTTTCTAGTTTTTAATTTTCACAGGTCAGAAGGACTGCGAAAAATGTATCAACAATAAGAATTCCAGATTTACGGTATGCACTCAAACTTGTGTATGTTGCACTACAAGAATCTGTGAAAGAATCGTCCACTCTGAGGTGGGCAAGGATGGAGAGATTATATGACGACCACAGTTCAAAGCAGAGACCTTCACCTTCAACTAGACCAGATCAACTACGTGTGTGTGTGGTGTGTGCGTGCGTGTGTGTGTGTGTGGTTTGTAATAGAGAAAAGGAGATAGAATAGTATCTATGTTTGGTTAATTCTGGTCTTCTGTGCAATTCTTGCCCAATCTGAAGGAGGCTGTAGCTGACCCTCTACGAAAGACTTGACTCTAATAAAACAATAAGAGGAACAACAACAACAGGAACAACAACAACAACAGCAAAAACAGCAGGAACAACAACAACAGCAAAAACAGCAGGAACAACAGCAACAACAGCAACAAAAAGAGGAACAGCAACAACAACAGTGACAATTTCACATTTAAAATATATATACACATATCCAAACAAACGAGAAACAAATGCTTTTTTAAAAACAAATAATTGGATTGACTTGGAAGGCAGCAAGAATGCACCATTTAGGGTGGGCCTAAGTGTCCAGAGATTTTCAAGTTACTGGATATTTTGCTAACTCTTCCAATTGCAACAGCTACTGTCGAACGTTCTTTTAGTCGGATGAAGATTGTGAAGACACGTCTTCGAAATAGACTAAGTGACATCAACCTTGCTAGGCTCATGCGAATCGCAATTGAAGGGCCTGAACTGACTTCAGTAGATTTTAGTGCCATATTCAAGGAGAAAAATCGTCGTATTGCTTTATAAAATTCTGTTTTCTAAATTACTATAATGATGTTAGCAAAATGTCAATGTCAATGTTGCACTATGACATCATAATTTTTGAAAATCCTGGGGGTGGGGAAACTCTGGCTGACATCCCAGGTCCCCCCCCCCCCCCCCGTATGAATCCCTCACTATCTTTCTTATTCTCTTATCCTCCATCTTTCTTTCTTCTCTTCCTAGCACTACCTTCTCATTTCTTATCCCCTATCTTTCTTCTCTTTCTCGAGGCACGCATCGCTATTTTCCATGTGTTCTTTTAACTTCTGCTTTATTCATAGTTTCATTAAAACTAATATGTGGCAGAGCATTTAACTCCATACACTACTATATAGTCCATGTATTAATGTTCCTCGTAGTCTAGTGGAAAATCTTGATTTATATATATATATATACATCACGCGAATCTTAATTGACATCGTCAGTGAGTGAGCTTGCCTCTCTCACAAATTTATTGTTGTTGTTGTTACTATTATTACTATTATTACTACTACTACTACTACTACTACTACTACTACTACTACTACTACTACTACTATTTAGGACATAACTTTTGTACCCCAACCAGGAGGCCCAAAGACTAGCTATGTTTTGAAAACGACTGGAAACCTGGTAATGGTCTTCAATTCAATCTCACCACCTGTGAAATGGAAGTTCAAGCATGCTAGCAGCAAATTAAAAAAATTTACAGCAAAGAAGTCATGTCAATTGGTTTACTGAGAATCTTGCTCCTCTCTGAAACGGCCATATTACCGTAGATCTGGAATATTTTGCGTTTAAAATAAAATATTCCAGTGGTCTATGGATTGGTCTATGGATTATTTATTTTTTACTGATGTGGCTGACCGTGAGACAATACGCAGTTGACTTCTGAAGAGAACCAGCTGAAAAGCCATGGATGAGATAAGAGGCTATCATGCTATATGAAACCCACAGTTGAGGGATTGTGAAAGAGTGCCATTAACAAAGAGATCACTATGCAGCAGCTAGCAGTGGGGGAAAAAATGGCATCAATATAAACACACCTACCTAGGAAAGTGCCAGAGCTGTGTTCATTTCTCTAACTTCAGGAGAAAGATATTTCTGGCACTTCATGAAGCTCGTTCTCTGCCCGGCCTGGTGTGTCTGCACAAGCAATAGCTAATGAGATCACCTTACCTGTTTTATCATTGATGTTTAATGAGATCACCTTACCTAAATTATTTTCTAGTCTTTAATTTTCAAAGTCAGAAGGACTGGGCTGACTGGGAAAATTTATCAACAATAAAGAATTCCAGATTTACGGTTTGCACTCGAACTTGTGTATGTTGTACTACAAGAATCTGTGAAAGAATCATCCACTCTGAGGCGGGCAAGGATGGAGAGATTATATGACGGCCATAGTTCAAAGCAGAAGCCTTCACCTTCAACTAGACCAGATCAACTACATGTGTGTGTGTGTGCGTGTGTGTGTGTGGGCTTGTAATAGAGAAAAGGAGATAGAAAATAGCATCTATGTTTGGTTAATTCTGGTCTTCTGTGCAACTCTTGCCCAATCTGAAGGAGGCTGTAGCTGACCCTCTACGAAAGGCTTGACTCTAATAAAACAACAACAGCAACAACAACAAGAGGAACAACAACAAGAGGAACAACAACAGCAGCAACAACAAGAGGAACAAAAATAACAACAGCAACAACAAGAGGAACAACAACAACAGCAACAACAAGAGGAACAACAACAGCAACAACAGTGACAATGTCACATTTAAAATATATATAGACATATCCAAACAAACGAGAAACAAATGCTTTTTTAAAAACAAATAATTGGATTGACTTGGTTAATTAAGAAGCAAGAATGCACCATTTAGGGAGGGCCTAAGTGTCCAGAGATTTTCAGGAATCCTTAACTTCTCCCTCCCCCTCCCCCCTTCCCCTCCCTCCTCCTGCAAACAATTTTGTGCCAAAAGATAAGAGTTCTCTGTGTGCTTCAAAATTCTATTAAGTCAGCTGGGTATTGGGTCATTGGCATGTGAAACAGTGGAGGTCCTTCATATTGGTGACTAGCTAGGTATTGGGCAGTTGCATGTGAAACAGTGGAGGTCCTTCATATTGGTGACTAGCTAGGTATTGGGTCAGTGGCATGTGAAACAGTTGAGGTCCTTCATATTGGTGACTAGCTAGGTATTGGGTCAGTGGCATGTGAAACAGTGGAGGTCCTTCATATTGGTGACTAGCTAGGTATTGGATCAGTGGCATGAGAAACAGTGGAGGTCCTTCCAGTTGGATGTTGGGCACTAGACATTGGGATGCCATGGGGACTTGAGAGAGGTTGTCTTCTGACATGCAATATAACTCCAAATGATGTTACTAAGCAATGTGTGGGCAATCAGAGACCAACCACTTGTGTTAGCTGAGTGGTGTGTGGCCAATCAACAGATCTGCCTTAAGTGTCGTTAGTGCACGTCAAGTGCTATACCTACCTTCACTCCCAAGCTGTTTCCCAAGTTGACTGAACTTTCAGATTGAAACAATGTGGTCGCCCACATGAAGGCCTTCCTCTATTTCACACATCACTGACCTGAGGCCAACCTAGCCAGCAGTACCTTAAATGTCATTAAATTGAAGTTTTAAAGCACGCGAAGATATTTATCTTTTGGCACACTAAAATTACTTGCATGGTGGGAATTTATGGGGGTGGGGGGGAGAAGGCTCAGAGAAAGAGGCACCATGGTGAAAATTACCCTTACATGTTCCTGTGTTGTCGTTGTCGATCCTACGTTACTAATGAAATCCATGGTCATCCGCAGATAACCACAACCCTATGCCTCCTCCAGCACCGCATGGCATCGAGTATCCGTGGATGAACTGTGGATATCCCTAGTAACTTGGTCACCCTCAGGTACTCTGACAGAGGAGGCATATGTGGATACTCTGACAGATGGGACATGGCTACGTATATGTAGAATCTATGGATGAAAGATAGATATCGCTAGTCACATGGTCGTCCATGGATGAACACAGGATCGGCAACATATCAACCTCTAATATCGTGTGACATCGATTTATATGTAGCTAAAGTGGGGTGTGGTCTCCAAAGGTGCACTCTTCTGACAAAATGTTTTTTTTCTTGCAAGTTGTTTTAAGCGACTCTGCCTACAAAATGACTGATGATCACAAATAGCCTAAAATGAGCTACTTCCTCCATTCCCAAAGCAATCAAAGTGTTAGTTGTTGTTGTTGTTGTTGTTGTTGTTTTGCTTAAAACCTTCCTTGGGTGGTCCCTAAAATCTACAGCCAGTTTGGTCTGGATCAGCCCGTGGGGTCCCGAGTTATGTGCTAACGTAATCGCGTACAAGCAGACACACGAACATTTTGTACTTTTTAGTTGTGTATTTCTATTTTAAACGTTTTTTTCTTGTAAGCGCTTATGGCTCTGCCTTACTTCTGGTATATACGACTTGTGGTGGATGCTGACACTGCACAAACCAAACAGATGCAGTTAGCATCTCTGCCTTGGGCTCGCTGGATTCCCTCAGCCTGGACGTTTAAATGTTGTCCCATAGTATTCGTCACAGGATCTGAGACGGCAGTCAATTGTACGGAAAATGAAAAATAGACTTTCAAGCAATATATACAGTCTAGCTGGAGTGTTGCTGTCAAGCAATATGGTCTAGCTGGAGATGTGCTTTAAAATGGTATGAAATCTGAAGGGGTGGGGAGGTATGGGGATAAATTATGACTTGGCCATTTCTGCTCACTCAGCCACTCTCTTCATACACCAGTGTGTAATAAATGGGATTATAATTCCAATGAGGCAGGTTTATAATATGATGCGAGCTGGCATTGTGGATGACCATGTGTTGCTCTATGCATGAGCTGGCATTGTGGATGACCATGTGTTGCTCTATGCCTGAGCTGGCATTGTGGATGACCATGTGTTGCTCTGTGCATGAGCTGGCATTGTGGATGACCATGTGTTGCTCTATGCATGAGCTGGCATTGTGGATGGCCATGTGTTGCTCTATGCATGAGCTGGCATTGTGGATGACCATGTGTTGCTCTATGCATGAGCTGGCATTGTGGACGACCATGTGTTGCTCTATGCATGAGCTGGCATTGTGGATGACCATGTGTTGCTCTATGCATGAGCTGGCATTGTGGATGACCATGTGTTGCTCTATGCATGAGCTGGCATTGTGGACGACCATGTGTTGCTCTATGCATGAGCTGGCATTGTGGATGACCATGTGTTGCTCTATGCATGAGCTGGCATTGTGGACGACCATGTGTTGCTCTATGCCTGGCATTGTGGATGACCATGTGTTGCTCTATGCCTGGCATTGTGGATGACCATGTGTTGCTCTATGCATGAGCTGGCATTGTGGATGACCATGTGTTGCTCTATGCATGAGCTGGCATTGTGGATGACCATGTGTTGCTCTATGCATGAGCTGGCATTGTGGACGACCATGTGTTGCTCTATGCATGAGCTGGCATTGTGGATGACCATGTGTTGCTCTATGCATGAGCTGGCATTGTGGATGACCATGTGTTGCTCTATGCATGAGCTGGCATTGTGGACGACCATGTGTTGCTCTATGCATGAGCTGGCATTGTGGATGACCATGTGTTGCTCTATGCATGAGCTGGCATTGTGGACGACCATGTGTTGCTCTATGCATGAGCTGGCATTGTGGACGACAATGTGTTGCTCTATGCATGAGCTGGCATTGTGGACGACCATGTGTTACTCTATGCATGAGCTGGCATTGACCATGTGTTGCTCTATGCATGAGCTGGCATTGTGGATGACCATGTGTTGCTCTATGCATGAGCTGGCATTGTGGATGACCATGTGTTGCTCTATGCATGAGCTGGCATTATGGATGACCATGTGTTACTCTATGCATGAGCTGGCATTGTGGATGACCATGTGTTGCTCTATGCATGAGCTGGCATTGTGGATGACCATGTGTTGCTCTATGCATGAGCTGGCATTGTGGATGACCATGTGTTGCTCTATGCATGAGCTGGCATTGTGGATGACCATGTGTTGCTCTATGCATGAGCTGGCATTGTGGATGACCATGTGTTGCTCTATGCATGAGCTGGCATTGTGGACGACCATGTGTTGCTCTATGCATGAGCTGGCATTGTGGATGACCATGTGTTGCTCTATGCATGAGCTGGCATTGTGGACGACCATGTGTTGCTCTATGCCTGGCATTGTGGATGACCATGTGTTGCTCTATGCATGAGCTGGCATTGTGGATGACCATGTGTTGCTCTATGCATGAGCTGGCATTGTGGATGACCATGTGTTGCTCTATGCATGAGCTGGCATTGTGGATGACCATGTGTTGCTCTATGCATGAGCTGGCATTGTGGATGACCATGTGTTGCTCTAGCATGAGCTGGCATTGTGGATGACCATGTGTTGCTCTATGCATGAGCTGGCATTGTGGACGACCATGTGTTGCTCTATGCATGAGCTGGCATTGTGGATGACCATGTGTTGCTCTATGCATGAGCTGGCATTGTGGACGACCATGTGTTGCTCTAGCATGAGCTGGCATTGTGGATGACCATGTGTTGCTCTAGCATGAGCTGGCATTGTGGACGACCATGTGTTGCTCTAGCATGAGCTGGCATTGTGGATGACCATGTGTTGCTCTATGCCTGAGCTAGCATTGTGGATGACCATGTGTTGCTCTATGCATGAGCTGGCATTGTGGATGACCATGTGTTGCTCTAGCATGAGCTGGCATTGTGGATGACCATGTGTTGCTCTATGCCTGAGCTAGCATTGTGGATGACCATGTGTTGCTCTATGCATGAGCTGGCATTGTGGATGACCATGTGTTGCTCTATGCATGAGCTGGCATTGTGGATGACCATGTGTTGCTCTGTGCATGAGCTGGCATTGTGGATGACCATGTGTTGCTCTATGTATGAGCTGGCATTGTGGATGACCATGTGTTGCTCTAGCATGAGCTGGCATTGTGGGTGTCCATGTGTTGCTCTATGCATGAGCTGGCATTGTGGATGACCATGTGTTGCTCTATGCATGAGCTGGCATTGTGGATGACCATGTGTTGCTCTGTGCATGAGCTGGCATTGTGGATGACCATGTGTTGCTCTATGTATGAGCTGGCATTGTGGATGACCATGTGTTGCTCTATGCATGAGCTGGCATTGTGGATGACCAGGTGTTGCTCTATGCATGAGCTGGCATTGTGGACGACCATGTGTTGCTCTATGCATGAGCTGGCATTGTGGACGACCATGTGTTTCTCTATGCATGAGCTGGCATTGTAGACGTCCATGTGTTGCTCTATGCATGATCTGGCATTGTGGATGACCATGTGTTGCTCTATGCATGAGCTGGCATTGTGGATGACCATGTGTTGCTCTATGCATGAGCTGGTATTGTGGATGACCATGTGTGCTTTATCGCTCCATGCTCGATGCCTTCTGTGTTACCAGAAAACCATGCCTACAGTTAACTTAGATGCACACAATGAATGGTGTGGCTTGGATCTGCATGGTACACTACTGGTAAAGATGCAGTGAATCATAATTAATGGTTTATATAATCTTGGCAACACAGGACATTTTTTTGTTTCTTTCTTTGTTTATTGTGTTTATAGGAAATCCAGGCAAAACTGAGGAGTGAGATTAAATATTATCAAGGTAAGGAGTTGAATATTAAATATTATCAAGGTAAAGAGTTAAATATTATAAAGGTAGAGTTAAATATTATCACGGTAAAGAGTTAAATATATCAAGGTAAGGGTGGTCATGATAAAGAGTTAAATATATCTAGGTAATGGGTTAAATATAAATGGTTAAATATATCATGGTGAAGGGTTAGGTTAAGCAGTTAATCGATGTAAATATATCACAGTAAAGGAGTTAAATATATCAAGGTAAAAGGGTTAAATATATCAAGATAAGGAGTTAAATATCAAGATAGGAGCTAAATATATCACAGTATGCAGTTAAAATATCAATGTAAAGAGTTAAATGTATCAAGGTAAGGAGTTAAATGTATCAAGGTAAGGAGCTAAATGTATCAAGGTAAGGAGTTAAATGTATCAAGGTAAGGAGTTAAATGTATCAAGGTAAGGGGTTAAATGTATCAAGATAAGGAGTTAAATGTATCAATGTAAGCAGTTAAATATATCAAGGTAAGGAATTAAAGGTAAGGAATTAAATGTATCAAGGTAAGGAGTTAAATGTATCAAGGTAAGGAGTTAAATGTATCAAGGTAAGGAGTTAAATGTATAAAGGTAAGGAGTTAAATGTATCAAGGTAAGGAGTTAAATGTATCAAGGTAAGGAGTTAAATGTATCAAGGTAAGAAGTTAGTGTAACAAAAGCTAGTGGCTTTATTAATGTCCATTTTCCTTCACTTTTTTATTTTTGTTTGATGTTTATTAGTTGCATACAACAATACTAATACTAATAATATAATAACAACATCTATAATACTACTACTAGTACTAATAATAAATACATTAGTAGTAGTAGTAGTAGTCCTGAGCTTAGTGGAAGGCATATGGTTTGGCCTGTGCCTTTGAACAGAGAGGGGAGTCCAGCTGTTCCTTGGTGACTGCATCATCAAAAACTGGCTCCATTTATGAGAAGTTGCTGTAATTTTTCATGGTCAAAATTGATGATGTTGATGTTGATATCTGACGGTGATGGTGGCAAAGGAGTGAAGATTACTGCAGACTACTTGTTCTGCTTCATAAAAATGATTGTTGGTCAAGAATGACACATATGCACACATTCACACACACACACACCACACACATGCACAAAGGTTGCTTGAAGGCCAGGAACCATGACGTAGACGCTCTCCGCCGCACCTTGGAACAAATCAAGTATGAAAAGTAAGTGCCAATGGCAGTGAAGTTGCTTTCGATGATCACCTGTTCAATGAGCTACCTCTCTATTGGAGCCAATTCAATGTATACCAATGGAGGCCTTTTTACTCTGCCAAGACAGAAGTGCATGGGGAGTGCATCCAGTCACCTGAATTTGAATTAATGCACATTGGTCATGTCCACACCGGTATTGCAATAAACCTTGCGCAGCAAAAAAAAATTAAATTAAAAAAAGATTCTAAATGTTGTTTCTCTCCTATTGTGGAGGAGCTTCTCATAGACCTGTAGGAGACCTGTGCTGCAGAACAGACCGAGGATAGGGTTAAGGGAAAGGCAGTGTGTCGTCGAAGGATGATGCTCAAAAAACCTACAAGAAATAACTCGGCAAGGTATTTTCATATAAGCACTAGCTCTAGTTATTCGGCTACGGCTTAGACGTATATAGCTAGCTAGCTTACACCGTACAAACAGTTTCCTGGCAAGTAAATACATGGATTATTGCTCGAGTCTCCTCCAAGCTCTGACCTGCAACTTATGGCAAGGGCAAAATATTTAACCCACCCATGATGTGAATTGTTTTATTGATTGCCTCAACCTTCTAGAGACACGTTGGCTCCGATGTGGATTACGACACAATTTCCAAATTCTAGTTAAATGTGGATGTGACCAATGCACGTTTTTTTGTGACTTGAATGCACACCGAGTGTGCATTAGATCGTGAGAAAGGTTACCTTTTAGACAAGTCAAGGCAGCCATCCATTTATGTTGCAACCTGGTCTGATAAAACAGGTCTTCTATACCATGTGCTGTGAACACTACATAAGTTATGGACTCTATAATATTAATCTGGCATTGTCAACCCTTTACCTTCCCCTCTGTGGGTGGGGCTGGGTGGGGGGGGGGGGGGGGTGGATGAGGATCTTTGGAGTCACTAGTATAGTATAATTTCATGCCGCTAGGCCAACAGTAACCTGCCAATCAGATTGCGGTATCTGTGGACACTCGGGGTCCCAACAGACATTAGGTTCCTTCTGTTGTACAGAAGTTGTCATATTGTGTTGCTAGCCATCACAACTGTAGTAGCCGCCGCAGTGACCTGAAGGCTTTGGCCATTCAGGCTTCCTTCTACCAGTGGGGGGCTGTTTAATGAGGTAGGGGTGGGTCAAGTATTGCACTTGTGGTACTATCCCGTGCGAATCAGTGCAAAAATCGATTCCAATCCACTGGTGCAGCTTATCCCTATTGGTCATGGCTAGTAGTCCAGGCAGGTGCCATTCTTCAGTGGATTTGCCCTAGATCTCTGAACATCCCTCCCCGAGGTTTAGAATCATGATGAGTTTGTTGCTGGAAGTGAGCACAGATGTATCTTGCACGTTTGGACAGATTATTAATATTACTTTTTTTATTAAAAAAAAAATTGTTTTCAGTAACTATTAGTTGGTATGGCAAGTTTCTTTCACACAATGAGAATCTTTGGAGTCAATGTGGCCTGAGGCAGTATTCTTCCACCCCTGCATGGCTCCTATTATTATTATTATAGCGACAATTAATCATTTGAAGTGCGCCCGATAAGGGGTGGACCTTATTTAAATTTAGACAGGGGAGGGCATGGTTTTATTGACCTTTCAGGTTCAGATTATATATATCTTGTTACATGAGTCTGAGTGGAATATGGCAAACTGTTGCATGAGCACGCACCCATATTTTCATGAGCCGAAGGTGAGTGTGAAGTGAGTTGCCATATTCCACGATGAGTGTGATAAATTGTTGATTCTATATTCATAGCAAATACTATACTTCATAAAATGGTTGGTCAATCTGGATTGATCCCATCCACACCACACATTTAAGTCACTTCTAGTATTCTCAACAGTATTTATAGCTTTGTTGTTGTCATTGACTTGCTTAACTGCATCATCATCTGTTTCTGTTGTCTTGGAAGATGTTGCCAAATTCTTGGAAAGTGGTAGTTAATGACTACGCATGTGCGCAGTAGAACATTAAATAACCAGATGGAATATGGGGAAATATCTAATGCTGCACCTATAGGAAAATACTACAGTGAGTATATCAAAGTTTAGAATATATATATATATATATATACATACATAATTATATATATATAATATATGTATCAGAGAGTGCAGGAACACTCCCTGTATTGGTTTTACTCACCTTTTAAAAACGGTGGGAGACAACACACACAAAAAAAAAAAAAATTAAATTAATAAAAATTAAAAATAGAACAAAGAAAACCAAAACTCATTCACACCTCAGCTGAAACTCACACCGGCAGCTTTCTAGCTGCCTAAATGATAATTTTGGCTGTTATGAGCTCCAGAAAGATTCCCAGTGTGTCCTGAATCCTTCGCTTACATGTGGGTAGTAAACCAGCAGTGCAAAAAAAAAAAATGTTGAAAGTGCAAAAAAAAATCCTCATCTTCAAGGATCTATCTACTTATCTGTTTCTCTCTCTGTTTTCCCTCTCACATAACTTGCGTGCAATAAGTGCATTCATGAATACTTCAGTACCAGAAGACTCCGAATATTCCAATGCATGCCCACAACAGATCTGTTTCTCAATTACGCTAAAAAGGTATGGGCAGCAGTGGTTGTTGATGCCACATTCAAGCTAGATCATATGCTATTTTATATTTGGAATAGAGTAAAGAATACACATGCTGTAGTATAAGCAGAAGGAATAACCTGCACTCAGTCCTCCTGCTTGGTTTGTAGAGTCTTTCTCCTGGGAATACCAAGTCCTTGAAGGAGGCTGTAGCTGACCCTGCAGGTACATGGGCACAGTCAAGAATAGCAACAGACACAGCATGTGTTGGTACATGTTTAGTGTACAACATGAATATGCAAGTTTAAAAAAAGTGTTTGGAGGCCCTGAAGCTCACACTTGGTGTGGTTCTTCTGGAGACTCTGAAGCTCACACTTGGTGTGGTTCTCCACTGGAGGCCCTGAAGCTCACACTTGGTGTGGTTCTCCACTGGAGACCCTTTTAAGCTCACACTTGGTGTTGTTCTTCACTGGAGACCCTGAAGCTCACACTTGGTGTGTTTCTCCACTGGAGGCCCTGAAGCTCACACTTGGTGTGGTTCTCCACTGGAGACCCTTTTAAGCTCAAATTTGGTGTGATTCTCCACTGGAGACTCTGAAGCTCACATTTGGTGTGGTTCTCCACTGGAGACCCTGAAGCTCACATTTGGTGTGGTTCTCCACTGAAGGCCCTGAAGCCCACACTTGGTGTGGTTCTCCACTGGAGACCCTGAAGCTCACACATGGTGTGGTTCTCCACTGGAGACCCTGAAGTTCACACTTGGTGTGGTTCTCCACTGGAGACCCTGAAGCTCACACTTGGTGTGGTTCTCCACTGGAGACCCTGAAGCTCACACTTGGTGTGGTTCTCCACTGGAGGCCCTGAAGCTCACACTTGGTGTGGTTATCCACTGGAGACCCTGAAGCTCACACTTGGTGTGGTTCTCCACTGGAGAGCCTGAAGCTCACACTTGGTGTTGTTCTTCACTGGAGACCCTGAAGCTCACACTTGGTGTGTTTCTCCACTGGAGGCCCTGAAGCTCACACTTGGTGTGGTTATCCACTGGAGACCCTGAAGCTCACACTTGGTGTGGTTCTCCACTGGAGGCCCTGAAGCTCACACTTGGTGTGGTTCTCCACTGGAGACCCTGAAGCTCACACTTGGTGTGGTTCTCCACTGGAGACCCTGAAGCTCACACTTGGTGTTGTTCCTTCACTGGAGACTCTGAAGCTCACACTTGGTGTGGTTCTCCACTGGAGGCCCTGAAGCTCACACTTGGTGTGGTTCTCCACTGGCCAACTACAATATACAGAAACAACAAGTTTTATTATAATAATAAAAACTAAACTATATCAGTTAAAAAAAGGGGGGAAAAGAAGGAAAAAAAGACTGTGTCCATTTAAAATCATGGACACAATCATGGACACCAATATTGTACTGCTTATAATGATTGTGTGTATATGGTAAAGGATCATCTAACTGGTTGTGGTCTACATGGGTACAGTCTAGTTTGCTTTCTTTTTTAACAGGACGATGATCCAGCATAATTATGTAGTTGCTTGTTTTTACATGTTTTCTCTTATAAATACTATTATAGTAGAGCAGTCTCCTTCAAGAAGTTGCTCAGGATAACTCCAGAACTAACCTATCTAGTGTTCTACCCACAGGAATTTCTGAAGGGATATGGGGGGAGGGAGGATTTTAGTGGCTACACCTTAACCACACCCCATTTTAATTGGTCTTCATGAGTACACATAGCAATCCTTGGGGAAGGGTTCATATGTATAGAAGCCGAAATTGCTGCTTTTATAAATCCTGAGTACAGCCATGTTATACAGTGTATTCTGTCATGGGGGAAGGGAAAGAGATCCAAGATTCATGAATTGTCCTCCTCCATACCAGGCTGTAGATTCTGTATGGCACTTCCAGAATATTACAAAGCCTCTGGTGGCCTCTGGTGTTGTTGTTCTCAATTCTTCATGTGTGTATATATTATATATTGTTGCTTATTTGGTTCTATTACAATGACCTCAATAATCAACTTGTTCATCAGGAATAATGAGGCTCGCATGAGCTTGTTAAATACCAGGAGCTAGCTATTCATCACGTCATACAAACCACATCCTGGCACATGTGGTGGATGTGGATAATTATGATATAAACACCAAAACATATAATTATAATAATAAAAATAAAATAAAATAATAATAACAATAACAAAAAAAAATTGTATCACGTGGTAAATAGCTAGCTACAGGTATATAATAAGCTGCGAGTTTTTGCATCTCATTATTCCTGATGAAGGCTATAGCATAAAGTCGATTCGAGAGTAAAATTCAAGTTCATTATTGAGAAGGTTATTGTAATTTCGTTATGCCAACTGAGAGTTTGTTGAGTTTAATTAGTGAGATTGAATCACAAATGAGATGATATGCCATTATGAGCTTGTGTGTGTGTGTTTCATGGCTGATTGTTCATGGCTGATTGTCATTGATTATAATGAAGGAAGAGCAGATGCTGTGGTTTGTTAATTATTCAAATTAAAACTAAATCAAAGTCAGACATTCAAGAAGCTTCCACATTGATTCTTCTATTCCTCATGGCAGCCCAACTATCACATGTGAGTGCATGGAGAAATCAGGCCTGCTCTTCAATTGCTCGAGTTCTATTGGCTAACTGGTTTCTAAGGTCAGTCTTGACTCGAGATAGAGTGGAGAAGCATCTTTTATAGTCTACAGAAGACAAAAAGGCCAATAGCTGCCTACTCTGCCAGATTGGGAAACATTAAACTCAATTCCAATGTTTTGATCAGATGACTCATGAGCTGGCGAGTTCTCATTTGCTTCAACTCACTATTAGCAGCAACTACAACTTTGAACTCACCCCTGACTGATTCTGGATGCACTACCCCATGAGAAACATAGTTGACAAGCTTATCTGTCCAGCACTGTGGAAGGGTTGAAGGGAGAGCTCTTGTAGAATACTGCTAGGACAAAAACTCTCACAAAGACTGAGGTCAGGAAATGTAGCAGTGGTATGCTCAGAAAGGGTTACTTACACAAGAGACATCACATTTGAAACTAGCTGTCATGCTATCACTAGGCTGCTGCATACCATACTCTTCCAGGCCTGATAATTTTTTGGGGAGGCTCTGGAAGAATTCACCAGGAGTCAGGAGTAGAGCATCTACTGTAACCTTTGTGCCCACTACTAATGGTTTGCTATACTAAATGTCTTGCTTCTGGAAAGTGCAAGACAAGCCTGCTAGAGATGAAGAACATCAGAAAACATGTACAAGGCAGCTACAAATGTGTACTTCTTGACAAAGGAAGCAAGCACGGCAGCTACAGCAGTATTTCTCTCCTGAGCTTCCCTCTCCAGACTAACCATCACAGACTGAAAGCATTTGCGTAGCCAAGCCTGCTAGAGCTGGAAGAACATCAGAAAACATGTACAAGGCAGCTACAAATGTGTTCTTGACAAAGGAAGCAAGCCCAGCAGCTACAGCAGTATTTCTCTCCTAAGCTTCCCTCTCCAGACTAACCATCACAGACTGAAAGCATTTGCGGAGCTGAGTAACAGCTCTATCATGTGAGAGTCAATGGACATCTTTATCTGATTAAGTCGAGGATCATTAAGTATATCCTGAATCTCCTGTAAGCCCAGTAGTTCAAGCCCAGCAGTTCGAACTGACGAGTACTTATAGAAGGCTCAAGCAGTAAAGCTGTCCAAGAATATCTTGGAACTTTTTTAAGGTAAGGAATCTCATTTGCTGTCCGGCCACAAGCTAATGCAAGCCGATGAGCAATGCAGTGGCTGGAAACCAGGCAAGAAACTTTATCCTTAAGGTCTTGTTCCCAACATCACTATGCTCCACCTCTTCCAAGACCACAAAAAGGTCTAGCTGCAGGTCATTGCGAAGCTTCATTATGGTGTCAGATATTGTGATGGCCCTTCCATCATGCAACTCGAACATACAAAGAAAACTAGTTTTTATCACCCCTCCCACAGCACAACGGCCATAGAGTACAAGCTCCTTTGTAACAGACACATCAGTGGTTTCATCTTTGCATGGAGCAAAAAAAAAAGGAAACTCCTCTAGGTGTGAGATTATAGGATCAGAGAGAGTTTCCCCAAGATGCTGAACTAGCTCTTGCATGCAACACTTCTGATGTGAAGTGTGCATTGCCACTAACTTGCAGATCTGACAAGTAAGAAGCTCCTAGAAAAAGACTTGCCTTGCTCAAGAAGCAGTGCAAATTTGGCAGTGTGTGCAATCTCTCTCTTATTATTTTGCACTTGAGAGCACCAAGAGATGCCTTACGCTGAGCTGAAGCAACCCGCTGGAATGCCATTGCTGTCTCTCTTAGAGGAGCAAAGATCAGCTTCCATCTTAACTGCAGTATTGTGTGACTTGCTCTGACCGTGTCAAGCCAAGTCAACACAAACAGCTCTTCCTAAGGCAGCTTTCTTAGGACGCCAGCTGTGCTTGTGGCATAATGCGCACATCGGCCAGCATCTACTGCCAGCATCCACGGAAAGTCAAGAGTTCCATTTAGGGTCTATTCCAGTCTTCCTTAGCTTAGAAGATGAGGGACTCCCAGACCCTCCACCAGAGTGAATCCGCTTAGTCATGCCTAAGAGAAGACGTCACAGTGAAGAACAGCGACCCACTCAACAACTCCATGCAGCAGATGCCTAGAATTGTATTTCAATATTATTATACAAAATTTCATATAATTAGAAATCACAATGAACTTTGGACTGTGATGAGCTTGGGGAGCCTTGGTCATTGCACCATCCCTCCCCAGTCCCCAAGTCAGCCTGCCGTGATGTGGCACTCACACTTTGCATGCTTCACTAAGCTTTGCCTTGTTAGAGTCATGCGAGACGACCTTCCTAGGCCTACGATTATGTTTTCGGCAGAGTGAACATGCCACACCTTGCCCATCCTCCACCTCGAATATCCAGGGAAGGTTTAGCTTCCATTTTTGATCAATGCCAGCCTTCCTGTGCTTGTTTGAGCTCTGCTAGGAACACTACCGACGGACTTCCACGTTAAAGCAAGTCTCACTCGCGAGATGGAAGCTACTGCTGCAAATTTTTCACCAACCACACCCACTATCAATTTTGTATTGCATCATTGATTTGACAAAAATGAACTTTGAACTGAAATAGTACAACAGTAAGGCATGTCGGCCAATACCCCTTCAATTTCCAAGGGATCAGCCGATATGCTTAAATGCTCTGGGGAGAACACTGTTATCATAGCAGATAGATAACAGATACCATCTTTATCATGTTTGTGACTCAGGACACATACCACACACACCACACACTACATACCACACACACACAACACACACACAACACACACACAACACACATCACACACACCACACACACACAACACACACACACACAACACACAACACACACACACACACTTAGATGTACGCATCTCAAGTAGCCTACCTGGTTTGTTGGCCGAAGCCAGTGTTTAAAGTTGCCAATGTGGTTTTAGCTGAGCTACGAGCTTTGCTTTTGGCATCTGCCATTTTGAAATGGCAGGCAAACCAACACAGGAAGTGCCAGCACACTTCTTGACGAACTACACGTGCTACGTAGTACTAAACCCTCTTCTACATGCTCTCTCTGCAGTGATGAGGACATGGTGAGGCAACAAAACCCTGCTGCATAAGACTATCTAACACCAGCTCCCACCCACTCCAATGGTAAAGGGTGCCAGCCCTAGAATCATATGCAGCCAAACTAAAGCAAGCAAGAATGTGCCGCACATAATTAGAGTCCACACACTTCTTGTAAGCATCCTCTTGTAAGCATTCTTAATTTTTTACATTTTACATTAAAATTTTTTTTACCTCCCTACCTACTGAGTCCATTCTATGTTGTTTAAAGTAAACTTTTTTCTCCTTCCTGGTTGTCACTTGGCAACTGTTTTACATACATGTACATGACACCTATTATCACTCTGCTTGTCCTGTAAATATTTTTATTCCAGTGAAAGACTCACTTCCATCCTGGAAGGAGCTAGTATTGACGGTAAGCGAGGCTTGTGTTTGAGCGATGATTATTATCAACAACATGATGTGTAGATACTCAACTTTTCTGCTTAGAAAAATACATACACACACACATACATACAAGCGTGCATAAATGCATGCACACATGCATACATATACATACATACATGCATACATATGCACATACATGCATACACACATACATACAGATACATACACACATACATGCACTACACACACATACACACACATACATGCATGTTACACATGCATGCACGCATACATACACAGCATGCACACATACATACACATGCATACACGCGTGCATAAATGCATACACACATACATACATACATATACATACACACATGCATAAACGCATACATACACATACATACACGCATACACACATGACACGCATACACACATGCATACATACACATACATATACACACACACATACACACACACATACATACACATGCATACGCATACATGCATACACACACACATACATACACATACATACATACACATACATACACGCATACATACACATGCATACATACGCACACTGGTACATGTTTTTATTATATGCTGTCCACGTGTCACATCTGCAAGACGGAGTTACCCTCGCTGCCCCATCATGTGACCGTGCTAGTAAATATTGCAGCAGTGACCCGACCATTATTGGTATTCATTGTGTGCCTGTATGAATAGTTGTCTCTGGTGACCGCATCAAGCTCAGCACAGCCATGGCAGACCAACAGCACCAAATAGAGGTGAGCGTGTGTGTGGGTGTGCAAATTAATCTTTAATAAAGGAATATCTCAATTTTAAGAAATTGGTGGTTAGTGATGCACTATGCACTCTACCACACACACTTGTAACACACTTGACAGCTGCTCATTCGTGGTTACATTTGCTAACAACAGGATATTAATTGATAACAAGGTGTATATACCCACTCTTGCTCAGCACATTTGATGTGGTTGTCGTGGCCTGCCCATTGTATTTCATCTTCCCTGGATGAAAGTGGGAGAAGGATTGATAACGACCTCTTTTTTTTTTGCCCTCTTATGAACTTTGCTTAATTAATGATTCTCAGCAATAAAGTAATTAACAATAGAGTGTGATTAATTAAGGGGCTTGAAATTTGGAATAATTGAGTTTTAATTCAGTTTTCTTGCAACTAGCAGCACTCTAGTCATGGAAAATTGTCCAAGTGGGGGCAACTGGAGGAATCTGGATTTTAAGGGGGGGGGGGGGGGGGGGGGGTGGGGGGCATGATGGTTAAAGATGTGACAAAGTTTCTAATGAATTTTAATAATACAATTTCCAAGGGGGGGGGGAGGTTGCCGCCCCCCGCTCCTCTAAATGAAACTCTGCTAGTCTATGGATGGTGGATTAGGTCAAAGCATAATCAACGAGGAGGTCCAGCACATCCTTGCCAATATCAAGGAGTATGCTAGTGTACTCTCCCTACCAACCCCCCCCCCCCCCCCCCCCCCCCTCCCCAAAGACAAAGCTCACATGTCTCTCAGCTAAAACTGACATTGAGCTGCCTAAATGGGTGTGGTGGTTTCGGCTGCTACTGGATGCTGCATGCCTTGAATTCTTCACCAAGGTAAGCTAGCATTTAAAAAAACTTAAAAAAAGTGTGGAAATAAATCCTTCAAGGATCTACGTATGTATACAGCTATCTCTGTTCTTTCCCTCGTATGAGTTGCAAACAATATGACAATTTTAGCACCAGAAGACCACAAATGGTCCAATGCACATCTATCACTCAACTGTTGTGGGTAAGGAGCGCCATCAAAGACCAATTGAGCTATTGGTTTGTGGAGTTCCCTGCAACTGTTACCAAGTCTCTCATTAGTACAGTCAGTAATAGCAACAACATAATAAGTTACAATGACCTCAATAACGTTTCGACTAGATGCTCAAGCCTTCATCAGGAATGAAATGTCTTGATTTGTGAAATGGACAACAACTTCTTGTGATATTCATCTTCAAGGATCTATCTGTTATGCCTGTTTTTTCCCCTCGCATAACTTGCTTAGAATATATAGGTCCATTCAGTTTTGAAAAGTGTTTCAAAGTGCTCGAGCCCTCCTAGGAGCTCTGAGTTGGACTTTCAGTTAGGGGGGGAAAGGAAACAAGACCCTGCCCATGTGGACCACAACTTCAATGACCCTTTACCATTTAAAACATTGACTGGAAATGTTTACCAATGACATTAGACAACAAACATTTACAGTACCCTTTACCTATTAATATAATGGTATAATACAGATTTTAATATAGCAGAGCAGGGTTTCATTTAGAAAATTGTCCAAGGGGGGGGGGGGGGGGGCATGATGTCAAGCACTTATCAACATCAATAAGAATTTTAACATACAGTTTACAATTTCCAAGGGGGGCGCAAAAAGGTTCCAACCCCCCCCCCCCCTAAATGAAACCCTGCAGAGTATATATTACAATATTAGTCCTCATTATATTAATGGGTAAAGGGTCATGTAAATGTTTGTCTTCATTGGTAAATTCTAGCTTTATTTAACATATATTTGTGTTTACATTTTCTGTCCTGTTTCTATCTGTTTATTATAGTCAAGCAGCCACCTGCAAGAAGTTACTCAGTGTAACACCAGACCTAGCCAATCATAGATGTTAATATTTTACACGTGACTATGCATAGAAGAGAAACATGATTGCAAGCAGTTGCCTGGTTTGTTGAAGGTCTGTCTGTTAACTGTTGTCACAAGAGAACTATTGTCACAAGAGAATTATTGTCACAAGAGTAAGGTTCAAGGTTCTGAGGAAACCAACTCATCACTTCATGTAATGAAAACGTGCATCTGCTTGATGACTCAGCTCAGCTAGCAATATTGCACTTGCATCAGTGTGTTTATGACACTGATTACACTTTACCAATCTTTGGGTGTTTGATTAGTCTGAATCAAGAACGGGTTAGTTTTTGCAATGAATTGGAATCTTCTGATAGTAAAATTATGACGACTGGACCTATTCCATGTAGGAGGAAGAAAAGAAAAAAATACAAAGATAGATGGCGCTAAATTAAGAAATAGCTTTGTCGTTGCAATGCTTGGGACACTTGGGAGTCTTCTGGTAACTATGACGATCAGACCTGCTGTATGCAAGCTTGTGTTGGAAGAAAAGAAGATAAGAGTTCTTTGCGACTTTTGCGAAGGATTCAAGGCACGCTTGAAGTGTTTTTGGGATCAAAATTGGCTGAAATCTGTTTAGGATCCTCCTAAGAAGCTGCCAGAGCAAGTTTTAAGCCCCCCCCCCTTTTTCCCCTTTCTCTGCCATTTTAAAATAGGGGTCGATCCAACGCAATCCCTGATACTGCTTTTTGTAATGCTTGGATTACATCACCTCAAATAGTGGAAGAGCATCAAACTTCTTGTGGTCTACATTGGTACAGTCGTTTTCCTTTTTTTCTCTTATATAACCGGTCAATCCAGTATATATTTATCGTTCTGTATATGTATGTACATATGTAAATATAATTATAGTGGAGAGAGTACTCATGAGTGGGTATGAGCACAGAAACAGAAGATAAACAGAGAGAAGGTCTGTGAAGATGCGGTGTGTGCTGTGAAGGTTTAGAGCACACACAGATACACCCCACCAGTGTTGGGACACATGATGACCCTGTACCAGGCAGGTGCTTCAGGCTCTGCCCATCCACACAATCCAGTGGTGACATGTGATCTCTACTGGAGCTGGTGCTTGACTTGCGTACAATGTCGCTGCTGCTCACAATCACCCCGAGTGTTGTTTCTTAGGCAGTCATTAGGCTTGAGGTTCCCTTAGGATGGAACACAGATGGTGGTTGACCCACAGAGGTGTCACACCTGAAAGCATGGTATACTATATCTCTTGTGTGGACTGTTTGCTGGTGTTGTTTTTGCTCCATCTTGAGCCCACCATAGAGCCCACCATAGGAACTAGCACCTCTCCTACACATGTATTAGTATAGGTATGCATACTGGTAGAGCCACATGTATTAGTATAGGTATGCATACTGGTAGAGCCACATGTATTAGTATAGGTATGCATACTGGTAGAGCCACATGTATTAGTATAGGTATGCATACTGGTAGTGCCACATGTATTAGTATAGGTATGCATACTGGTAGTGCCACATGTATTAGTATAGGTATGCATACTGGTAGAGCCACATGTATTAGTATAGGTATGCATACTGGTAGTGCCACATGTATTAGTATAGGTATGCATACTGGTAGTGCCACAAGTATTAGTATAGGTATGCATACTGGTAGTGCCACATGTATTAGTATAGGTATGCATACTGGTAGAGCCACATGTATTAGTATAGGTATGCATACTGGTAGTGCCACATGTATTAGTATAGGTATGCATACTGGTAGTGCCACATGTATTAGTGTGTGGGGTTATAATGATAAGCATACTGGCCACATGTATTAGTGTGTGGATTATAATATAAGCACACATGTAGTACCACATGTATTAGTGTGCAGGTTATAATGACATGCATACTGGTAGTGCCACATGTATTAGTGTGCAGGCTCTAATGATATGCATACTGGTAGTGCCACATGTATTAGTGTGTAGGCTATAATGATATGCATACTGGTAGTGCCACATGTATTAGTGTGCAGGCTATAATGATGTATACTGGTAGTGCCACATGTATTAGTGTGCAGGCTATAATGATATGCATACTGGTGGTGCCACATGTATTAGTGTGCAGGCTATAATGTGCCACATGTATTAGTGTGCAGGCTATAATGTGCCACATGTATTAGTGTGCAGGCTATAATGATATGCACACTGGTACTGCCACATGTATTAGTGTGCAGGCTATAATGATATTCATACTGGTAGTGCCACATGTGTTAGTGTGCAGTTTATAATGATATGCATACTGGTAGTGCCACATGTATTAGTGTGCAGGTTATAATGGTATGCATACTGGTAGTGCCACATGTATTAGTGTGCAGGTTATAATGATATGCATACTGGTAGTGCCACATGTATTAGTGTGCAGGGTATAATGATATGCATACTGGTAGTGCCACATGTATTAGTGTGCAGGCTATAATGATATGCATACTGGTAGTGCCACATGTATTAGTGTGCAGGCTATAATGGTATGCATACTGGTAGTGCCACATGTATTAGTGTGCAGGCTATAATGATATGCATACTGGTAGTGCCACATGTACTAGTGTGCAGGCTATAATGATATGCATACTGGTAGTGCCACATGTATTAGTGTGCAGGCTATAATGATATGCATACCGGTAGTGCCACATGTATTAGTGTGCAGGCTATAATGATATTCATACTGGCTATTCATACTGGCAGTGCCACATGTGTGCAGGCTATAATGATATTCATACTGGTTGTGCCACATGTATTAGTGTGCAGGCTATAATGATATGCATACTGGTAGTGCCACATGTATTAGTGTGCAGGCTATAATGATATGCATACTGGTAGTGCCACATGTATTCGTGTGCAGGCTATAATGATATGCATACTGGTAGTGCCACATGTACTAGTGTGCAGGCTATAATGATATGCATACTGGTAGTGCCACATGTATTAGTGTGCAGGCTATAATGACATGCATACTGGTAGTGCCACATGTATTAGTGTGCAGGCTATAATGACATGCATACTGGTAGTGCCACATGTGTGCAGGCTATAATGATATTCATACTGGTAGTGCCACATGTATTAAGGGGGAAAGAAGGCTGCGTATCGCGTAGTCTCATATAAAGTACCATATCTTTGCTCGCATTCACTCTAGTTTCCCAATTTATATATCAAATTATAGCTTGCAGTCTGTGCTTTCTAATGGTAAGTCTCTTTTGTCATTTAGTTTCGCCATAATTTTTTCCTGGATCATTATAGGCTCTTCCAGTGCGGACCGTAAGCCGTTAAGTAAACCACGTTGCAGTAACGACCTTTGCGAGGCTCTTATTCGGTCTATTAGTCAATCATAATGAGGACTACAAACTGCGCGTCTTGAAATTTCGAAAAAAAGTTTTTTTGTTGCATTTTCTGAACATAGATTTATGACATCACGTTAAATTTCCATCTATAGGTATTTTTTAGTAATCCTATCAAACAAAAACTCTCGCGCAAGTTGTAGAATATAAAATTTGCTTTCAAATGAAACAATTTTTTTTATGAAAGGATAAAAAATATTCAAGTTATCATTTGAACGGTTTTTCAAAAATCACTTCAGAGATATTGAGCCTTGAAGTCCAAGCAGTTTGTAATCACATCCCAGCTGCCCCTGCTTCACTAGAATACATCCCCTCATTACTAGAATTGTGTTTACAAACAAAATGTTGAAAGCAACCAATTGACTTTCACAGTCCTTTATTTTTTCAACAACAGCAGTATCCTACATCCTAACTACAACTTCAAAACCAACAATAATTATATATATATACATACACATAAATTAAAGACGCATCAGACTTGTTACGTTGCTTTGCAAACATAAACACGTCATCATTTGCAGGGCTCCCATGCCCAGGTCCATCCATCGTCGCCCTCCACACATGTCTTCCGACACCGTCCAGTAATCCCTGAAAAACAATAGAACACAAACAAAAGTCATCCTCCAGTAATTTCTAAGCTTGACAAAAATACACATAAACAAAAGTATCTTCCAGTAATCTTTGTTTGAAATCTCTGTTTGACAATAGAAAGAAAGACACAAACAAAATAAAAATGTTACAGGTCCCCCTTGCCAGGACCAAACAATGCTCCGCCCTCCATTGAAACTCTGCTGCCTCTCGATGGCAAGCCCGACACTTGTTGCACTCCCGTTTATGTGCATTTGTATACCCATCACTAATTAATGTGTGTGTACCTAAGCTTCAGTCTCTCCACTGAACGCTAAAAAAGTTTTTGTGTTCCTACAACTTCCATAGAAACCGAAGAGCCTTCAAAATTGGCTTCACAATTTACCTTGTGACCCTCAAACTATTCTGTGTAACTTGCTTCTGTTTCATCTTCAGGTCTTCGCGCACAAGCTTGAAATTAGACATAAGATAATAATCTAAAACCTCTCCAGTGTCCCAAGACATCACCGCAACCAAGCCATAATTTGATTTGTGGCCCTGTCTAAGCCATGTGCCGTCAACAGTAATACTAACATCAATGATGTCTTCATGCCTAACCCTATAAAAATCATGTAACCTATGAGCGGCATCCAACATAATACTCTGTTACTGCATTTGCGTCACTCCCTATTGACCTAGTATATTTTTAAAAAACAAGTGGAACTAAGAGGGGGCAACATATCCATGACTGCAGTGATGTCTTCCAGACCAGAATGACTAATTCCAGCAATGCGAGCACCCAGTACTGACTGGATGTTCAAAGAATGCTTCTACAGATACAGGGTTTGAGATGTCTCGAGTGTTACTACAATTTGAACAAAAAGTAAACCATGCCTGCCCTACGGGCTTCAGTTGCAAGGGAGCTCAGTTACCAACTTATTACACCTTTCTATGACCTCTCTAAGCTTATCTAAGTTTATTATACGATTACCCTTACCACCTAGTTCTCCAACACCACCCGAGTCCAAAGAGGTAGAGCCAGTAGATCCAGTAGCAACAGCCACAGAAGCAGCTGAACTATCCATGAGAGCCAACTTCTTCCTGGTCATAGTCACTTGTCATAGTCACCAATGGAACTGGCCTCTCTTCAGACATTTGCAATTGATTGCAAGGTAAGTGAAGGTTCACAGAAGGCGCTACCCCACCCACAGGATCCAAGAGACTCACTAACAAAGGAAAGGAAACAGCTAGTAACTTTTTAGTATGGAGATAAACATTAAAACTTGCCTTGCGCGGCTACTGTGACAGGCTCAACAACAGCCGCCTGTAGGGCTTTCTTCTTCTTGTCTTCACTCTTCTTGAATCCTTGGCCTTTCTGTTTAAAATGCTTCTCTGTTCTCTTCCCCATAACTCAACCGTGTAAAAGTTTCAAGTGAACCTTGACCTAAAAAAACGTGCTCATCTTAGCGGTTGCGCACTACCCCCCCCACCTGGCCAATTCATTGCGCAAACGACTGGTAAGGGTCTCCATGAAATTGGCAACATTTTGATATATAAAAACTGTATTTTGGGTAGGCGATCATCGCCGCCCGCCCGATTGTAGCCAGGTAAGACTGGGAGAGAACCTCTTCCAATGTGAAGTGAAATGAAATGAAATGGAATAATAATGCACTGTATAAAAATGGCTATATCTTCTGATGCAAGTATTCACTTACTCTGAAACTTGAAACTCAAACTCCAGACATATTACGAACCCTTTTGGGCCCATAAAAAAAAAATAGAAAAAATATGTGTTTTCAGCCCTCTTCCCCCCTTAAGTGTGCAGGCTATAATGATATGCATACTGGTAGTGTCACATGTAATAGTGTGCAGGCTATAATGACATGCATACTGGTAGTGCCACATGTATTAGTGTGCAGGCTATAATGACATGCATACTGGTAGTGCCACATGTGTGCAGGCTATAATGATATTCATACTGGTAGTGCCACATGTATTAAGTGTGCAGGCTATAATGCTATGCATACTGGTAGTGTCACATGTATTAGTGTGCAGGCTATAATGATATGCATACTGGTAGTGCCAGTGTGCAGGCTATAATGATATGCATACTACATGTGTGCAGGCTATAATGATATTCATACTGGTAGTGCCACATGTATTAGTGTGCATGCTATAATGATATTCATACTGGTAGTGCCACATGTGTGCAGGCTATAATGATATTCATACTGGTAGTGCGCATGTGTGCAGGCTATAATGATATTCATACTGGTAGTGCCGTGGACTTGATTAAAAAACCCTTTTAAGTAGGAGTGCCTGTACCTTTAATTAAAATATGTGCATCTTTAATTAGAATATGTTCCCTTTAATTAGAGTGTGAATAGTGTGGAGCATGGAGTGCTCCGAATGACTATTAGCTACAAGTTATCCAGTGGGTGTGGCACATGTGTCCTGCACACTAAACTGTGAAATGTGTTTGCTCAACACCCCACGCTTCTATTACAACACATAATACGCTAAGTGCACCGAACAAAAACATTCTTCATGGTACGTGTACGTGTGTGTGCGTGCGTGCGCATCTCTGTCTGTCTGAACACTGTTCTGGTTGCCCTTCTTGAAGGGAGAAATGGTAAATGTTGTGGAATATGAAGGCGACTTCTAATATTACGATCATTTATTCCACAAACTTTGTACGAAAAACAACCACAAACACCTCAGGCTAAACAAGAGCAGTGAACAAGGAGACAATCAGATGGCAATGTCACTGCCAGCCGGCACTGTTGATGTCTGTCACGTGACCCATCCACCACCACAGCTGTGCCAAAACTTCCTGAATGGTTGGCACCTCTTCCTGGCCTTCGCTGCTGTTTCTGGAAGCCCTTCTCTGGAGGGAAGCCTCACAAGCACCTGGATTCGCTCCTAGTCCCTTTGTTCTTAAGAAGGGATTTGCTCCTGGATGGATGAATGCCTTTGCTGCAAGTTTTGTTGTAGGCATAGAGCGACTTAGCGCTGCTTTATGACGAGGGCTGCAGCCATCTCCACATCAACAGTCTCCAGCTGTCTTTCCTCGCACAGCAGCAGACAACCATTGGAATACCTGGGAGGGACACCTCTGAATGAAACGAAGCAGGTACGCATGCACAAAGGGGCTTTGTATCAACAGTGAGACCAGCGTCTAACAGCTAGTTTGGCACTTAGCCGGTTGACTGCCGACTTTATGTGTGTTTACAACAATTAAATTTATAATAATAATTTGAAGAACATTTTCAAACTTTTTGGGGTGAAAATACAATAAGCTGCATTTTGGTGCAAGAACCAGCTCCATTGAGGTAAGCAAACAAAAGCTACCATCGCTATGTCGCTCCTTGTCTACAACAAAACCAATAGCAAGGAATGTCGTCCAGGAGCGTCTCCTTTCCTAAGAGCAAAGAGATTCAGACAGAGTGGTTCCAAGTAAGCGTAGGGTGCCTATGCAGCTTTTCCTCCAAAGAAGAGCTCCCAGAAACACCCATAAGGCCACAAAGAAACCGTTCAGCTATTTTTTTAAACTTCTTTCATTTTGCTCCATCCCCTCGCATCTACAAGCCGTAAGTAAAGTGTTATGACCAATAAAGCAGTCTACTGGGCAAGTGCAGGTAAACATTTTATTTTAAATAAATATTATTTGTGAACAATGTCCGAGAGTGTGCCTGTTAATCAGTTAACCAGCCAGCAGGGATGCTCAACAATTTATGGTAATGGAAACAAACACACATGCATGCAACTTCAACTCTTGTCTTGGTGTGGAGATGTCAGGCCAGTGGTACTGTGAACAGTTAAGTGGGGGGGCTATACACAAAATAGGAACTGCTGAAAAATGATGACTCGAGAGCACGGGACATTTCACTTTATAGCTCAAAAGATAGGCCTCTCTGTGTGCTCTCTTTTGATACTAAAATATGTTGCATAGCTATAACTATGCCAAGTCACTGTGTGTGTGTGGGGGGGGGGGGGGGGGTACTTCAAAACCTGAGGGACTAATTTTGCAACAGTTGTGGCTCATGATTGGAAAGGGTTACACAGCTGAAATTTGTTTCTGTGGCAAGAGGAAGGCCTAATCTAGGAGTGTTTTCATTAATGCAAGCGCACACAGAGAGTAACCCGTGCTAAAATATTGATCTGTTCCCTCATTACTGTTGCCACAGATGGACTTGAAGGTAAAGAACGTAGAAATGGACGACTTCATTGACAGTTTGGAATTGAGCCTCTCCCAACTACAGGTAAGGTTATCTTGTTAGAGGCAGAGAGAGGCCATTGTTATCGCAGAGTCTGTGGCAAGAGGCCACATCTGTGTGTGCAGGACTGGATGGGGAGTAGTTGTGATGTATACATAATTATGTCATACCTTTCTGTTGCAGCCACTTTATGGTGCAGTCATCAATGGTGGCCTTATTACACAGGTTTTTCCTCAATTTATTGCATACACAAATTGTGATAGGGTTAGAAAATGTGCCAAATTTGTACTGAATAATCAGTTATCGAGTGATGGGTATCCGGTTAAAGAACACATAAACTACCCACAGAATAGAAATTAAATAAGCTCTTAAACCCATTCCCAAGCAAAAGATATGAAAGCTTGAAGGAAGAGGCTATAAATTATAAGGATTAGTATGCAGATATTGGATGGAAAAATAATTTCTCTTTTTTTTGTTGGAAAATTAGTTCCATTGGACTCTCTTCTGAGATTATGTCACAAATAAACAAATAATAATCCTCCCGAACGCAATTGCATACCATATTATAGTACACATTTGGCATTAGGAATTACCTCGAACAGGTTTCAGGCAGAGTTTAAGTCATATGACTCAACAAAAAAGTGTACACTATGGAGAGAGGAAAACAATAAAAATGGGGTGTAGTGATAGGCTAGCCCCAGGGGGTTGCTCACGACCTCGTAGGGTAATCTCTGATGCCATATATATCATGTGAATAAAACTAAAGGCTGGTTCACAATGTGCCGTGGATGCTAGTGGCACGTCATTAAATTATATATATATATATATATATATTGTGAACATTGAATGCATCACATTGCATCAATATAATCTATTTCTATTCAAAAAGGGATAGCGCAATGCAACGCAACATATTGTGAACCTGCCTCGAGGCTGTAGCTGCACTGGAGTAGCCAGGTGGTTATGCCAGTGATCTATATTATGTATGCTACCACACCAGCAAATAGTATCAAGTACAATATAATCCTTAGGACATATGTGACTGCCAAGTCATATTACACATGCTGCAAGGCTTCATAGTTACAAAAAAAATTGTTGTCACGATATTATTCAAATATTTCAACGTTTGCACCGAGATATTATTTGAAAAGAAGGTAAGGTGGTAGAATGGTAGCTTCTTCTCAACAATGCGCATGCACCAGCAGCAGAGGAGAAGTGCTGGCTTTGATAAGTGAACTAGGTGGCTGGTGATCTCACACCAGCTTTCCTCATTTCCCCTTGGAACGGACATGCTAGACTGAGTCATCTGGCCCAATCGGAATAGTTGACATAACGATATTACAATAGCCGCAATAATAAACTATTTGAGAAGGTATATATATATATATATTCCAGCTTTGCAGTGCTGTGTGATACAACTCCAACACCAGGCACAGATGCAGCATCTGCATGTGTGTCCTCATACCTTTGTAGGCCTCAACTAGACAGGTGCACATGGTATACATGAGATGGGCGAGGTTTTATGGTCATGAGAATGCTCTTTCCCCCCCACCGTCTGTAGGGTACAGATCACTTGGAAGAGGAAGACTTCCGTCATAAGAGTTTGCCAAACGCCAATGATCATTTTATCACTTTGCATATAACATAATAGTTCATATATATGTATGTATGTACGAGGTTGCTGTCACAACTTCTTGCAGTTTATATATATATATATATATATATAATATATTCAGCAGGTTCTTCCTCCTGTGTGTGGCTATGGTGTCCACACACTGTCCATGGCTCCCGGCCAGTCACTGATGTAGCCCTCAGCCAGTCCAGTCTATTTATAATTGAAGGACAAAAATAGTGGCCAAGTCAATGAGTGCTCGTTTCATCATTTTCTCGTTGCTCAACCTGCCTGAACCCAGTGTGGGTGTGGTCCAGTGTGTGTCCCCATGGAGCTATTGTCAACCTACTTCAACCTGCCTGAACCCAATGTGGTGTTGGTCCAGTGTGTGTCTGCATAGAGCTATTGCCAACCTACTTCAACCTGCCTCAACCCAGTGTGGTGTTGGTCCAGTGTGTGTCCCCATGGAGCTATTGTCAACCTACTTCAACCTGCCTCAACCCAGTGTGATGTTGGTCCAGTGTGTGTCCCCATAGAGCTACATGTATTGTCAAACATACTTCAACCTGCCTCAACCCAGTGTGTGTTCCTAGAGAGCTATTGTCCACCTACAACTTCGATTCAGTGTGATATTGGTCCAGTGTGTGTCCTCGTAGAGCTATTGTCAACCTACTTCAACCTCAACCTACATGTAGTGTTTGTCTCCACATTATGACCACACCAGTCGTTAGAAACATCCTACTTACCAACATATGCATGTCATCAGAGTCCATCTCAAAGTCAAAGACGGCCATGTTTTCCTCGATCCTCTCCTTCTTGGAGGTCTTTGGGATGCAGACAAAACCTTGCTGTAAGCTCCACTTGATCATCACTTGGGCGGCAGACTTGTCATACCTGCAAGCACATGCAGTGCACCACACACAAGGTGACATGAACTACCGGCACATACACCGCTCTGAAGAGATCCTCGACAAGGCCTCACTTCTTGGCTATGGAGCACAGAGTCTTGTTGCTTAGTTTTTCTGCCTTAGCAAGAGGAGAATATGCCATCACTGTGATGCCCTCACTACGACAGAATGATACGCAATCATCCCATGCCAGGAACGGATGAATCTCGATCTGATTAACTACAAGGTAAAGGGAGGTTGACATATATACACTATCAGATGGAGATTATTACCCACAGGCATCTGATTAACTACAAGGTAAAGGGTGGTTGACATTATGGTTCACTATATACACTATGTAGTCATGGAGATCATTACCCACAGGCATCTGATTAACTAAAAGGTAAAGGGTGGTTGACATTATGGTTCACTATATACACTATGTAGTCATGGAGATTATTACCCACAGGCATCTGATTAACTACAAGGTAAAGGGTGGTTGTTCACTATATACACTAGTCATGGAGATCATTACCAACAGGCATGAGATTAACTACAAGGTAAAGGGTGGTTGACATTATGGTTCACTATATACACTATGTAGTCGTGGAGATAATTACCCACAGGCATCTCTTTGGGTCTTGCTTTCTGCAGTTCCATCAAGTGGTGTTTGTTAAAGTTAGCCACACCCAATGACCTGCGAATAAGTGCACATTATTGTTTTATACAGGACACAACGCCCGTACTCACACACACAATGCATGCACACACATAATGCATGCACACACAATGCATGCACACACATAATGCATGCACACACATAATGCATGCACACACATAATGCATGCACACACATAATGCATGCACACACACACATAATGCATGCACACATAATGCATGCACACACATAATGCATGCACACAATGCATGCACACACATAATGCATGCACACACACAATGCATGCACACACATAATGCATGCACACACATAATGCACGCACACACAATGCACGCACACACATAATGCACGCACACACACAATGCATGCACACAATGCATGCACACACATAATGCATGCACACACATAATGCATGCACACACATAATGCACGCACACACATAATGCATGCACACACAATGCATGCACACACATAATGCATGCACACACATAATGCATGCACACAATGCATGCATGCACACACACAATGCATGCACACACATAATGCATGCACACACATAATGCACGCACACACATAATGCACGCACACACACAATGCATGCACACAATGCATGCACACACATAATGCATGCACACACATAATGCACGCACACACATAATGCATGCACACACATAATGCATGCACACAATGCATGCATGCACACACACAATGCATGCACACACATAATGCATGCACACACATAATGCACGCACACACATAATGCATGCACACACATAATGCATGCACACACATAATGCATGCACACACACAATGCATGCACACACATAATGCATGCACACACATAATGCATGCACACACATAATGCATGCACACATAATGCATGCACACACATAATGCATGCACACACATAATGCATGCACACACATAATGCATGCACATAATGCATGCACACACATAATGCACGCACACACATAATGCATGCACACACATAATGCATGCACACACATAATGCATGCACACACATAATGCATGCACACACAATGCATGCACACACATAATGCATGCACACACATAATGCATGCACACACAATGCATGCACACACACAATGCATGCACACACACAATGCATGCACACACATAATGCATGCACACACATAATGCATGCACACACAATGCATGCACACACACAATGCATGCACACACACAATGCATGCACACACACAATGCATGCACACACATAATGCATGCACACACATAATGCATGCACACATAATGCATGCACACACATAATGCATGCACACACATAATGCATGCACACACATAATGCATGCACACACAATGCATGCACACACATAATGCATGCACACACATAATGCATGCACACACAATGCATGCACACACATAATGCATGCACACACATAATGCATGCACACACATAATGCATACACACACATAATGCATGCACACACATAATGCATGCACACACATAATGCATGCACACATAATGCATGCACACACATAATGCATGCACACACATAATGCATGCACACACATAATGCATGCACACACATAATGCATGCACACACACACATAATGCATGCACACATAATGCATGCACACACATAATGCATGCACACACATAATGCATGCACACACACAATGCATGCACACACTCACAGTCGCCAACAAGTAGCCCGCACTTCCTGCCCTTTATGCAGGCAGAGCTATAATTGCCTACAACTAGAGTGGTAAGGGGTCCTGTGTCGGCATCAATCCCGCGGCATCCATGGATGACCACATTTCTAGGAATATCCATGGTTCACCTGCGGATGTCCATATATAACCCATGTTCCTTCTGTCTGAGTATCCATTGATGAACCCTGGATATCCCTAGTAACTTGGTCAATGACATATTTTGATAAGAGGAGGCATGGGGGGGTGGGGACATTGCCAATGATCCATCGATATAGTACTTAGTCATCCGCAGATACTCTGACAGGGGGAACAGGGTATTTGTGGACATCTGCGTGGATACCCCTAGTAACTTGGATATCTGCATGCTCTACAGAGGCAACATGGGGTTATATGGTGCATCCGTGGGGATATCCCTGGTAACTTCAAGGATGTCTCGGGATTGACGACGACCACACTGGACCATCCACGAGAACAACCTCTTTTTTACAGATCCAGCCTGCTGGATTGAGAGGCTAAATGACGTAAGCTATAATGATGGCTAGGAAGAGGTATCTTGGATTTTTTCCCTTCAGCGACGGACCCTAACATAGGCAGAGTGAGAATATCACGCTTCTTTTGGTTGGACAATCATACATATACTGATCGGCAACACGACCCTTGACCCTGCTCTGTGCATGTGTGACACAGGCCAACAAACATGCACACAAAAGCCAGAGGAGTTTGAGGAGAATGGCTGTGTGGATTTGATAGTGAGGTATATAGCACTGACTGGCCTTTCTGACTAATTATGTGATTGTATATAAACATATTCATTGTTTTAGTCATCCACTTGATGTCCGTTCAGTTGGTCATTTTGGAATATAATTGGGTTGTTGATTCATGTGAGTCCTCACCTTACCAGGGACGGGCAACAGAAGTGCATGGTTTGTTTGAGCACCCACGACTTATTTGTGTGTGCGTGTCAGTGGCCTCGACATAGCGAGAGGTGTGTGGATGTGCCAAGCCTGGTGTGTGGATGAGCCAGGCCTGGCGTGCGGATGAGCCAGGCCTGGCATGCGGATGCACCAAGCCTGGTGTGTGGATGCGCCAAGCCTGGCGTGCGGATGCGCCAAGCCTGGCATGCGGATGAGCCAAGCCTGGCGTGCGGATGTGCCAAGCCTGGCGTGCGGATGAGCCAAGCCTGGCGTGCGGATAGGCCAAGCCTGGCATGCGGATGTGCCAAGCCTGGTGCCACTCCTTGACATCACTACAAAATATGCACAAATTCCTCCACCATTGATGGAAAATGTCAAAAGTATCTCCAGGGAAAAATGGCTAGTCCCTAGCACTGCTGCAGGATTCCTTGCTAGTTTGCTGTTCATCAACACACAGAACAGCTCGTAAATACTTGCAAGATGGTGAGTGTATTACTTTAAATTCACCTTCTCAATAATCAACTTCAAATTGTATTCACTCGACGTTTCGACTAGATGCTCTAGTCTTCATTATATACGTACGTACCTAAGTGTGCTCTGGTGGAGATCAGGAGTCGGTCTTGCCATCCTTCCAGTCCCTTGGCCTCGTTCTTTGCTATCTCATCAAACAGTCCAGGAAGATGCACTACCACTCCGTTGCCTGCACAGAACATACCCAACACAATCTCATTTGATGAGATAGCAAAGAACGAGGCCAAGGGACTGGAAGGATGGCAAGAGACCGACTCCTGATCTCCACCAGAGCACACTTAGGTACGTACGTATATACACTATGAAGACTAGAGCATCTAGTCGAAACGTCGAGTGAATACAATTTGAAGTTGATTATTGAGAAGGTGATTTTAATGTTATTATATCAACTGAGAGTTCATTGAGAGTTTATTACTTGTTTGTCATGTGTAAGTCAATGGCATGCACATGTCACTACACTGCAATGGCATGCACATGTCACTACACTGTGATGGCATGCACATGTCACTATACTGGAATGGCATGCACATGTGCACTACACTGTAATGGCATGCACATGTGCACTACACTGTGATGGCATGCACATGTGCACTATACTGCGATGGCATGCACATGTCACTACACTGTGATGGCATGCGCACATGTCACTATACTAGAATGGCATGCACATGTGCACTACACTGCGATGGCATGCACATGTACACTATACTGTGATGACGTGCACATGTACACTACACTGCGATGGCATGCACATGTACACTATACTGTGATGACGTGCACATGTACACTACACTGCGATGGCATGCACATGTACAATATACTGTGATGGCATGCACATGTCACTACACTGCGATGCATATTACAGAGAGTTAGTTCAGTTCCTAGACACTCTCTTACTGTTAGGCACATGATTAATTTAAATGTGCACTTTCATGTAACACGACAGCTTCTGGAGTATACACTGTATCCTGTCCATAGAGGCTGAAGTTGTCCTACCTTCTCCACCCAGCCCTAGTCACATGGCAGAGGTAGCATGCAGTGTGGAAGTACAGTGGTTCCTCTTCAATGGCTGCTCATCTTGGAGGTATTCTTTCCACGACTACTCATCTTGGAGGTATTCTTTCCAAGGCTGCTCATCTTGGAGGTATTCTTTCCATGACTGCTCATCTTGGAGGTATTCTTTCCATGACTACTCATCTTGGAGGTATTCTTTCCACGACTACTCATCTTGGAGGTATTCTTTCCATGACCGCTCATCTTGGAGGTATTCTTTCCATGACTGCTCATCTTGGAGGTATTCTTTCCATGACTGCTCATCTTGGAGGTTTTCTTTCCAAGGCTGCTCATCTTGGAGGTATTCTTTCCATGACTGCTCATCTTGGAGGTATTCTTTCCATGACTACTCATCTTGGAGGTATTCTTTCCATGACTGCTCATCTTGGAGGTATTCTTTCCATGACTGCTCATCTTGGAGGTATTCTTTCCAAGACTACTCATCTTGGAGGTATTCTCTCAAGGGCATTCATTGCCCCATCTTCACAAAGGTATTTTTCGTTACCAGATTGACATCAGAGCATGTGCTTGAGAGTTAAAATAGCAGCCCATGACAAATCTTTCAGTGGCTGACGGGGCACCCACGGAAATCTGCATGGGCCATGTCTACCTGTAGCATACTTGCAGTGCATAGCAGCTTGCACACAAGGCATTGCACACTGAACAAACTATTCTGGAAAGCCTTCCCTGTGCTGTCCCAAGTAAGTTTTCTGATTTAGAATTTAGCTAGCTAGAGTATGCTATACTGTACCCGGCAAAGAAATTGTCATGTTCCGAAGTATTTGTGACTACTTCATTTATTCCTGGACTCCATATGCTCCATATGCAGTAATCCCGCCATTAACGCTGTTTCATTATAACGTTGTAGAAAATGAACCACCTTAAATAATGCAGGCGTACGTGAACCGGGAATGGTCATCATCGCGAAGAGAATGGTCGAGAGAACACCTGGCAGGCAGCCTATTCGAAGCTAGACGTTGGCCTGGCTGCGCTACACAAGTGAGAAAGGTCTACATGGTTAATAGATGATGTGACCCCTTACCAGATAGCAGAACAAGTCAGCCTGAAACACATAGGACAAACAACAAACCAGGACCCTAATTAACCCCCCTAATTAACCCCGCAAGCCCTCCAAAACCATCTCTGCCATGCACCCTCATACAAGCAAAACAAAAAAATTCACAGGCAGGCGAGAATGGGCTACATGGTTAATAGCAGGATGATGGACATAGTTACTCGTTCATCAACCTGCTCTTCTTTCTCTTCACCCACCACTCAATGCCCAGCATTCATCATGGAGTCCATGGCAAAATAGTTTTCACGTAACATCGTTTCAGTTAAAGTCGCCTTTTCAGGAACCTAACCATGGTGTTAATGGGGGAGTTGGTGTATTCCTATATATATATATATATAATGACCCTGTGTAACACAACCAGGTAGATGACCCTTTACCATTTAAAATTATTTGCACCATGGTTTTAAATTATAATGGTTTTAAATACTGGTGTACATGATTATAAAAGGTAAAGGGTAGTCTACATGGATATATATATATACAGGTCTTGTTTCCTTCCTAGTCAATCCAATATATTATTGGAGAGCAAAGTGAGCCCTCGGTAGGGAGTTGGATAGAAAACTTGCCATTGCTGCGCATGGCTTATGTATGTATGTATGTAAGTATCTATGTATGTATGTATGTATGTCTCTATTTATTGACTGTATTTTCAACCCTAAAAATTATGAACAGGTCACCTTCTGCCTTAAATAATGCAGGCTTATTAACTGGGGCATGGTCGTCATAGTGAAGAGAAACATCGAGAAAACAACAGCAGATTCGAAGCTAGAGGAAAGAAAACTGGCCACACAGGCTAGTGAGATGAGGTATGACTGACCCCATTCCAAAATGGTGGATGTAAAAATAAAAAGAAGCTCACATCTCAGCTAAATCTCACATCGGCAGGTTCTTAACTCAGCCGATATAAGCTCCAAAAAGACTCCCAGTGTACCCATCCAGGTAGTAGTGAACCAGCAGACTAAAACAAATAGAAAATGTGAACCTTGAAATTCATCTTTCTATTTTGTTTTCTGCCCCTCGCCCACAAACTTGCGTACAATAGGTCATTCATACAACTTTAGTGCTAGAAGATTCCAAATGCTCCAATGCACGTCCACGACTTATCAATTCCTCAATTTTGGTGGTGGGGGGCAGTCAGTAAGGATCCAGTGGGTTCATCGATGATGAAATCAAGCATGCTGTATTTAATATACAGAATGACTGAATGACATGTGTTCAGGCCTGCTGCTGGGCAACTGTCGCCAAGTCCAAAGGAGGCTGTAGCTGATCCTCTGCCAAAACATCTGATGTTTGGTTGGTGGAGTTCTCCTGTGCAACTGCTAACAAGGCCCTTGAAGGAGACTGTAGCTGACCCTACATGGGTACAGTGAACAACAGCACGAGGTGTCGGGTACAACAACATAAAAACTAGTCAGAAGAAGTGATAAGAAGCCCTGGAGACTCAGAAGTTCTGAGTTGGACTTTGTACCACTCAACCCAAAACAACAAAACAAACAAACACACACAGAAAACAACTACAAACGAGAAGAATGTTTTTATTTAAAAGTGAACAAGACTTGTTAAATGAGGAAAGGAAATAAGCCGTGCCAATGTAGACCACAACCAGTTAGATGACTTTTAAATCTTGCACACCATTTTAAATGGTAAAGGGTCATCTGTGATCTACATGTACATAGGTACAGTCCGTTTCCTTTCTTCTTTAAAAGTTAACTAATTATTTTAAAAACATTTTTATTCTTGTTCTACATTCTTGTTCTACATAATTATGTTGAGCATTGGAGAACTCTGCCCAAGTCCAAGTTCTGCAAAGTCCAACTCAGAGCTTCTGGGAATCCAACATTTGCTCTTTTTTTAAACTTGTTCCTTGTTCCATCATACCTGGCTGCAAAAGAGGCCCTTTGGGCTGCCTTTTGGTAGCACCTGCAGATACTTAGATGTATATGTGTTTTGCACATATAAGCCTGCCACAGGCGTTGAATGTGAACAAGGCGTGCCCAGGTATTTCCCTAAACAAAATGGCCGACTGCCAAGTGCTTGTTGGCGATGTTGGCTTCCAGGGAGATTGGAGTCCAGGTCCGGATCTGAACCAAACTTTACAAAGCCCACCAGAGCATCCAGCTGGTTCCATAGGTGAAGTTTGGTTCAGATCAGACCTTTTTCTTGGATGATAGAAGGTGAGAAATGCATTAACATATAGATCCTTGTTGACCGTACCCACGTAGGATCAGCTACAGCCTCCTTCAAAGACTTGGTAACAGTTGCATAGGAGAACTCCATTAACAGCAGATGTTTTGGTAGACGATCAGCCACACCTACTTTAAGGACTGAAACAGTTTCCCAGGAGCAGGAAGTCCACAAACCAAATGGCAGAATTGAGCGTGGGCCATTTGTTCTCCAATACATGAGCAAGCTTGATGACATCATCAGAGATGACCACTACCTACAGCTTCCCCCCCCCCACACACACACAATTCAAGGGTGTAGCAGTCTCTCAAGTGTTGGTCAGGCGAACTGATATGGTGGATTGGTATTACACATGCATGGATATCATTGTCATGGCTTATTATGAATATATTAAACATATAATAAATTCTAAAACTTAGGAAATTTATTTTGTCTATAGTCGCTTTTTGCACAAAATTCATTGGCAATATACATTAAGTCTAAAGTGTCCGGTTTTTCTTTGTGTACGTGCAGAATCATCAGTGCATTGAGACTTTTCTGCATCATTGTCGACCTCAAATATGTCTTTACCCGACGCATTCCTGAAAAAGATCTTTCGCTGATCGAATTTTTTGCTGGTACTACAAGCACAATACGAGCTACTTTAATCACCTCTGAAAAGAGGCTTCTTTCAGCAGCTGACATGCTCTTCATAATGTCTAGGACACCTTGAATTCCCATTTCTTCTGCAATCTTGTAATTACATGCAAATGTGGAAAGCTGTACCTGAAGCATATCTCGGTCAAAGTCGTCATGGTATAAAGTGAATACCTCATCGCTCTCACTTCCTTCATCACCTTTCAACAAAAGTCGCTCGAGTTTGCTGTACATTCGATAACCCTCCTGCTCAAACCTTTCATTGATACAACTTGTTACAGTATCCAGGGCTTCAAAATAAATAACACGGTAGTGTTCTTCTGGTGTAAATGGTGAAGTGCCAGTGTTATTGCTGTCATCAAACCGTATTGGTGCTCTTTTTCCCCTTGGCAACTTGGGTTCCTCAACACCATTCCTATCACCTTCCATAGTTACACGTTCCCACCATTGCTTGAACTGTTCTTCACATCTCATTGACTAAAACCATAACAATAATAATAATATATATATGTCACTATATTATGGAAATGAATATGCATTTACCTGCAGGGTACTAACGGTCATCCGGGCAATACTCTGTCCTTGTGATGCACTCATGCTGGTATGCTGCAAGGTCTTGCTTAAGTTGTCGGTGTGCCGCAGAATGATGTGGAGAAGAGATGCCCCAAAGAAGTAATCAAACATTCTCATTTGACTTGCTATACCATTAACTCGAGCCCTTGTCTCAGAATCTGGATGATCACTTAGTATTGCATCCGACACTTCCAAAATAACACCATAGTTCTCCAATATACTCCGAAAGGTACTGTCCAACGGGTAGGGCATAGTGTACGAAATCCAACAGTGCTTGGCAACATATCGGCTTTGATGTTTGCAAATAATGATTGCCTTTTGGGTGAATATTGAAATAATTTGCTTATTTCATAAGTTGTGTCCATATTCGATTGCAGTAGTTGGACCTGCTTGACTGAGTCTGCAACAGCAAGATTTAGTGCATGTCCATAACAATGGGTAAAAAGTGCACGTGGCTCTTGCTGTAATATTTGGGACTTGACTCCATTTCTACTACCTGCCATGTTACCTCCCCCGTCATAACACTGTCCCCGGCATCGAGACAAGTTAAGATTAAACCGTAACATTATGTCTTTCACAATAGACACAATAGTACTAGCTTTAATGTCAGGGCAGTGATAAAGTCCAATGAAGTCTTCGTGGACAACTAGATTAGTATCCACATGCCTGATGCACACAGCTAGCTGTTCGTGATCTGATGAATCAACACATTCATCAAGCATGATTGTAAAATAATCAACCTGTTGCACTTCCTTGATCAATTCTCGGAGAATAGTGTGTGACATCAATTGTATGACTTCATTTTGAATTTCCGGACTAGTGTACCTATCAGCCTTCTTGCTAAGCCACTCAGTAACACCCTGCATATAACCAATTCATTTATTATTCCAAAGCACCTCATAACAATACTTGTCAAATTAATCACTTCACTTGGACTTATCCTTACCTGCTGATCATGGCTTCTCAGCTTCATCAACTGTATGAAATTGCTTTCATTGTCCTCGTGCCCCCTGAAAGCGTGTCCCTGTCCTCCAAGGAACTGCACATTCTGTAAAATGCTAATGAGCATTCTTCCATTTAATTCTTTCTGCTCACTGTGGGCACGACTGACCATCACCCCAACATCTGCTTGTCGAGTGCAAATTGCCTGGGTAGCATCAATATGGAACTTCGCTGTCTGATGCCGCCTTTAAAAGTTAGAATAGCTTTAACTAACTATGTTGATACAAACATCTGAATGACTCACCTGAAGCTGGAGCAGGCATCCTTCCAGTTTACAAATCCTTTACTTACCAAGGATTCTTCTCGTTTGCTGCTGAGACCTTTCGGTAGTAAGTTACTTTTGCCTGCCTGCGAGCAATAGCAGCAAAGTACTGAATCACTAACCTCCTGGTAGTGGAGCCAAGGCCATTGCTCAAACCAAGCAGCCTTAAAACACCTCGTCTCTCCTTTCCCCCCCGAAAGATCTCGATAGTTTCGAGGCTGGTGTGGCCATCGACGTGTTCAACTTTAGCGCATGCGTCACTTAAATTTTTTTAATTTTTTTTATATTTTAATTATTTTAATTTAAAAAATATATTTAAAAAATTTAAGCCAAATATTGGTCCGGCGGTCGCCGGTCCGCCTGACCTTGTCCTACGCCTATGCAATTAAGAACCAGTATAGTTGTGGACGTGCATGCAACATTTGAAGTCTCTTGTATTATAATTGTTATGAGTGGGGCCTACTGTGCCCAAGTTGTACGAGTGAAGGAACAAAGATAGATAGATAGATCCTTTGGGGAAAAATCACAATTTTACGAGTTAAACAAAATTAAGTTCTGCTGGTCTACTACTTTAGCAAAGAAATCAACACACGCTAGAAGTGTATTTGGAGTTAGTAGACATTGAAGCTGTTCAGTTGCAGCTCAGATACGAGTTCTGTGGTTTTGGTGGGTTCGGCCATCACCTCAAGGGGGGGAAAAAGAAGGGGAAAAAGATGAAAAAGGTCGCACCAATAGGAAGTGCTGGTGCGTCCATTCCCTGATGGCAGCCTCTACGTCGATGGAAAGGAGAAGTAAGTTCCAGTAGCAATTGCCACCTTTCTGATTCCGGATAGAATGGAAAGGGTTGTTAGTCCCACACTGGTACAGGAATAGAAACTTGCAGAAATAGAAACTTCAGGTGTCAGCAGTGACACAGCATTAGAAATTACGCGTAGAAACTTATGATCGGTGACGAATAATTAGAATTATGTATAAATTGAGCTTCCGTAAGAGCTCTAATTATGCATCATGGAAAAAATAATTTTCAATTGGCTGTGACCCATAAATAGAAATTTGTTCTTTCATGGTGACACAACAATAGAAAATGACGCTTATTTAGAATATTACGTTCAGTCGCTGCACATGGTTAGGTAATTGAGATGAACCTAAAACTACTTCATGGTCTTGCCCAATGAGCAGTAGCTGAGCTGAGCTTCAAGACTTTCTGTTGATGAAGCAAGCAGGAGTGGTACACAACATTGCACTATAGAATCTAGCTAGAGTAAGCAACACTGTACCTGTCGCAGGACCAGTCGATTGAAAACAGTTAGTTTAATTAAAGCCACCAAATATTCTTTCAAGTACCACCAAAATAAAAATATAATAAAAACCAAAGCCCATCTCACATGCACTGAAGACTGATCCGTCTTATGAGAGTAAAACCAAATGCATGGGAGGGGGAAAGGAGGGCTTTAAATAACATGCAAGGGGGGTGGGGAGGAGGGCTTTAAAATAACATGCAAGGGGGGTGGGGAGGAGGGGTTTAAAATCACATGCTAGGGGGATGAGGTGGAGGGGTTTAAAATATGCTAGGGATGAGGTGGAGGGGTTTAAAATATGCTAGGGATGAGGTGGAGGGGTTTAAAATCACATGCAAGAGGGATGAGGAGATTTAAAATCACATGCTAGGGGGATGGGGAGGAGATTTAAAATCACATGCAAGGGGATGGGAAGGAGATTTAAAATCGCATGCAAGGGGAAGGAGGAGATTTAAAATCACATGCAAGGGGATGGATGAGGAGGGATTTAAAATTACAGGGTGAGGAGGAGAAATTATGGGTCCCCGAGAGCAAAATCCAGTGATTTTTGTTTGGACTTAATTCTTCACATTAGAACATATTGCGTTACCTAATGAAGCCCTTTTTCTTCAGCTCCACCATGGCATCCCAAGTCTCCAGAGTCTTGCCACCCATAGCAGAGTGCATCAAGTACAAGTCAACATAATCCATTCCCAATCTGCATTCCAAGAGCACACATTAGTCAGCAGTAACCCTTTACCTGATCAATCAAGCTCAACAAAAACTAACTGTATTGGAGGAGAGTAACTAATATATAGGATGATAATTAATAATGATAATTACGACAGACATAATTATTAAAGGAAAAACATCCTGTAGAAGATAGTTACACCCATTAATGCTAATTTGCTCTGTTTAAAATGTTAGGAGAATTTAACTCTATGGAAGATGAAGATTTCAGAGGCTAATATCCACAAGTTGGTGTCGAGTAGGAAAAACAAATCAATTCTTCTCAATTAATACACACCCATTCATGGACTGCACTAATGTAGGGCAAGACAACCTTATTGCCAACACACCTGCTCAGACTCTGATGAAATGCTGTCGTGGTGCTCTCTTTTCCATGGTCACTGTTCCACACCTAACAGTCAGAAAAAGGAACAAATAAAGACAATTAATCTGAAAAAGGCATTGCCCAGAAGATAGTGCAATCAGTCATCAAATTTAAGAGCATACCGTAAAATCTCCAATTATCGTATTTCCTCAATCAGTTCACACCCTCCAATAGTTCACTCTCTACCTCCCATCTTCAGTTAATCAGCTCGCACTTTCGAATTGTTTGCGCAAATATACCCCGCCCTTATTTGGCCTTATTTGGCAATTAATACACAAGCAACGATATACACAAGCAAATATTGTGCGTGTGTGGTCTTGTGTCTCATGTCTCATGTGCAGTTCCAGTTCCACCATGGCAGAGGAAATTTCCATTATGACAACAGCACCTGCAAGGAACAGAGCCTATGATGCAGAGGCCATCACCACAGAAACTGTTCGCCTCAACAATACTGATGACAGTGGAGATGATCCCTTCGCCAGCATCAGCGAGGTAGAGTTTGAGGAGGACCTGCAACAGGATGAAGTTATAGAGGACGACTAACTGCTTAATAAACTTACTAAGGTGTCTTTGTTTTTCATGTTTTGCTCCAACAAGTGCTAATAAGCTACACAGCACAATATTCTCGTCAACAGTGCCCGAGTATGCACTCCAAAAGCTAAGGCTCACACTTCCAATCCTCGAGGACGCTCATGTCCTTTTCAGTAAGCTGGTGCCCATGCTCAGTGAAATAGGGTACGCCCTCGATCATTTTGCGCTCCTAAATAGTTTGCGCAGGTTCTAGGTGGTCCAAAGACTGCATGTGGTCTATTCGAGGAAATTCAGTATGCATCAAGGAAAAAATAAATCTCAAAATGCTGTGCCCCCTTCCCACTCACACACTGTAAATAGAAAATTGTTCCACGTGAACATGACACAACAATAGAAAATGACGCTTATTTAGAATATGTTCCGTCACTGCAAGTGGTTAGGCAAATTGAGATGAGCCTAAAGAGCTACTTCAAGGTCTTGCCCATAGAGTGACCACAGGTAGCTGAGCTAAGCTTCTCTCACCTCTGCTGAGGCAAACAGGAGAGGTGCAAAACTTTACAGTACAGAAACTAGCTAGAGTCGAGTAAGCTACACTATACCTGGCACACATTCTGAAGCTGCTGTACCTCTTCAGCAATTCAAGAAGTCCATATACTATGGTGCACATGGTGGCCTCTAACCTCGCAGCAAGTCATACATTTGATCGCGAGATTAGAATGGAAAGGAACGATGACAAACGAAATGCAAAAGTAGATGTCAACAAGACGCATCATTAGAGATTGCGCTTAGAAAGAAATGAATTTTTCCGCTTAATTAATAGAATGCCGCACAATTTGAGATTTTAAGGTAATCGAGGTGGAACATAGCGCTCCCTACTGAAGGGGGGGCCAGACCATTTTTGTCGTTTGTTTCTAAAAAAACGCCTGAACTTTTCAATAATTTTGGTCTCTAAAGATAGCCTCTTCAGTGCTGTGCAGGGATATTTGCATAGTGGTGTTTCTATCAACCATGTTCAATTACTTGCAATAGCGCCGAGCATTAAAAAAACAACCAATCACTTGCACCCCAAGAGTAGGTCATCAACACTTGCCATTTAAGGTAGCAGAGTAACCACAGATACGCGAATGTTACTAGCCCATTTTCAGCATGTGAAGTGAGCGCACAGACTGGGCTCTATCTCATGAGAAAAGTGATGAATTAAAAAACCGACCATTCATACGATAGAGAAAATAAAGACCTTTCAGACGACATTAGTAAGGATTTTTTTTTGGTATATGTTGTCTATGGGAAGCCATGTTATTCATATTTCCTCTTGTCCACTTCTCAACCGAAATGGGAGCATAAAAAGTATCATCTCAACAATGGCTGCCAATAATGAGCTGAAAATTGAAACACAGTTAGTACATCAGTGAATATATAAATAAAATAAAAAAATTTTAGAAGAAAACAAGTCTGGCCCTCACTTCGCTTAATTAATTTAACAGCACATCAAGATGGTTAATCAGATTGTGTAAATTCATAATGATATCACACCTTTGTAACGACAAAGTTTTCGTTCCTCGGAATGCCTGATTCTCTTATGGCTTTTCCAACTTCCTCTTCATTGCTGCAAGGAAGTCACAGGAAACAACCATCACCTTCACACATGGAGGAGTGCGTATATACACCATCACCTTCACACATGGAGGAGTGCGTATATACACCATCACCTTCACACATGGAGGAGTGCGTATATACACCATCACCTTCACACATGGAGGAGTGCTATATACACCATAATAAAACATGGCACCAACTAACTGAGGTCTGCTAGATTGTGTCGGCATGAGGGGAAGGGGGAGGGGGAGGGGACTGGCTACAAATAAAAATTGATGTACATTAACTAACCAAGTGCATGAGTCTGGGATCACCAAGTGCATGAGTCTGGGATCACCAAGTGCATGAGTCTGGGACCAAGTGCATGAGTCTGGGACCAAGTGCATGAGTCTGGGATCACCAAGTGCATGAGTCTGGGATCACCAGGTGCATGAGTCTGGGATCACCAAGTGCATGAGTCTGGGATCACCAAGTGCATGAGTCTGGGATCACCAAGTGCATGAGTCTGGGATCACCAACTGCATGAGTCTGGGATCACCAAGTGCATGAGTCTGGGATCACCAACTGCATGAGTCTGGGATCACCAAGTGCATGAGTCTGGGATCACCAAGTGCATGAGTCTGGGATCACCAGGTGCATGAGTCTGGGATCACCAAGTGCATGAGTCTGGGATCACCAGGTGCATGAGTCTGGGATCACCAAGTGCATGAGTCTGGGATCACCAAGTGCATGAGTCTGGGATCACCAAGTGCATGAGTCTGGGATCACCAAGTACATGAGTCTGGGATCACCAGGTGCATGAGTCTGGGATCACCAAGTACATGAGTCTGGGATCACCAAGTGCATGAGTCTGGGATCACCAAGTACATGAGTCTGGGATCACCAGGTGCATGAGTCTGGGATCACCAAGTACATGAGTCTGGGATCACCAAGTGCATGAGTCTGGGATCACCAAGTGCATGAGTCTGGGATCACCAAGTGCATGAGTCTGGGATCACCAAGTACATGAGTCTGGGATCACCAAGTGCATGAGTCTGGGATCACCAAGTGCATGCATCTGGGATCACCAAGTGCATGAGTCTGGGATCACCAAGTACATGAGTCTGGGATCACCAAGTGCATGAGTCTGGGATCACCAAGTGCATGAGTCTGGGATCACCAAGTGCATGAGTCTGGGATCACCAAGTGCATGAGTCTGGGATCACCAGGTGCATGAATCTGGGATCACCAAGTACATGAGTCTGGGATCACCAAGTGCATGAGTCTGGGATCACCAAGTGCATGAGTCTGGGATCACCAAGTGCATGAGTCTGGGATCACCAAGTACATGAGTCTGGGATCACCAAGTGCATGAGTCTGGGATCACCAAGTACATGAGTCTGGGATCACCAAGTGCATGAGTCTGGGATCACCAAGTGCATGAGTCTGGGATCACCAAGTGCATGAGTCTGGAATCACCAAGTGCATGAGTCAACAGCATAAAATAACACCATAAGAGAACAAACATTGTACTAGAATATGCAATTCAACTAGTGCAGCCATCCTCAGCTAGAGTTGAACACTTGTTCCTTCCTCATTTAATTTTTTTAATCATTACTACTATTTTATCATTACTACTATTATTATTACTACTACTACTATCTATTTTTAAATAGAATACTTCTATTACATCAATACTGGATCTAGATAAATTGTATCTTCATTAGAGGGTCTTCATTAGAGGACTGTGTACAGAACAGAAGCTTCGACTGTTCCCCAAGATGTGATATTCAGTCATCTGCACAGGGTGACTTGACAGCATTTCTAGGAAGCTAGATATGAGTGTAATTGCTTAGGCCAATATTCTAGCAGAGCAAGTCTACTTAGTATACTAAACTTAGCTACAATACTGTATATGTTACAGGTCTCAGGATATTTTGTGTGCATTACAGGCAGGAGTGACAAACTTAAAAACCATTCCCACTGTAGTGGGTAGCAGTATCTATGAGTCTGTAGCCTATCTCTAGAGCCCATGAAGTAGGCTGTCCTCCTGATTGGAAATCTCCTAGCACTAACACTGACATTTTCTTGCCATCTTTCAACCGCACTTCACAGGAATTGACATTGTACCTATCAGGTGTGAGGAAAGGCGTCGCTTTTACATTCGCTCGTTGCAATAGATAGAGAGACCCTTTACCAAATTGCTTACTTCTGCGGCGAAGGTACTATCACACGCCAAGTGCAATAGTTGTCACTCGACTTCGTACAGAATTCTTCGTACAGAATTCTTCGTACAGAATTATTCAGCAAAATTGAACGAGTATACCCAAGTAGTTTGCAAAATCCTCTATCATTCTCACTTGTACAAGGAAGCAGTATCTATGAGTCTGTAGCCTCTCTCTAGTGCCCATGAAGTTGACTTTCCTCTTGATAGGTAAGTTCCCAGCCCGAGCACTGGCATATTCTTGCCATCTTTCAACTGCACTTTCGGAATTGACATCGTACTAGGTAGCTAACTCTCAAACGCGCATGGGTAGTCTTGTGTGTGCCACATTCAGAGATCGCCGCCCTCTGGCTAGGTAAGGCGTAATTTTGGCGTGTATTTTGGCGTGTATTTTCGTAATTTTGGCGTGTATTTTCGTAAGGCGTAGTTTTTCTTTTAGCTAGCTAGCTTATGTGAAGCCCGACCTGGGCACGCACCCCCAAAAAGAAGTCCCTGGCCTTCAAGAGGGAACGATACCATTTTTTTGTGTTAAAAACTGACTTTGGGCTCCATAAGTTCTGCACACTTCACTTGATATATGGCTCAAAAGATAGATCTGTCTGCTCTCTTTTGATACTAATAACTTGCATAGGTACAACCATACCCAAAGTACAGGCAGCCAAAGTTGGGGACCTCAAAACCTGCATACCAAGTTTTCTGCAGTTCTAGCTCCTAATGGGAAAGTGCAAGGCAGTTAAAATTAGCATCGGTGGCTAGAAGAAGCTATGAGTGTTTTCATTCAAGGTCTAAAATGAGTCTAGATTGACCAGTAATGTTCCACCATATGCTGCGCTTGAAGTCGTCTTTCTGACATGTATGCTCTTCTTCGTTCAGCAGCTGACTGTCCAATGGCATTTACCACCCAAGGCCATACTCTTTCTGTGGATGTTACCTTTGTTCCAATGGTTGTGGAGTTCCTTGGTGGCTGGAGCTCTAGTGCAGCAGTCATCAGCAGCATTGTGACTTCAAGGGCAGAGACTGGGTATTCCCTCTGCTGACTCCATTGCACACATATTTGCCTCTGGAGGGGGAATGCTTGCATGTGGGTTATATAGAAGGACCCCAATCAGGCCTCCTGACATTGATGGGGTTATCATTAATGTTTGTTCATTGGTCATGAATCACTGTGAAGCACGGCAGAAATGAGTATAAAATTCCTGGTGCTTATTGATGATTGTCCTGCCTTGAAAAAAAAAGCTTTTTTTTTGGAAGAGAAGAGGAGGGAAAAAAAGAATGAAATTTCTATGGCTTTTTTTTGTGCTAGAGAGATACACATTTGCTCAGCGTGGCTCATCACTTTGTCCACCAACTACCTTGCTGAATCAGTACCTTAGTCTTAACATCAGCCTCACACTTGCCTGACCCTGCACAGTCCTCACACCTCTCCACACCTGTTCCATTTGCTGCTAATTTATACCACCCAAGTACTCGTAGCATTTGCTTCTGCCTCCCAGTCTTTCTCATTTCTTGCCCTTAATCTTTTCCTTCCACCAGTGCACTGACACAGCATGATTACCTAGCTCATATTTTCTCTTCAAGACTTTATATTCTTCCCACAACCCTATTCCTCTGTCCTCACTTATTACCAATCTGCTCTCTTGCATCACCTTAAATGTTTTACCAAATAACACCATGTCTTCCCTCCACTCCTCCATTTTCCTCTTCCCTAGATTTCCCAACACTGCCACTCCTGCTACGGTACTGCTAGCCCCCTGTTGCATCCAACTTCTTACATGCACTATGGTCCTCCTGTCCACCACACTTTTGCTACATACTCTATACTCAGTCTCATTAGAAGTTCCCACAACATATATACTTCCTCGATATTCCACCCGTTCATCCATGTCACTTTACCAATCCACCCTTACCTTCTTTACCATCTGGACATTACCTACACTGCCAAGTACTTAAACTCTTCCACTTCTTCCATTATCTCCTTCCAATTTTCCAACACATTCCAGCTTCCCTCTTCCTAACTACCATAACCTTGTTCTTCCTACTATTAAACCTCATCTTCAACCTTAACACATGTGCCTGTACTACATCCAACATAGCCTGCAGCTCCACCCCTGAATCTGCCATGAGTGCAATATCATCTGTGTACATGAGTGTCCCCCCAACATCCTCTTAACTTAACCCCTTCCAAGTCATCACCATCCCATCATGTGTACGTTAAATAACAGTGGAGAGGACAAGGGGTATACCTGCCTAAGCTTCTTCTCTACACTGAACCATCTTGATTTCCCTCTGTTCAACACAGCCTTCGTCTCCACCCTACTGTACAGTCCTTCACACACCCTCGTGAACTTCTCTTCTACACCATACTGCCTCATCTCAGAACCTCCCTCCATACACTATCATAAGCCACATCCAAGAAGGCCAAGTATAATACTTTCTTCTCACTTCAAAGACACCTCTCAACACCAACCACTGCTCCAAACATCTCCTATGACTCCTAAATCCTCTCTGCGCTTCTGTGAAGATCTTATCTTCAGAAAAATGCCCAGACTTTTTGCCAGCATCCTAAATACTTTTGCCACACTACAACTTAAAGCAATCCCCCTCTAGTTCATTGCTTGCTCTGTCACCATCTGTGTGGAGATATAGCTACCAGTAGATCTACTGGACAGTCCTCACTCTTCATCATGTTCGTCATCTGCAACATCACCTCCAGCAGCCTTCAAACCCCATACACCAAATCCCATTCAAAATTCCATCTGTAGCTGCAAGGAGCCTTCCCTCTCTCATACTTATTGACTTCCACCATTTCTTATTTCTTCACACATACTCATATCATACCTGCCCATACCTCTTCTCTCTGATTCAGGTGCTGTGTCATTATCTTTTCTCTTCCCAAGGTCTTCTCAACATTTTTCCACCATTTCCAACACTGTATCTTCTCCCTCTACCACCCTACCATCCTCATACTCTGAATAATCTTTATCTGCTTCCTTTTCCCTTCAAATCACTCCAAAACAATTTGCAACTCAAAACACCCCGTTCTCTAATCTTACTCACTTCCTCAAAACCTTTTTCTCTCTCTTTATCACCTTCTTCACCACTGTTCTCAGTCCCCTGTAAGTTGTCTCCAATGTAACCTCATCTTGCCTCTTCTTTGCTTCTCCCAACTTCCTACAGGCTACTTTTCTAGCCTTTCCACATCTTCTGACCACCATTCTTGTGATCACAACTTTCTTCCTTCCTATCTTTTTCTTAGCTCCAACCAAGACCTTCTTCGTCCATCTACTCCTATACTTCCCCCCCAACTTTCGTCCAAGCTCTTTCACTTTCTCCTCCCATCATGTAAACATTTCTTCCACTGCTTTCTGATACTCTCCCATTCTAGCTTGCCACCTCTTTTCCATTTATACCACTCTGTTCTTATCTATACTCCCATCTTCCTCCAGTCACACCACAAATATGATCCGACCCCACATCCAATTTACCCGTGTCCCCTACTAACATCTGAACCATTTCATTTTATGGGCTATTTGGGGTTGCGGTGGAATGATCTTCCTCTCGAGTGAAGCTTTTTAGAATGCAATTGCTTGGAGGAGTTGTGATGGTGTGTGTGTGTGTCTGGTAAATCATGTGATGGTGTGTGTGTGTGTCTGGTGGTAAATCATGTGATGATGTATGTGTGTGTGTGTGTGTGTGTCTGGTAAATCATCATTAATGATCAAACCCAATAAATTAAAAGACTGCGTAATTTTGTCCATCTCACTTCGTCTTTCATCACAGCAGTTCTTTCAAATATGACAAAAGAGCAACACTTGTGTTACCACAGAGTGGCAAGTCACCTCTAACCTGGAATGTGAGCAAGTCACTGTACTTGTACAAAGTGTTGAGCGGAACACTAAAAGTAACAACCACACATGCACATATATACACAACACTTACACATAACACACACACATTAGAGCTTAGTCGTACGTACCTCCTCTCATCTCGGTGACTATTACCCCACCCAACTCAATTGCCTGATAACATTCCAATCCCATGTGCAACATAGACATCAGGAATATATACATCAGACTGGCCATCCTGGCTGCCACACTCAATCCTGAGAGAACCAGATGGTGATGTTGCCCAAGAAGCAGCAGGAAAGGAAGAGTGCTTAACCACCATCTTGTTCATGCTATACCCCTTACTACTTTGAAATGCAAGTGATTGTTTGTGCTAAGGTTAGTGACTCCATGCAGGATTTGCAGGTTTTAACAACCAAGTTGGTTGTCAGATTTCAATGACTAGCTTCTAGCTTTGTGATATATATAGTTGATGACCTGTATCATGCAGCTTATGTCACCATCCCTTGAGACTTGTAATATCAAGGCAACTGCATAACTCTAAAGCCCATTCTCAATTAGTTATCCTCTAAATCTACAACTGCTTAGAGGGAAGTCTGAAGCTATCTCCAGTGCTATGTAAAAGATATAGCTACAAGTCACTGCTGTGATATGGCAGCTGCTACTATAGGTCTAGGCTTGCAATTCTAATAGTTAATGGGAATATGCAAGCCAGTCATTTCGGCTTCACAATACCAATTCTCTATGAATTCCTGAATTCCATGCTTTTCATCACACTCACCCACTCCAAAGTATTTGATAACCCTGACCAGAACTCTATCTTTTTCTCCCTATCTCTCAACTCCGACTATCTCTCAACTCCGACTCTCAATGTCCCTTACCACCTCACAGAATCGAGCTAACTTTGCCAAATTGACTGGCCCAAATACTCTAGTGTGTAGATGGTGCCTGTGAGATCTCAGCCACTCACCAGATCAGAAGACTTGGTGCATGCGTAATAGTGTGCTACACCATATATAGACAGTGCCTATGAGAGCCCAACTACTCACCAGATTAAAAGCCTTCTAAATGACATACACCAAGTGGTATTGAGCTATCACATGATCTGTCATGTGATTACAATGAAGTTAGAAAGTTAGCTAGCTATAGGGAGAGAATTTAAATGTCCTGTGGATGCTATAGCTAGTAGTTGTTCTTGATCCACAAAAATGTCGTTGTCAACTTCAGTTTAGTTTAAATCTGACAGTGAATCTTAGGGGGTTGCTATAATCCTGGATTCAGAGGAGTGGGAGCTTGTTAAATGTGATAATAGATGAAGGATTATAGGATTGACTTGTCAAAAATGTCTATATAGACCATGACTATTTGTGACCCTTTACCTAGTTGGTAAAGGATCTACGGCGGCAAATTCTTCTTGCATTTTTTTGTTGGTTTATAACATTTTTGCCTTGCCTTGTCTATTTTATTTTAACAGCCACCTATAAGAATTAACCAGGGTAACTCCAGAACTAATCATCATAGATGTTTATCTTTGCCATGCTTATTATATACTAGACATGGGATTTTTATGTCATTTTGTTCAGCAAAATATGATGTTTTTATGTCATTTTTGTGCTGAAAATGCCAAAATATGGCAAAATATGTGATTCTGAAATTCAGATAAGTAAGGGCTATATATCAGGAAAAACAAACAGTTTTGAACCTTTTATTACGGGATAGAACAACTAGCAGTCAGCAGCACGAGAATAGAAACAGTGTGTCACCATAATTTTGACCAGATTCTCTTCAGTCAAACGGTGGTGCCTGTAAGTCAACACAGTTTTGTAGACCGAAAAGGTTCTCTCCACGTCGACATTGGCGGTAGGGCAGAACTTGAAGTTGGCGACGTCTCCAGGACCAAATCCTTCGGAGAGGGAGCCTTCCTCACCTTTCAAGCACCCCACAATTGAGTGTAGCACCAGAATATCAGGGTTTCTCTCCAGCACAGAATTGAACTTGTTTTGTAACAGCAACCCCTTTTGGCCAGCAATGCTGTCGAGGTTGGACTTGGCTTCATCGAGGATGGCAAAGGTTCTTTCCAAAAGGAAAACCCGCTTCTTCAAGACGAGTCAGAACAGCGGGAAGGAAAGCCAGGTTTCCTGCAATGAAGGCCAAGTCTGAGGCAAGGCGGTAGTGCTTGAGCAATTTCTGACACTTTCCGATGGCTGCTGCATCTTCTGGCGACAACTGGCTGATGACGGTTTTGACTTTCTTGAAATTTTTGGCATAGAACAAAGCTGCATCTATCTAGGTGCCCCATCTTGTCAGCACAGGCTCAGGTGGAAGGGGAACTTCAGGACAGACCTCTTTCCAGATAATGATGCGGGAGGGTGCTTTCACTGTGGAGACGAGATCATTGACCTCTGGAAACATTTCGCAGACAGATTCACAGACACGATGGAGACCATGGGCAAGACAAGTGATGTGAAGGAGTGTGGGATAGAAGACCTGGCCTAATTTTAGCTGGAGAGAAGCAGCTTCAGCAGATCAGCATCAAAATTGGGCCACAGAAACTTGAGGGTGTTGTTGACTAGGCGAGAGTTGGTGGCAGAGCAAGAAAAACCACATTGGCAAGGTAAGGGGCATGGTACTTCTCGTTGTCGAGCCTCCCGATCAAAACATTTGCCACATAGCGGCCCATGGCCGCCCACCCAAATCGGTTTGTCCCAAACTGTCCTGAATCTTGCGAATGGCATCCAGGTAGCACTCACCCAAGTACTTCTTCTTAAGGGTGGTTCTGTCTGGCATAGAGATCCCGATGTTTGACTCGATGAATCCGCGGAATTTGGGCACGTCCAACTTCATCCATGGAATGCTAGCAGTGAGGAAGGCTTCACAGAGCTCTTTTCCAACAATTGCAGCCCTTGATTTCTTCGGTGTCGCGGCGAACAATCCTCAAGTTGTGCCTGGATCACATTTCTTTTCCACTTCAATTGACGGTTCTTCTCGTGTGTCTTGGACCCTACATGCTGCCCAATCTGACTCTTCTTAATCACATTTTCGTAAGCCTTCTAACAGACCTTGCAGAAGAGGGTCTTCCCGTCGGCCAAGAACTTGAAGGTTTTGGTGCCTTCTTTGGAATTAAATTCTTCAAGCCACTTTTCTTTGGTGGACGAGGATGCCATATTCACGACTCATATTGAAAGAAGAAGTGAGTGAAATCAACAAACAAAACCAGTTGATCTCTGTCCACAGGAAAGACAGGGTACACAGATATTACAGAGTTTTTTGTGCAGTGTTCACATTTTACCCTGTAAAACCTATTTAACCCAACCCAGTGGATAAAATCTGTGTTTTAGGTAATTCCCTCAGGTTTTACCCTTATTTTACCCAGGGTTTTCCCCCCGGAGTTTTACCCAGGTATTACCCAGTGATATAAAAGATAAAGCACTTATTTGTAGCCCTGTCAGCTGTCACAGTCCTGTCCCAGAGCCACAAGTGTCTGGGCGGTGTTAAATAAATGCTGAGTGAAACACATCTCCTGTTTTTGTCTAGTTCTTTACAGTTGACATTTACTGAATGTCTTACTTCTTGATTACAGAGTTAATTTTTTACAGTCGCGAAAAAGGCACTTTTATGTGAAAATATATGTTTTATGTGATCACATAAGAATCCCATGTCTACTTATTACATACACTCAAGTTTACACATGTGCATCTCTGTATTCATACATACACCTAGATTACATTAGTAGTCACTGATTTTGTCGATGGTCTGTGCTATTAACCATTGTCACAGGAGGAAGCTTCTGAAGTAACCAACTGATCTCTTCATTCTATAAAAAACCTGCAGCTTCTTGCTGACTCAGCTCAGCTAGACTTGGTATTGCATATACATTTATTGTATTGACTACCTTTTACCTATTTTCTTGTTTTGCAATGCAATTTGGATAATGTCAGACCTAGATATGAGTGGGGAAAAGTTGATAGAAGATAAATATATATACGTCATAGACAAAGACAAAAACAACAAATGCTTAATTAAAAAGAATGGAAGCAAGACTAGATCCATCTATACAACAACTAGATGGTTATTTATCTACTCTAATCATTATATATACAGATTTTAGAAAACAGTCAAGCAAGTTTTTTTTGCAGAGAGAAGCTACAGCTCCATGTTTCATGCTCAATATCAAACATCATGTAAGAGACTTCCCTTGCAGTCCTGTGCTAGTCCTCTCTCTTCAAAGTGCTCTATCCAGTGACCAATCCCTCATCAGATGAACGTTCCCAAGTGACTCACTTAAAGGCAAAATATGCTGTACAGACAGGTGCTGTGCCTTGAGCTGTCATCGCATCTGCTTGAGCCCTCACTGGGTGAGTTATCGCAGCCAGAAGATTAGGATAATCTGCAGTAACTACTCCAGTGGTTATGATGGAGGTCAGGTGGCGGCCATGTTCTCCACAACCATCCTTTTCAACTGTTGTGGTAGCTTTACATTTAAAAAGTGCCTCTGTGTCTCCAGTCATTGTAAACTCTAACTTACTCACTGCTGGCTTCAATGGGCTAAAATATTGTAGGTAAAGGATCACCAAACAGAGAATTACCACTTGGTAAAGGAACCCTAAGAGTTATTATTCTTCGGTGAAGGATCATCACACATAAGCCTGTCTCAATTAAAAACAGTACTGCTCCTTGGTAAAGTGTCTTCATGCCTATTAACTTCAAGTGGGTCAGAGGCGCACATGCACATGGCCAACAAGTCTTTGGGTAGCTGAATTAGTGCATGTAGCAGCTGCTTCAGCTTGGCTATTTTATCATCAATCTGTTTACCTTACACTTCTCTACTCATGTGCAACCAGTCTCCCCGTTAGCTCTTTCCTTATCCAGTCCCTCAATTACTGAAATTCATGTTACAGTAATTAAAGCATTTGTTTAGAATACCTTCAAAATAAAATCTTGAGATCAAAATTCATGGTAATTCTAGAGTTCGTGGATATAGATTAAAAATGCATTATTTTTTTGTTGTTTGTCATGAATATTTGCTGGCATTATGTGTGTTTGTGTTTTACATGTTAATTACAGAGTGCTGCTGGTATTGAATAATAAAATAAGAAATGCGATTATCCTAACATGCTAGTTGGACGATCAAAACCACCAGTTATTTACTATGAATATTATGACTATAATTTTTTTGGGGCGATTTTTGCGATTTAATGATTAAGTCGATTAAGTCGAGTGTTAATCAATAATACATAATTAATCTGAACCCGATGATGTCAACCGAGAGAAGGGAAATTATTGAGCACTAAAACCACAATAATGTAATGTTCCTAGATTTCTTGAGTCAGTCCTGGAAAACATCAAACAGCCAATGCTGGCTGATATGGGGGCAAATTTAATTCTGTTGACACATTGGTATTATATCATTGTTCAAAGATCTCAATAATGTCTCTCGGTTAGCCCAATGGTTGGGAGAATGCCAAATCTCTATTCCAGGTGAAAATGTAGACCAGTTTGGTCCCAATTCATGAACTCCGCTTGTGTTCCCTGACCATCCCAGAAATTTGTAAAAGGAACTTCCTTTAATTCTTTTCGCAAAGAATGCCTGTTTTTGTGTTTTTTCTCAGACACAGACAGGCAAGAGTATGCCTATCCCTGGTCAGAGAAATGTAACCACCAGTCTCAATTAATGAAGTTCTCACTGATGCCTGCAGCTGCAGTCTGAAAAATATGTGCACTAACAGGTGTACCAGCATTTGGAAGTGGAACGTACTTTTGGACATCATTATCAAGGCTCTTACCCAAAGAAAAGTCACCACTCTTAATAGTATGTGCAGAGAAATCAGCAGCATAATGATTCTTGCATTCCCTTACGTACTTTCAGGTGTAGCTCAGCCATATCTTCTTTGAAATTCTTCCTAGCAGGAACAGTGCCATGAATTGTAGTATATTTGTCTCTTACTGTCTTGGAGTGCTGTGTAGCCTTCTTTTTCTGGCCTCTAGTAGAGCCATTTCGCACTTACCACAGCCGCCAACGAGCTTGTTGGCTTCTTAAGTCAGCCTTTCCTTCAACCCATTTTGTTCAGCTGTTGGAAGTAGAGCTTTTTTCTCAAAGTATTTCATTCTTACAACATATTATTTACCTTATGGACTTTAAGGTAAATGATCTAAGCTTGCACTACATGCATTTGGAAGAAGCTCTTTTCAGTATGCCACATGTGGCCAATGTTTGCACATTCGCAATAAAGTGTTGCAACTGAGTTGCATGATTTAGCATGATTAAAATGCTTGCACAACTTTCATGACTTAGAATGTGCTCAGTATAACAATAGCAGCACATGAGCCTAGGTAAAGGTGTACTCAGGCCATAAGTCTTGTTGAAGTCTTATGAAATATTCAGTGTTAGCAATTAGGCTAGGTCAGATCCTGATTTTTGTGAGCCAGATCAGAGCAGAAAGTTTGATATGTGTATAATCCTTTGTGGTAGAGCATTTGTCCTAGTTCATGACTAATTCCAGAGCTGTGAAGTCCTCCTACCTGCTGGAGATGGTAGGAGCATGAAATGAACCAGTAGCAACCACTAAAATGTAGACCAGCTGGCATTGGCTGAGCACTCCTACAAATGTTTTTTGCTTGAATTCCTGGAGGGTGTTTCCCTCTGTAGAAATTTAGAGGAAGTCAAAGGAAAAGAGAAAGATTAATCTGATAACTACTGGTAGGTTGCCATGGAGCTCATGTGCCAGCATCTGTGCAGAGTAAATTCGGTTTCACTAAGAACTTCACAATGCCCACACAATGCTGGCCTGGTATATGTACCATACATCGATGGACTCTCATGTGACTTTGAATACATTTAATCTTACTCTAGATGTGGTCATTTGTGTGGGTGGAGTTTTCCCTCCAGATTGTGGATTGTGTGGTGCTTGTTTGGCTGATGGAAAGTGATCCTTTATCTAATACATGTTATAATATACGTAGGATGAGTATTGATGAGGACCAAAGTGATCCAGATGACGAGGTTTACAATCAATAATGGACACACAGGTGTGCACTGCATGGCATCATCTACCACCATCAATAATGAACACACAGGTGTGCACTGCATGACATCATCTACTACCATCAATAATGAACACACAGGTATGCACCGCATGGCATCATCTATTTATGGTGAAGTACGTAGTCAGCATCCACGGGCAATAACTACTCATGTAGGGGAAGAGTGTGTAGTAGGTATAGGAGTGGCACATTTAGGGAGAGAGTATGCAGGAGTGGTGTAGTGGCCCAGTATGGTGACACTTGGAGGGAGTGGCACATGGGATCTGTTGGTTCTAACATATTTAAAATCGGACAACAAATTTGCTTTCGACTTCTTTTGCTAGTCCAAGTAGCATCTCTTTACTCAGGATAGTAGAGTTGAACTCTACTCAGTAAATCATCTGTTCGTCCATTAATGGGTCGCATTCCAGGACATGGTGGGACTCTTTTTTAGTGGGTAATGTTCAATGATATGGTGGGGTCTGTAGTAACATTGAGATAACTTCCACCCCTTGTCCTGAGGGTGTGAGGCCATGAAGATCATAACACACTCACCGGCCGTCAGAGTGGCTTTACTTCTGACTGCCTCTTCTGAGCAGCTCTGGCCTTGCCTCTGTTACTTACAGCCGATGCTTGGCCTGAGCTTTTAGCAATCAGTCATATTCTTTATCTTTAGAAGTTGGGAAGGCCTTGCATTCTGGTTACTGCCGACCACTTCGTAACTGTTCTATGTTGTTTCCATGTATGGTGGGGCTCTTTAATCCATCCAGCTACTCAAGATCAGTAGGTTCATATCTACTGTGGAGAGCAGCTCTACTTGTTTCACACTCAGTATATCAAACAGCATGTAGAAGGCTTTCCTTGCAGGCTGAACTTCAACTGCTCGAGTTTCTGTATGGGAATCTATCAGCCATTTGTGCTTTCACTCAAAAGTGCTCTATCCACTTATTTTAGCAAACTCCTCCTCCTAAGATGCTCCTTCTTCAGTGAATCATTCTGGGTAAATCATCGCAGTCAGAAGATAACAGTAGCTGCTGAAGTGGTTATGGATGGGGGACTGGTGGTAGGTCCACTTTCTCCACAACCGTCATCTCCTTTCACTGTTCTGGTAGATCTACTTTCAATATGTCTCCAGTCATTACAGACTCCAATTCACTGCTGGCGCCAGTACAGAGGGCTAAAAGATTGGTAAAGGGTCCCAACACACAGAAGGCTACACCTTGGTAAAGGGTCTTCAATTTACTTCAAGTAGGTCAGAGGTGTACACACTAGTGTCCATGGTGCATGAAGTAGCTGAGCTAGTGCCTATAGTAATGTTTCAAGCTCAGCTAGCCTATGACCAATGACCTTCCATTCAGCCTTCTAGTTCCTTCCTTATCCAGTATGCAAATTGGATGAATAGTCCGTTCCAAGCAGTTTTGATACATCGCATAGCCTGGTTGATCAAAATGCTCTAGTATGCATGAAGCTGCTGAGTCCAAGGCTTCATAGTAAAGCTTGTAGTAATGTCTTTTACTGTTGGACTATAGTAATCCCCTTCACCAACTTCAAACCACCTTGGTGCTTTTCTCTTCCTAGGAAGAGAGGGTTCTGTGCATTGACGTAAACAAACCATGTGCTAATAGAAGAGATCGAACACGGCATCCTTCCTCATGCCCTTCAATGTTAGGACAGTCTGTTGGGCTGTACTTTGAGCATGTGAAACTGAGATGTGAAACTGACAGGATGTGTGTGTGTGTGTGTGTGTTGTGCATGCATGTGTGGTGATTATACTGTAGTTGGGATTTTTTTCGTTGTTAAATATATAATTTTCGTGGTTGTTATCAAGCATGGAAATATATTTTCATGTGAACGAATATCAGAGAGGTTAATAAATATATGGAAGATCCCAAACGCATCCTTGTACCCTAGGTTACCTAATTACCTTTTCTTCTAACAGTGCCATAACTGTCAGAGCCAGAGAGTTTACTATGGCTCTCCGCAAGTCCTTTAAGCCCGGGCTTGCTTTTATCCATCTATATATATATATACTTAGTATGCACTGAGTGCCCATGCTACGTGTAGTGGCTTCGATCTTGACGTGAAAATGGCATGGGAGTTCTAGTGGTGCTGACTTGACAGTCTCATATGCTTGTTGGTAGCTATGTAGGAGTTAGAGCTCTGATACGAGCCATGGGAACACGCTCAATGAATGTGCCAGAAGGTGTCGGAGATTTGAGTGGGAGGAGACTGATACTTGCTTGAAGCAGACGCATATAATTCTAAATGACACACACCAAGTGTTGTTTAGTATTCACATGATCTGTCATGTGATTACAATGAAGTTAGAGAGTTAGCTAACTCTAGGGAGATAATTTGAATGTCCTGTTAGATACTCTAGCTAGTAGTTGTTTGTGATCCGCAGCCTCACTTAAAACATCTAGTTATCAACTTCAGTTTCATTGAAATCTGAGAGTGAATATCCCCCCCCCCTCCCCCCTCCCCCCCCCCCCCCCACACACACACTTCAGTCTTTGCTTAGCCTTGATGCAAAACCATTATCCTAGGGGCTTTCTATAATCCTAAAGTGAAGGATCCAGAAAGGGGGTTGTTTGGTGCTTGCTAGTGTATCCAGCTCTCATACTTGCCAACCTTGGTGGAAGCAATCTGGTAGCCACACCATACATTTGGTACTGAATATGTTCCGCTCGAAGAGTTAGCTACCATATTTGCTGAGTTAGCACACTCTGTTTATACAAGGCTAGTGTCAGCAGAAAGTTGGCTTCTATGTCAGCAGGAAGTTATCACAACTGCTTACACAGTCACAATCTAGAGTGCCTAGGTAGTCAATGATAACAAAGGAGTCCACTATGACAAACTAGTTTAGGGGAGAAACAATAAGCTAGTAGCTAGTGGTAAGCCCTGTCTGGAATGTCCTGGAATATTCTGGAAAGTTGACAGTTATGTAGCCTAATAGAGTGAAGGATTCAGGGGGTGGGTGCTTGCTAATCTATGCACCATATAATAAGACAGTCCCTTCAATTCTTAACTGCCCTCCAGCTTGGTACGACATCAAGTCTGACCAATGAGAATGCAAATACAGTAAGCTGCAGTTTCGTCGAGGAATTGGCCCCACCATTGAGTTATACTGAACTACATCCACAGCTAAACTAGAAATCCATCACGGATAGAGCAGTTCAGAGTGGTTCCTGTTAGGCATAAGGTTTAGCAGCCTTCCTCTGCACAAGAGCAACAAATAGCAAGATGGGCTAGATTTAAGACTGTCAGAGAGAGAGGCTGCGATAGTTAGTCAAAATAAATCATAACAAAAAAATTAAAAATTGTCAAATCCTCTCAAAATGGGATGTATTGATTACTTCACTGCTGGTAGATATTAGCAACTGTTGCTCCTATTAGAGCAGCCACAGCCTCTCACTCAGACACTAGGAAGAGAAACCTGCCTGGATCTTCCTCAGGCCCCTCCTCAAAGACTCTGGTGGAATCAATGGACACATGTGTGAATTGGTATAGTAAGGTGAAAATCACAAAAGGAAAGATAGTTGCAGGCCGTCCGAGTCTCTAGTAGTTAAAAGTGTGGCCCAGATCGGTATCATGCCAATGGTTATTGTAACTATGCTGATTGTTTTCTTTAGAACTGATGAGCTTGTAAAATACTATAGAATTTCACAGCATGTGCATCAGTCTGAATGATTTGCTAGTTTTTAGAGCCGAAAGTTTAATGGAGTGTAGAATCCTTTGTGGTATATCATTTTGGCCCTGGACGGCTCCCTATAGAGTTGTTAGGTCCTCTACCTGCTAGAGATGCTAGGAGGACGAAATGAAGTTCAGCATTGAAGATTGATACCTGTAGCAACCACTAAAGAGAAGACCAGCCTGCAATGGCCGAGCATTTAATACTGGAGTTTGAAATTAAATTCTCCAAAGGTGTTTCCCTCTGTAGAAACTACATGGAAGCCAATAGACTGCTGGTGGGTTCACTTGGAGCTCATGCCAGCATCTGCATGGAGTAAACTTCAGTTTCATTATGCACTCCACAATGCACATATGATGCTGGACTGGTAGATGCACGTTGATGGCCTCCCGTGCGGCTACGAATGCACTTAATCTTCATGTAGATGTGGTCATTTGTGTGGGTGTAATTTGCCCTACAGAGTGTGATGCTTGTTGTAATATATAGGCTGGGTATTGATAAGGACAAAAGTGATTCAGATGACGGGAATAACAGTTAAGATAAACAGAGCATACAGGCATGGCATCATCTACGACCATCAATAATGAACACACAGGTGTGCACTGCATGACATCATCTACTACCATCAATAATGAACACACAGGTATGCACTGCATGGCATCATCTACTACCATCAATAATGGACACACAGGTGTGCACTGCATGACATCATCTACTACCATCAATAATGAACACACAGGTATGCACTGCATGGCATCATCTACTACCATCAATAATGGACACACAGGTGTGCACTGCATGACATCATCTACTACCATCAATAATGAACACACAGGTATGCACTGCATGGCGTCATCTACTACCATCAATAATGAACACACAGGTATGCACTGCATGGCATCATCTACTACCATCAATAATGAACACACAGGTATGCACTGCATGACATCATCTACTACCATCAATAATGGACACACAGGTGTGCACTGCATGACATCATCTACTCCAATAGACACACAGGTATGCACTGCATGGTATTACTTATTTATTTTCTCACCTAGTAGATCAGATGTATGATTTAGTGGGTGTGGATACGTGCTCCATGTAGCCAGCCTGATGTTAGATTGACAGCATGTGGTGCACTGCTTGACTACACTATGGTTTATATAAGAAACTTGCTGAGAGATTCCTCTTTCTACCAACTAGAGCAAAGTGGCCTTGTGACTGTGTGTTCTGCCAAAGAGCAGAGTGCAGTTGACAAGGGAAGAGAACATATGGTAGGTGAAGGTTCAAGACAGAAAAACACGGTCATTGTTGAACTTGAACAAAGTGAGTGGAGATGAATAGGAAGGAGTGAGTGGATGAGGAGGAGCATTGGGTCAGCCATGGGGCTCGGCCGCAATCAACCATGGACCTGGAATTATTACAGTAAATGTAATGTAAACTGACCCCATTGGTGAACTATTCACCGTGTTTGTACCAAGACTCTTCCCCAATAAGACCTACACTATTAATAGTTGGTATGACGTGGATATGACTGTGGATATTGCAGTCAATACACTTCAGAGAGCACCTTCAAATCTACACCACCAAAATGGTGGTGGAGCAATGGGAGGGGCCAGTTCTATATTACTGTATAGTGCTCATGAATAACTCATGAATAATGCATGTTGTTTATTAGTGAAACAAGTACAAAGTTATCATGATTTCACATTTTCTATCTTCATTAAAAAAAACTATCTCTTCCATTTTCTTTTCCTGGAAGTCATGGCGCAAGTAGTTATAAAATAAATTGAAGGCTCAGTGCCCACAATGTGGTGCGCATGACATGGATGGTCCACTAACAGGTGCAAGCAGTGGTACAATAGAGACTATGCTGTTGTGATGACAATACACACTGGGGGTGTAGATTTGAAGTGGTTTGTGGATTTTGTGTGGTTATTGGTCAAGCAGTCATGTGTGACTGGAGGTGGTCTGTGGCTAGAGAGTATTATGAATAGAGAAGATGGAGGTGTTGGCCAGGTGACTTGCAGTTTCACCATCTCTGGTTGAATATTGAAAGTGAAGGTGTTGGCTAGCCTTGGAGTCTCACCATCTCTGGATCAATAGTGAAGGTGAAGGTATTGGCTAGCCTTGAAGTCTCACCATCTCTGCATCAATAGTGAAGGTGAAGGAGTTGGCCGAGTATCCTTGGAGCCTCACTATCCCTGGATGAATAGTGAAGGTGTTGGCCTGGTGTTCTTGGAGTCACAGAAACCTGTATATTGTGTCTCAATTCCCAACTTTCCACGCAATGCCTACTTAGGACACATTTTTTATTTGCTTTCCCAAGGCATAGTCTTGGATTACATCATCATGACAGCATCATTGATAGCGTGCAGATCAGATCAGTACTGGATTAGGGGTTCCACTAGGGTTAGGACCAGAGCAGTAGTTATGGATAGGACAATGGCCAGAGCGCTCAACATGTCATCACAAAAGGTGTAGCTAGATCACTGTTGGGAATTGTAGAGGACAAGTTGGTGTGAAGCAACAAATTAGGGCCAACCCATTGGCTGTGGCCTGTTATAAATATTGATGTTTGTCATTTACTAGTTCTCAAACACTTTCAGCCTTGCCTTGTTGTATACAACCCTCCTTGCAATATCAGATGAGTGAAGTGACTGACCATAGCAGCATGGTTCAGCCCCTCAGCTGTCCCATCTTGCTTCGCAACCACGCTTTCAGACATCTTAGTGAGCTGAGAGTGTGCTGCCTACTAAGAGGGTTGAAAAGCCTGAATGATAGTCACACAATAGTGCTTCCTGATTTGCACCTAAAAAGTTAAGGGGACGACAGACCGGTACCACCCCCACCTCAAATTTGGGGTGGATGTATCCCCTGGCCCTCTCCCCTCACCCACCCATGATCTGCACTCATGGTCATCACGATAATGCTAGGAGTTTTGTATGCTATTGAAAACCAGCCAATTTTAATTTTAATATGATGTAATACAAATTACTAACAGAACAGCACCCACAGGGAACATGCACCCACAGGGAACATGCTTGGTGAAACACATCAGGCACCACAAACAGGTCGAATGAACTGGGGGAGGAACCTTGGCAATGGCCACTAAACTAGGCTCAAGCTTGCTGAGCTGGATAAGGTTATAACTTAGCATGGTGGGTGGGAATGCTCCAGGTAGTATCTGGTCTAGTGGCAGGTTAGTGACCCCATCTACCCACTCTGCCTGACCATTCACATCATCTCATCAAACAACAACTAGTTCCTGTTATGCTAGCATGTGGTTGTGAGCATGGAAGTAGTTCTGGCTCGCTTGACTGCTGATGAAGGCAGGAGAATTTACCATATGTAGCCAGAAATGTTGATGGAGAGACACATTGGCAGTCGTATCCATCAACTGCTCAGGCATGACAATCCTCACTGCCAAGTCTTATTATGTCAAAAGTCATTCGATGTCATTCGATGTCATTATTTTTGACCAACAAGTATGGGTAGCAACTACTAGGAAATGAACACACCCACATCTTTAAGGTTTACCAACCCCTACCCAATCAATCTATAATATTACACGTGCAAAAGATTATCTGCCATCTTTGAGATGTAGATGGCGAAGTGTTAGATTCCTGTATGATTAATTTCAGTTAACATCATATTACTCTGATCACTTTTGACATGTTGCATAAGTCCTATATGGCTAGAGATGCCACGCTCTTTTATTACCCCATCCCAACCCCAAAGACAAGGAAGGTAAAGGATGAATTAGTGAGCACTAAAAAGACCAAGGGTTTATGAGATTAGTCAGGTTGGAAACCCTGTGGCATTCAATTAGCAGTTGTAGATGCAAATATTTACAAAATTAATACTGGCATGACTAATTAACAAAACAATCCCTCCATGACTTAAAAATAACAACAACAATAATAATTCAATTAAAAAAAAGAAATATAGCTAGGGGGAATATGTATGGCATGATAACTAAGGCTTTCACTTCCATTACATAGAACAATAAACTATTTCATCTACTATATGTACCAGTATTTAAAGAATTATTTGCACTTGCAGCAACAGCATGGTTGATTGTCACACGACTTTTGAGTCAGATACTTTAGTTTCAGTTGCTGGTTCTTCATTCAGATGAATACTTGCAGACTCTGCTGTGGTCTTACGCTTGTTCTGTAGATGGTAATAATAAAAATATATTTCCAACATATATTTTCCCTTAATTATACAATAATGTTACATCATCAGTCCATCATCAGTCCAAGATCAACATGAGTGAGAAACAAACAAGGACCTTGTACTGCATTTCCAGAAAACTGTTGTGACTGTATCACATGACTGTTAATAAACTATGGTAAAGGTCTTCCTCTGCAAATACACCACTCCAGAGTGTGTGATGCTTGTTTTATTTACATTGGCTGATGTAAAGTGATCCTCTACGTAATACTCGTTATAATTATATTATATACATAGGCTGGGTATTGATGAGGACCAAATAACGAGGATGACAGTGAAGATGAACACAGGTATGCACTGCATGGCATCATCTACTACCATCAATAATGAACACAGGTATGCACTGCATGGCATCATCTACTACCATCAATAATGAACACACAGGCATGCACTGCATGACATCATCTACACCCATCAATAACTAGCAGTAAATGCATGGAATTGTGTGGTGAGTGAAGGTGCAATAAAAACATCAATTTGACATTTATTTCACATTGCTCAAGTATTGATCTACTCCAAGCATAGCTGTAGCCTAACTCTATACTCTTGTCTGTAAATTTATTGATGTCATTAGATTGGATTGTAATATGGAGAAGAAGCTAGCTAAGAGTAGTATATTCCTCACAGAGTATCAGCTCAATAGTGACCGTAACAACCATATCCCCTTGTCCATGACAACCATTTCCATCTTAATGTGTCCATAGCTATAGCTAGAGTGAGTTGATGCATAGAGTGGCCAAGTCAGAATGAAACTTCACATGAGCCTAAGGAAGCTTCTCCATTGTGGACTGCTGTGCTTCTCCCATCATTTATTTTTATAAACTCGCTCTTTTCCCCTCCAAGTTTCAGTTCGCTGTTTCAGAGGCAGGCTTTGACTTTTCTCTTTCTCTCCTTTTCTGAAGTTTATTTTCTTTGTCCATTCTGGCAAATCAAGCAGCTGCTGTTCTGCTAAAAAGATTTGGAATCTGCAGCTCTACACATAGCTGTGGTTTTAGTATGCACCTGCACGACCATCCACATGGCAACTACCTATTTCCACATCTCCAAAGCTAGACAGGGCAGGCTTCTAGGAGTGCTGGCAGATTGTGGTGTAGATTTTATTCCTTCTTTGCCCAGCCCAGACCAGTGCAGCTGCTCTAATACAACTGTGGTTTGTAGCTACACAGCACACTCTAGTCAAGAGCTGCATTGAAAACCACAACAAAATAAGTTCAAAGCTCAAGCTAACCTAAGCTTAGAAAGTTAGTTGATGACTTTCAAACATGCCTAGTACAATGCAGTAGTGGTAGCTACAGATGAGGTTGTAGTTATAGCTATCTCAAGCATTCCATTGTATATAGTGTGTCACTTTAGTGTCAGGTTCAAGTTTCTAGATCTCAAAGGCAATCTTCAAGATTTAGTTAATGGCATATTTTTATGGGGTTCCTTCCCTTGTAGAAACATGGACAGATGGAGTGTAGAAGCTTCACCTGAGCCTAAGGGGGTGTATGATGCCAAGCACTAGAAGTCAATAAAAATAAATTATAATTGTGACAATAATTTTCAATGTGTAGCTAGAGTGGCTTGACAACTGCAATGGTAGGGGAGCTGAAAAATATGTTGAGGAGAGGTAGTTTGTTCTTTGGAAGGTCAAAGAAGCTCCACTGCCACTGGGCTATACTGGTAAACACAAATATCAAGTGAAGTGTCAGCTGCTCATGTGTTTCTCAGGAAAAAATCCCTCATCCAGATAGAAATTGGTGTCAGAGGCCTCACTTGGGGACCTGTCCATGTGCTCCAGCAAGAAATCTTGGTCAAATGGTAACCACTACAAACAATGATTCTCTGCCCATTTCATAGTAGCAAGGTAAATGAAGAGGGAAATGCCAGTTGCTTATAAAAAAGAAGCTACAATGCATAAATGTGTTGCTGCCAAATAACAGGGATTTAGCATGCATGCTGAATTTAAGCTTGCATTATTTAAGGCAGGAGTCCCATTCTTATTTTTAATGGGTGAACGTACGAATGTATGAATATATACATACATATATACATATGTCATGCTCGGCAATATCATGTTTTCCATCCAACTCCCCTGTGAGGGTTCGCTTCGCTTGCCAAATAAACCCACAGGTGTGCACTGCATGACATCAACTACTACCATCAATAATGGACACCGTGCTGATGAAGATGCACTGCATTGCATCATCTTCCATCAAATGTGTAGTCAGCATCCATGGGAACTACCTACTCAGATATATGGGCTAGTGTACCAGCCTGATCCTGGATCTCATACATCAGCCCAGTGGGTGTTTGCTATATACTTTGAGGGAACTGGTGCTGGCTACATAACTTACTACCAATGCTAAGATTTCCTGTAGTGTGTTCAACCAAAGACCAGACTGCAGACGAGCATACAATAGGTAAAGGTTCAAAGCAAGAAAAATACATTCATTTTGATGAAGTGGACAGAGTGGATGAGGAAGGAGCAAGGGACGGCAATGGGGCTCCCAATCAACCTTAAACTTAGGATGATTGCAGTCACTGTAAACCGACTTTTACCCATTGGAGAACTATTCACTGTGTTTGACTAAGATCCATATCTAAATATACTATAGTTTATATACGTACACTATTAATATCTGACATGCTGTGGAGCAATTGCAGCTGCTGCTATAACAAGCTGCCGTCATGATGATGTCCTACATGAAGTTTTTGTATGCATAATTTCCAAGTTGTTGGCTGCTCTGCCAGAACAAAAAGAATTCCACCATCTCTGGATGGATGGTGAAGGTTTTGGCCAGGAGTCCTTGGAGTCCCACTATCTCTGCATGAATAGTGAAGGTGAAGGCGTTGGCTGGGGGGGTCCTTGTCTAAACAAAAGCTATCAATAACAGTATGCACACACAGTGCATACAATGCACATCAAACATTTTTTGAACATTTCATGTATTCGTCTGAACAAATATCAATTTGCTTTAACAAAATGTCCGAGTAACACTAATAAACACTCTAGAATTCATGCATGAGCAGAACCACAGTGCTTTTTTGCAATCCTGTTACTTGTTTTATGCTGACTGTGTGTTGTTGTGGTCTTTTGTGTGCAAATTAGCTTCATACATGTGTTTTTTTGCCAACTCATGTTGTCATTTTAGGTTTTGTGCAAGTTTTTTCCTGTTAGTCTTGAGTTTTATACACAAAAGGAGGCTATGCAGTTTCATTTTGCATAATTGTTGAGATATTCAAGTTGAGTCTTTCACAGACCGGTTTTGCCAGCATGAAGAGAAGTTGCTCATCATCGGCTGAAGAACCAGCCAAGCGGAGGAAGGTGAGTCATGAAACGTACAAGAAATGAGTCCCCCAGTAAGTCCGCAAGTGTCAGGTGCTGAAATGGCTTGACTGAGAGACCGGGTTTGAAAGTTGTAATGTGTCAAGTTTGCACAAAGTTTAGAGGGATCATAGGAAGGAGGAACTTCAGGGACAAATGGATACATGAAGCAGATTCTGTATGAACTACCAATGTTGGCGACCATGCCAAGTCCAACAAGTACATGCATGTGATGAACCTCCTCAAGCAAGAGTAAGCCTAAGAACAAGGTGCAAGCATTGCTTCATAGCTCCAATTGCACAGTTACTTACTTCTATGAATGGAGAAGGCTGAAGGTAAAATTTGATATCACCTATTTTGAGCAGCTAGCCATTCAGAAGTACCCCAGGACCTATGACCTTGAGGCAAGACTTGGAGGAAACCTTGGCAGCTCCCCTCCACCAAAATGCTACTAAGGTCACTACATTGCTGAATCAAGAAGGCAGGATTTGCTCTCTGCCATCTCTGATGAGAAGTTTTTCTCCCAACTGATATATGGCTCTACTGACCAGGGCAATGTTGACAACATTCTTCTGCTAGTTCTCTGGTGTGACCAGAATGGTGCTGATGAGATGCACACAAGGATGAGCTTCTTGTGTGTGCACAAGCCCAAAAGTGTCACTGCAGAAGGGATGTTTCAATCACTTCAGTACGGACTACAGCGTGTTAAAATCCATCAGAAACTCAAGAGGCATGTAGTAAGCTGGTGGGAATTGCCATTGATGGAGCAGCAGCAAATGTGACTGGTGGTGGACCGAAAGGACTGCTAGAATGCATCTTCTGAATGTGGTGTTTAGCGTACAGGTTCCAACAAGCTTTTCTCTACTTCATCTTAGTCACGTTGGTATATTTTATTTGAGATTTCATTGTATCATGACGAAAGCTTAATCAGGTCCAGGTCTTCCTCACTTGAACATTAGCTGTATCTAACCATCAATTCCTTCAACATTACCACCATCCATTGCTAGAGAAAGTGCAGTCGATTTTGAATAACAAGAGCGATGACATCAATAAATTAAAGGGTGGTGATCATAATTCGAGGTAAGAGTTCAAATGTGCTGAAGGCGAGCCATCATGGATACTGTGAACAGCTCGAAGTGAAGTGATGTGATGAATTACTGTATTTTAGCAGGTAAAATACTTATTATATTAGTCGGTTAATAATTTGGCTTTTTTGAATGTGGCATTAGCAAGTACTACTAGTAATCTTCAGACATGATGTTATCCCAGCTTTGTCAAAACCTGCTTGTAATAAGATTTTTCTGCATTCTTATCTTGGAAAGTACATCAATTAACCAGTGGGCTTGAGAAGAGAAATGCAAAGGTCAATCTTTATTCTTTCTACTTCTGTTCCAGCATCCAATGCTTTAGTAACTTCTGTAGCATACCAAGATGAAAAGCATGATCAGAGCTCCTTCTTAAAACAATCATTTACAGTAAGGTCTAGAGGCTGGAGTTCCTCTATGCAACCAGCAGGTACAAATCTAAATTTGATATGATGGACTGTAAGAAGATTTAGCACTCGTTGGCATCTATGTGCTGCAAAAACATCAAAGATAGCAATGGCTGTAAAATCTTGAGAAAATTTAGTAACTGCTGCCGTATTTCCAATTTCTGAAGCATATCTTCCAATTTTGGCTCTTATTTCTTCACTATTTCTTCACTATACACATGGTAGGCACCTCTCTTCTTCCTCAATTTTCCCTCCGTTCCAGAGGTGAAAGAAATAGCCTCTGATACTGCATTGTTGTACAGACTTTTCAACCTCAGACCTTGGCTTAGGCAGTAGTGGTTGAGGAACTAGTGGCTGTGGCTCTCTTAAAATAAAGTAAAGAGACATCCTGTAAACTGTACAGCTGTACTTGACCACGTAGAGGTCAAAGGTCTATAGCTGTACTTGACCATGTGGAGGTCAAAGGTCTATAGCTGTACCTGACCATGTGGAGGTCAAAGGTCATGTGAACTACTATTGGCAGACCTAATTACCTAGCTAATAAAATGTGTTATACCTGTTATATGTAGTCACAAATGCAATGGATTTGATGACATATTGTGACATATTGTGAACCAGCCAAGTGGTGACGTTGCAAAAAAACAACAACAACTTGTGGTTACCACTTTATAACTCCATAGATTCTGAAAACTTCATGGTATGGACTTGATATATAGCTCAAAAGATAGGTCTCTCTGTGTGCTCTCTTTTGATACTAAAATATTTGTCTTGGGTATAACTATATCCAAGTTACTGGAACTAAAGTGGAGGGAACCTCAAAACCTGAATGCCTGATTTTGCCGCATAAATATCTCCAGATTGCCAAGTGCTAGAGAGTTGAAATTAGCACCAGAGGTAGCCCTACTCTATGCAATGACTGTTTTGATTAGGCGCTAAAATGTAAGTATGTGGTCAAGCATGTGGGTGGAAAATGAATTTTGCCATAAAATTAATTTTCCACCCACGCTTAACCATGTACTTACATTTTAACGCCTAATCAAAACAGTCATTGCATAGAGTAGGGCTTCCTCTAGCCACTGGTGCTAATTTCAACTCTCTAGCACTTGGCAATCTGGAGATATTTATGTGGCAAAATCAGGCATTCAGGTTTTGAGGTTCCCTCCACTTTAGCTCCAGTAACTTGGCTATAGTTATACCTAGGACAAATATTTTAGTATCAAAAGAGAGCACACAGAGAGCCTATCTTTTAACCTATATATTAAGTCCATACCATGAAGTTTACAGAATCTATGGAGCTATAAAGTGGTAATCACAAGTTTTTTTCAAAAAAATTAAAAAATGCAACTGTCTCCCCTTAATTAATTAAACAGAAGAGTGACTTGCTGGAGGAGGGGGAGGGGATATTCGTGCATTGTGGAGTGGAAGTCACAGCATGCTCTATTGTTGCTCATTGTAACTCTAGCAGATTGGATTGTAGCCATGCACACTGTGAATATTTGCACACTGTGAATATTAAACTCCTTGAAACTACCAAGATATATTGGGCTTTGTGGTCAACTAGTCATGCATTGTAGTTATGCTCTACATTAATCCATTTAGTCGTCAAGAAGCTTGGGAAGAGAAAGACTGTAGTAAGTTATGCCATACCAAACAAAATGGAACGGTGGGGACAAAACTGCACACTATAACAGTGGTCCATAAACTGAACAAAGTCAATATGGTACAGAACAAATGCCCTCTATTGTAGTGTATGTGACACATGTAAATGACATGACCAGTGTCAATGATAGTGTAGCACACTATTACAAACACTATCACTTACCACATAAAGGAAATATGCAATGAAGAGTACAATGAGCACCACAATGATGATAAGAGTTATTACCAGGAACACAGACAGTCCCACAACAGTGGCTCCTATAAAAAGATGGAGTGATAAATACCAACAATAACAGAAGCCTATAATTCAATAACATGGTGCAAAATATTCTAATATAATCAAGCAAGGATTTCTTTGACCTTGACCTGATAAAACAGAATTTTTTTTACTACTTTAAAAACTATTTTGGTAGCCACCTACGCATACCATTTACATGTTCTTAGGATTAGAATGTTGACACATCAGCTGACGATATGTTAATAGTAGATTGCTGGGAGAGCTAAATTTTAATCCAGCTTCAGTTAACCTATTCACCAGAATGTAACTGCCGTATGGTGGTGTGAAGATGCTACCAAGAAACTTTGCCGCCATTTTTTTAACTTGGCACTAGTTTAATAGATCAGCGCATCCTCAAAACATAGTTCTAGAAGCTGAGAAAATCCCTAGTCTGTAATCCGCTATGGTAAAATGAAATCAGTATCGCAGCTGAATTGATGGCGTCTAGGTATACCGTTAGCAATGCTTTTAATGGGACTTTTTGACGATGATTTCGGGCTGTCAGATGGTGCTGAGCGATGAAAAAGGAAAATAAGTTTTTCCTTGCTTGTGGGAGCCTGATTTTTGTGGGAGCCTGATTTAAACTGTGCTGAAGTTGCAACACTGAGCAGAGAAATATAGAATCATCGTGAGTGTGACGATTCTCTCGACATTGCCAGCTTAAGTACAGCTGAAATCTTAAAGCTGAGATAATACTGTTATAACCTCCTTTGTGCAGGCACAGGTTATAAGAGTATTATCTCAGCTTTAAGAAGCAAAAACCATGGGTGGTGCTGAAACATCGAAATCAATAAGACTATTCATGGTAAGCCTAAACTATCTAGCAGTTGTACCCGGAAATAAGCAGAGAGCAAAAACACTGTGTGTGTGTGTGTGTGTGTGTATGTGCGTGCATTGTAGTCAGAGTGGTCAATTCTTTGGCATGTCTGGTCCACCAGCCATGCAAATCTCTGAGTGCAGAGTTGTTGATAAGCATCCTCATTGAGCAATTCTTCCTCTGGCGCGTTGATAATATTCCTGTGATCATTTTGTGGTTTGTTGCTAGGCACCCATTTTCAAGTCCACTTTCATTATACATTCTGAAAATATATGGTTGCTAGGGAGTTTAGTGATTCCGAAACCTAGCATAATGATATCCAACTAACTTTACAGCTTCAATCGTAAGCTTCTAGAAAGTCACTGGTGAAAGAGTTAAACATAATTCAGAAATCCAAGCTTTTCTTGCGACTCAATGGAAGCCTTACAAGACTGCATTTCAGATAGAGAGTTGTGCAAACATGTTTTAATGAGCTTTATTTGCGATAAACTTCTCTCACATGAAGCGGTAGACACTGGAATTGGTCAAGTGACGAGGGAATCTTGTGCCGGTTGGCAAACATTGCTGACAGCTTATCACTTGTAACCAGCTCCTCAAGCTGCAAGGCAGTGCTGCCTTTACTTGTAACCAGCTCCTCAAGCTGCTGTCTTCACTTGCAACCAGCTCCTCAAGCTGCAAGGCAGTGCTGTCTTCACTTGTAACCAGCTCCTCAAGCTGCAGGCTAGTGCTGTCCTCACTTGTAACCAGCTCCTCAAGCTGCAAGGCAGTGCTGTCTTCACTTGCAAGCAGCTCCTCAAGCTGCAAGCTAGTGCTGTCTTCACTTGTAAGCAGCTCCTCAAGCTGCAAGCTAGTGTTGTCTTCACTTGTAACCAGCTCCTCAAGCTGCAAGGCAGTGCTGTCTTCACTTGCAAGCAGCTCCTCAAGCTGCAAGGCAGTGCTGTCTTCACTTGTAAGCAGCTCCTCAAGCTGCAAGGCAGTTTAGTCTTCATTTGCAACTTGCAACCAGCTACTCAAGCTGCAAGGCTGTGCTGTCTTCACTTGCAAGCATCTCCTCAAGCTGCAAGGCAGTGCTGTCTTCACTTGTAAGCAGCTCCTCAAGCTGCAAGGCAGTTTTGTCTTCACTTGCAACCAGCTACTCAAGCTGCAAGGCAGTGCTGTCTTCACTTGTAAGCAGCTCCTCAAGCTGCAAGGCAGTTTTGTATTCACTTGCAACCAGCTCCTCAAGCTGCAAGGCAGTGCTGTCTTCACTTATAACCATTTCCTCAAGCTGCAAGGCAGTGCTGTTTTCAGGGGTTTTGACCAGCAGAGATAACAAAGGTTAGCCACACGTCATGTGATATCATGGCTGATTTCACTGTTTCTTCTCCAAGTACTGTTTGGGCAGATTTGTCACGTAGGTAAACCGACAGAATCAGCACTTGGAACTTAGCAATCAAAGAGGGTAAATGCTGATTGACATCGTGAGGTGATGAAAATTGGCTTGATATGTTTTCCTTGAGGTGGGCATTATATGGTCTACAGTGTCCTAAAACAAGTGTTGTTTGGTTTTGCCTGTAGCCTTCTGAATATCGTCACTGGAGTCTAACAGTTCCAAGCTCAGTTCGCAGCTGGTGAAATAGCATCATCCAATGATTTGATAGTTGATAGTAGCATCAACATCAGTGGAAATCATAGCTGTTTCATCTGAAGTGGAGCATTGCTGCATTCAATGAGGTGTAATCAAGCAGAAAAATGGCTACAGTTGTAGAGAACTTGGAAATAGTCCCCAGAGCTTGTGGCTAGTGGAAATTCTTGTAGTTGCTGTCTAGGGTCAAAAGTGCAGCAATACTGGCCTTCACTGCTTTAATTAATACATCGATAGCCTTTTACAGTCGTTATTTTACGCCATCAGCCATTACTCTGAAGACAGATGCATCTTGAAGTTGTTTCAGTTCACCTTCTGCCATCCATATGCCCAATTCTTCAAAGAAATAGACGACTGCCACACGACATGTGTACGTTGCATTTTTGGATGCATATTCAATAAAAATCGGCAATTCTTGGGCACCACATAATACTATCAGTGTGCTAGTGAGTGAAGAAATAAGTGCAGTGAATAAGAGATTTGATTGCAGTCCTATTTTTGCCCTTGCTTGCACTCCTACACACTGCAGTTTCTTCATGATTGTCTCTTGTTTAGCTGCTCCTGTGCTAGAGAAACAGCTTTATGCGCTTGGCTATGGGATTCACTACTTTCATGTGCTCTCATATTTTCCACCGCTTTCTTCCAGTTTTAGTGACCCACATTCCTCCTGTGTGCTGCAGTGACCCACACTCCTCCTGTGTGCTGCAGTGACCCACATTCCTACTGTGTGCTGCAGTGACCCACATTCCTACTGTGTGCTGCAGTGACCCACACTCCTCCTGCAGTGATCCTCCACATTCCACCTGTGGGCTGAAGTGACCCCAAATTCCTCCTGTGTGCTGCAGTGACCCACACTCCTCCTGTGTGCTGCAGTGACCCACACTCCTCCTGTGTGCTGTAGTGACCCACACTCCTCCTGTGTGCTGCAGTGACCCACACTCCTCCTGTGTGCTGCAGTGACCCACACTCCTCCTGTGTGCTGCAGTGGCCCACACTCCTCCTGTGTGCTGCAGTGACCCACACTCCTCCTGTGTACTGCAGTGGCCCACACTCCTCCTGTGTGCTGCAGTGACCCACACTCCTCCTGTGTGCTGCAGTGGCCCACACTCCTCCTGTGTGCTGCAGTGGCCCACACTCCTCCTGTGTGCTGCAGTGACCCATACTCCTCCTGTGTGCTGTAGTGATCCACACTCCTCCTGTGTGCTGCAGTGACCCACACTCCTCCTGTGTGCTGTAGTGATCTTGGTTCCTTGCAAGAATGACAAGGCTTCACTGTCCTCGTCATACATCAACCAGCTCAACTCCTTTTCCCTCCTTTTGCTCACAGAATGGCACTTTTTCATTTTGTCAGTACACTTTTTCTTTGGGGATTGCTCAAAATTGTGATCAGGAGACTCAGAAGAGAAGGTATCCGACTCTACATTTTTACAATTTTCTAATTTTCTTCAAATCACCGGCGTGACCAAAACTAAAACAAAAATTGTGTAGTCTCCATTATATTTGACAATTAGCAATCGAATAATGGAAGCAAACTAGGGCAGCGCTCAGGAGAAGCTGCTTGTAGCAAGAGAAGAAGGGGGAAAATCCCCTTCATTGTAAGTTCCTCGAGAAGTAATGGTACATCTATATAATACCAGAGCAGTAACCTAGGGTGGCGATCAGGAGAGCTGCACACAGCCAGAGTAGAAGAGAAGAATTATTATTAGCATATCTGTAGCACAGCTACTGGGTGCCTAGACCCTGCTTCATAGTGAGAACAGTTACTGGGTGTCTAGGCCCTGCTTCATGGAGAACACAGCCTCTTGCTTCATGGGGAGCCCAGCTACTTGGTGCCTAGCCCTGCCTCATGGAGCCACCCTACTTCATGGGGAGTCAACTACAGTTTATGGCACTTTAACAGTTTTGTGGGCATTTTCACCACCCTTTCATCTCACTCATACCACATACCTTTAAGGTTGAATTTTGGAATGCAATTGTGATCAATACTTGCATCACTTCTCTTTTTTCTTTCACCAATACTTGCATCACTCCCTTATTTGTCCTGACAGCAATGTGTATATAGAAACCTCATCAGAAAAAGCTTAATTTGTTGTTCAACGATCACCCAAAGAAGACTTTAAGTCAACCTTTTTCTTGTGCTTTTGTGCTTTTAATGGAGGAAGTAGCTCATATTTGGGCTTTTTTGGCAGTATTTTGGCCACCCTGTAAGTTGGATTTCCTTCACTTTTTACCGGAATACACAAGATATCAAGTACCAGGTAACAGGTTCCTTTATAGGTGGTTTTTGGTTTTAGGAATGGACATTTTATGCTTTTGTGGATTTTTCCACTATGTAAGATTGACCACATGTCATGCACCTTTATGACTAGATTTTGCATTATGAAATCTACAATTTTTTTGTCCAGGAGATGTGGGCAACCCTGCTAGATGTTTTTTTTTTTTTTTACATGTTATTTTATAATTGAGTTGTGAGAGGAGAAGGAGAGCAAGGAGGCAAAAAGAGGTCTCATCAAGTCTATAAACACAAAATTTATTAAAAAAATCCTTGGGTATACCTGGGAAACTGCTATTACCTACATTTTATCTGAGAAGAAATATCTCTGCCTTTTGAACAACTAACAGGCTAATACTACAGCTAAAGCCCATTCACAAACCTGAGAAGCCTTGTTCATCCATGCCTTCCTCGTCAGAGACTGAAAGAGCCATTATTTTATGCTGTAGCGCTAAGCTCATTCACCAGCATTCAAACTGTTGTGGCCAACTTATCCAAGGCTCCACATTCATAAAAATGTGAAATTTTTAGTCATAGATTTTGTCATAGATTTTGTCGTGTAAATTAAAAATATATAAAACAAAATCCGCCGAAATCCGCCGAAATTGGTATGTCTTAAATAATAGGAGCTTTAGCATCGGCAGTCCTTGGCTCAGCCAAGTAAGATACGACAGGGCCACAATCTTCTTTCTTACAGAGCTATCTTCAAGAGTACTTTAAAATAACCTTCTCAATAATCAACTTGAAATTATACTCTCTCGACATTGATTAGACATTCTAACTTCATCGGATTGCCTGACACTAAAAAAATGACTTCTATGCTTAGTTGCCTATATATGCATTTTTAAATCGTGATCAGTTAGTGTTCCCAAAAAACTTTACCTTGGTTACCAGATAGAGACATACTTGAAATTAGGTGGATAAATAGAATGAGGAAAAAAACTATTTTATAACATAAAAAAGCGTGCATATTTTTTCGAAGGACAAATCTCAGAGCACTTTATGGCACTGTTGATGGTGAGATAATTTACCAGTTATATTACTACTAATTCACTTTGGTCTACTATTAATGTATTCAGAATCAGCACAACTAAATTCACTTTGGTCTACTATTAATGTATTCAGAATCAGCACAACTACAGAGAAAAATTAAGCCACATATGTGAGACTAGCACAATACCTTCATACTATATACACATATTGAATTACAGTACAATAAAAAATTAAGATTGAGAAATCTTGATACGATATCCTCTCAACATGAAAATTCACTGCTTATTTCAATCCTTCAATTGCTAGGCACTTCATTGAAGTTAAAACTATGTGCACAATCTGATATATAGGTTTCATTTTGTGGGCTTCATTTTGTGGGCTTGATAAACAACGACAACAACTTTCAATGTGTTTTATTTTGGTTTTTCAAGTATACGTGCATAATGGGTGAGGGTGTATGAGTATAAACTTTGAATCCCAAATTACTTTGTTATTGCTCAAAAAATTATATCGGAGAATACCTGCTAAGAGCCCACCACTGAACAAGTGCCCACCCTGTTTCAGTATTGAATGGACTATCTGGGTCAAGTGCCTAGCTTGAAGCCACATGTATGTCTGTAACATCACAGTAAAGGAGGTGTGATCTCAAGAGAAATAAAATTCTTTAAAGCTAGCTATGAGTGCAAGCCAAGAGGGCCCAAAGTAGCTGACAATTTCAGCTGCCATTGTGGATGGTCTCTTCCAGGAACTGCTGTTTCTGGAAGTTTATCTGCTGAAGAAACCAGCAAGGTGCAATGCTTACCGAAGCCACTCTAAATCCCTTCACTTTTGAGAAATATGTTACTTCTGAATCGATTTAATTGCTGGTTTTATCTGCCTACAAACATTCTTATACCAAATTGCAGCTTAATGTATTTGAAATGAAGACATTATTCTTAGAGGAAAAGTTACATGTGTACATTAGTGTCATGCACCCATGTCTGCTTAGCAAGTATTCTATGGTTTTGTATCTGGGTCAATGAATGTGGTACACTCATTGGTCTGAAGTGAACACATCGACACCTTGTTATCTCTGATGGTTGCTATTTCTAATCACAAGACACTCCAATTACCTCGCATTTAATTGACCAGGAATAACATAGACACTTTTTGAGCAACAACAAACTGAATTGCCACAGTCTCCTATATACCTTAAGTGGGGTGAGCATGGTCTCCAAAGTGGGTACTCCAACATACAATGTTATTTAGTGACTCTGTTTCTAACTAAACCAGCAAGAAAACCAGCATATAACACTGAAAAGGCACTTACTAAATAAATAATGCAGACCCATTGATTCTATTACCAAAATAATTCTATTACCAAAATAAATGCTTCATGGGGAGCACAGCTGGATTGCCTAGGCCCTGCTTCATGGGATCACTGGGTGCCTAGATTAGATCCGGCTTCATGAGTTAGAGAATGCCTAGGCCCTGCATGCCTAGGCCCTGCTGTATGGGGAGCTAAGCTGGAGAAAATTACAATTTTGTGGGCATTTTCACCACCCTGTAAATAGTTTTCACTTCATATCAGATACCTTTAAGTTTGAATTCAACTGTGATCAAAACTTTGCATCACTCCACCTTTTTCCTCCCCCCCTCCCCCCGAAAAATTAGCTTTAACAACATCATATGATCTGTTATCAATACTATTATTCCCTTTTTTGTCCTAGCAACAATGGATGTATAGAAATGTCAAGAGCTGATTCAGACAAAACTTTGCGTGATGTTTATAGACACCCAAAGAAGGCTTTAAGCTACCATTTTCTTGATTTGGCCCCCAAAAATTTAATGGATGAAATAGCCATATTTGGACCCCTTTGCAGTCTTTTAGCCACCCTGGATTATCATCACTTGTTACTTGAATACACTAGATATCCGGTAGAAGGTAACACGTACCTTTACAGGTGGTCTTTGCTTTGGAGAATGTACTCATTTTATGTCATTTTGGACTTCTTTTCCACCATGTAAGATTTACACATGACATTTATGACTGGACTGTGCATTATGAAATCTACTCTGCCAATACTTTACATCACTTCTCTCTCTTTTTTCCTTCTTCGGGCAATGCCAGGTACCTCTGCTAGTGTACTATATAAATACAGATAAATTCAGGCATCTACTTTAGTTCACTGCTATTGACATGTTTTCCATATCAAATATTATTGAGCATGGGAATGAAATTCGGCAACACCATTTACCTTTATGCCTCTCACTCCTTGTGTGTCATGAAATCAGACATTGCCCTAACCAACTTCTACCCCCTTCCTGTAAGAAAATAAGTACATTTTATTCTGTAAATACCTTGGGAAGGTGCTGGAGGTGGAGTTGAAGATGTTGGTGTTCCTACTCGAGGTACAATAACTTGTGCAGTAGTTGTATTACATCGATATATTGTTGTCAGCATCACAATCACTTCATTCATGGAGGAAATAGGAAGTAGGGCTCTATCCACACTTCCATTTAATGTTACATTCTGGCACTCCTTATTTGGACAGGAGAGTGTGTACTGCGTTACATTAGCACTTCTATTCCACCGCAATTGCACAAAACGCTCATCACTTAAGAAAGAAGAAGTGCTTAGATATTCAAAACTCGAAGTCCATGAAAGATCTAAAAGTACATACATTATGTGGTATTATACAAAAAATGAATCAAAGCAGAGCATTAAAACTGTACAAATGGACCATGACATGTCAGCACCTAAAGGCTAGTGTATTGCAGAGGGCATATTTTACCAAAATGCAGTGAAAAGTAAAAGAATAAGATAAAGCTGATCTTCCCACCGTACCACTACTGATGTCTTTTGGAAGAGGTGGTTCATTTTTCCTGTTCACCAGCCTATAATGTACACAGATACCAACTAATTTCATCAAGAATTAGAACTCAAATTAGTATCCACTAGTATCCACCAATAAAAATAGCCATCAAGTATAAGGTATACTTAGATCCATCATGCAAGTTTCAATTAATGCTACCATAAAGGTGATTTAAAGTCAAAGGCTTGTCTTACATAGAATTAACAGCTATTTGGCTCACTGTATGATGTGTTGATGCAAAAGAAATAATAGTATCACTATAGATCTCCCAGAAGATCATCCATAAAAGCAGCAGAGTAGAGTTGAAGCAACAAAATGTCTAAGAGAAAACATCAAGTATAATTAATGCAATGAATCTAGGTGCAATCATTGGTCATGCATGCCCAGTCTAATATTTTATGATAAAGCAGTGTGTCATATGGTTGCTTGGATAACCATCTAACATAGGTTTACTTTCCCCCTACATCAGATTACAAAATCTCCAAAAGAAACACCACTCATTTATAGTCATCTTTATTTATCAGGCAATATCTTTGTAAGAGAGTGGACCAAGAAAATGATTATGGACATACCAAACATCCCCCCCCCCCCTCCCCCTCCCCCCCCTACTCCTCCCCTGGTACCACCCAACATTAGAGACACTGTAAAATGCCTGATTCCAGATATTATCCCTGCATATATCTAGTCAACACGACTATGTATCCAGATGACATCATTTCCTGCCGATCCATCTAGTGGAAACAATGCATAACCACACTCGATTCATCTTGGAGATCATCAAAGATAAAGTTATTGGTGCCAAACCTGCACCACAGAGCAAAGAGAGATGATGCAGATGAGTTCACCAGAGAGGGTATGTAGGTATGGGTATAGGGTGGGTCCTAGATAGGGTGGCTGCAGACTTCAGTGCGAGAGTATCCACTCCATTTCCATGGACCCACCTCTTGATCCGAAGGAGGACAGCCACCTTCTAAATGTGAAAGTCTTAGATGTGGTGCTTTTGCCTTTGGAGCATGTCTATGCTGTGTCAGTATGTCTTGCTTTCTTTACATTGCTCATGCCATATGTATTTCTGGATGAAGCACTTATTCACCTTTTTGTCCTTACACTCCTAAACACCACCGGCTTTCAAGATGCTGTTCATCTTGGGAAGCAGACACATGAATTATGTGATGGGTGTCCACATGCATTCATCCATCATCTTCCCAATAACGTTCTTGTTCCTCATGGTGTAGCATGGAAGGCTCTTCAAGTAGTTGCTGGTATTGTAGAAGTCAAGTGCCTGGGACATCGGTGACCGCATCCTCTGTCTGGATCTCCAGCAAACCAGTGATATAGAGGAGCTGTGGTCGCTTGCACGTGCAGTTCAATTGGTCTTGTGCATGTAAAGGCAGTGAGATCTTCAACAAAAATGGTGCTTCCAGCAAAGGAGGGCTTTGTGATGAGCTGGTGTACCTTGTACTTGTATTTTAAATAGGCGCGCTTCTGAAAGTTCTCCGTTCTGAAACTGATGGTGTTTATGAGCTTGAAGAAGTCCTGCTTGCAGAGCTCTGTTCTTCCGGATGTAGGACTCCATCCAAAGACTCGATCGAAGAGCAAGACGGCAGATCTTTTACAGCCGCATTCCAGCTGCAGATAAAGCTGCAGGTTCCTGTGGTGCCGAGTCTTGTCTCACAGGTTTGGCACCAGTTGTCTACTTCTGTGGATGCATCCATCTTCTTCACCAGACATTCATTCACTTGCTGTGTTCTGGGGCTGGCGCAGACACATTATTGCATCATGGTGCTGCTTGAACACTCAAGGTCCACCTTGAGGATGTTGCACCTTGAGGATGTAGCTCTTTGCTGCATCCTCTCTCGGAGAGGTAATCATCTGCTTCAATGGTCCTTCTAATCATTCAAAACTGCCCATGCGTTGAAGCTGGCTCATGGCCCATCCATACGGGTTATTGGCATCCAGGTAGAGGATGTGGGTATTTGGCTAGGAGGAATCATATCCTGCGACCCTAGGGATGCTGGCCTTGCAATAGTTTCAGCATTATAAGCAAGATCATATGTAGCAAGAAAAATCATATTCATGTGTGGTATATAGTGGCAAAAAGTAAGGCCTGGTCTATGTTTTGTTGAATATGGACAATACCTCAATAATAAAATTACAACGACCTTCTCAATAATCAACTTGAATTTTACTCTCTCGACATTTCGACTAGATGCTCTGCCTTCAATTATTCCTGGAGCACCTAGTCAAAACATTGAGAGAGTAAAATTTAAGTTGATTCATGAGAAGGTAGTTGTAATGGACAGAATAGCTGCCGACCGAATATGCACTGGCTGAAGGGAAGTGTGTGCATGTGTGTGTATGTATGCATGTGTGTGTGAAAAATAATATTCACTTGTATTAGAAAACTTTGTATCGTCCTAATTATAATGCTTGAGAGGAGAGAAGAGAGACACATGCACAAGGACTTGGACAATAAATCTAGTTTTTTTAGAACTAGCATTGACTCAAATCAGCAAACAAAACTTGGCTATTTCTATGAGACAGTTCTTACTACCATAGTTTAGCTCTATCTAACAAGATAATCGAGCTGACTACACATTTGTGTTCAAAACCAATCATAACTCTAGTTTATTTTTATTGACGTCGTCATTGCTAGCTAGCGCTTGGCATCATCCACCATCAACAAACCTCCTTAGGTCAGGTAAAGCTTCTACATTCCATCTGTCCATGTTTCTACAAGGGAAGGAGCACCACAAAAGTACTAATCCCTGAAGATTGCCTTTGAGATCCAGAAGCTTCAAACAGACTCTAAAGCATGGCATACTATGTACAAGGAGCACTTGAGATTACTATGCTAAAGCTATAACTACAACCTCATCTGTAGCTTACTACTGCATTGTACTAGGTGTGATCAAAAGAAAGAGACCATTAGTCTAAGCGCCTAGTGAGCTATGCGACTTACTTTGTTACGGTTTTCAATACAGCTCTTGACCCTAGAGTAGTGAGGGAATACACAAACCACAGCTGTATGGACAAAAGAAGGAAGTCTACTGACTACCATGCTAGCTGTTACAGCACTCCTTGATGTCCACAGATTTAGGGTTGTCTAGCTATGGAGGTGTGATTAATTTGGAAATAGTTCAGTTGTCATGTGTATATGAGTGGATACTTGTGAGCATGTGCATACTAAAACAATAGCAGATATTTTTTCACTAGCGTTTATTTTCCACATGAATAAAGAAAATACAATTCAGAAAAGGAGAGAGAGAAAAGTCAAAGTGTGCTTCTGAAACAGTACAACAAAGAGAACTGAGATTGGAAGAAAAAAGAGCGAGTGATAGAAAAAAGCTGGGAGAAGCACAGCAGCCCACGATGGAGAAGGCTCAGGTAAAGTTTCCGACACTCTAGCTATGAACAGGTTTGCTAAACTGGAAATAATTATCACGGATAATGGCCTAGTGCTTAATATTGAGCGTGGTTCTCACCCCAGCCTTGCATCAGTTAGCAATCCATTAATAAATATATCTTAGTTACTTCTTCATATAACAATCCAAACAATACAATCTATGACATCAATAATTTATAGTTCAGTGTATAGTGTTAGGCCTGCAGCTATACCTGGCATAGGAGAATACCTATAGCAATGGGATCTAGGCTTGGGATTAGGGCAACAATTCTAGGAATTAAATATTGGTAAATCACGCTCTCTCCATCACATCTTCGCTCGCCAGACAGTTCTAGTTATTGCATTATATGCATGTTCTAATATACGCATGTTCTAATATATGCATGTTCTAATATTGATAAAACAGAGATAATGTTAAAATAACTTTCTCAATAATCAACTTATCTACGCATATCTAATGAGTTGTAGTTACTTCTGCATTGCCCAGACGGCAGCACAAGGCGATCGGATCGTGTCAAAATGGCATCGTAGCAAAACCGGTGCCTTACGGCTTCACAAGTTTTGGATGATACACTAGCCAGCAGTGGATCAGAGGTTCTTGATCAGCTAATATGGTATCTGAGGATGAAGGGGATGTATCTAATCAGATTTTTAGATGGCCTCATGGCCATGGGGCCGTTCTGACTGACTCTGAGTCTGAATCAGATGGGGAAAGTAGTAGAAACTCTAGTAGATCTGCCAGTTTTGATCAGGATAGTGGTGGTAGTAAACCAGATGATGTAGATCCAGGCCTAGGAGACTTGAGTGATGATATCTTCACAGTTTCCAGCCATTAAAATAGCACACAAAAAATAGATTCTCCCCAAAATAATCCCGTCGAGGGGCACGGAAATAGGAAAAAAATCCCGTCCTCAAGGGGTTAAGATGGTGGCTTCCTCCCACAAAATAAGATGTCCATTGTCCATGTATGTTCAGCAATTGCAGACTTCTTTTTAGCTCCTAAGATAGTACACTGATACAGGCAATCAGGGATCTGAGAAAAAAGATCTTGTGGTAGCAATTCCTTATGTAGCAGGGATGAGTGAAGGGGTCTACAACAAGTTTAACATCAGTCGTTTTCAGATCAGGAAAACTCTAAGGGCACAACTTAGGTGAGTAAAAGATGAATTTTGCACTCAATTGGGGAAACTAACAGAAGACAGGAGACCAGAATGTAAGAACATCGTGATGCCTGTAAAAAGTGTGATAAAGTGAAGTCTGAGCATGCATGGGATGCAGGGGCGTACCCAGGATTTAGAGAGGGGGGTGCTCTCTCCAAGGCCTTTGTAGTCAAAACCAAATAGAATAGGGTATATAGCTCAATTAAGTGTATTGCTGCATGCGTAAAACTAATTTGTGATCAGAATGGCTGGCACCAATTAAAAAATATATCTTAGAAATATGTCCATATAGCTAACCGATCAAATCACCGGTATTTACATTATATAAAGTACATCATATGACAAAAATAAATGATTAATGGGACTAGTTGAGAGGATTGAGTAGCAGCATTCTCCGTGGAAGAGCAGAAGAAGGGCATTAAGTATTAAGTCGGTTCTCTGTCATTGCATTTCTGAAGTCAAAAAGTGTAATTCTCTGCTTCTTTTTCTGGTGGCATTTCTGCTGAGATATATATAGTTGGCAGCTCAAATTAAAAATCAACCACACAGTCACTGAGCTAGCTTGAGAACTTCTGTCATGGAACACGACTGGAGGTGGCTCTGCATGCGCGCATGTAGATTACTCTTGGCCACACCTTTTTTCTTCTTTTTTTTGTTGCATTCTGTACTCTAGGGGGGGGGGGTGCGCACGCTCCGAGCGCTCTATGCTGGGTACGCCCCTGGGATAATGAACCTCCTATTTTGTGTAAGGAAGCCACCATCTCGGAAATGTGAGCGGTTCAATCGAGACTGGGGAATGGACTTGCCTGGCTGCTGGGGAGCCAATCTTATTAAGAGCCTGAACTTGTGAACTAGTTATTTGTTAGTAGTATTAGTGGTACTAGGTTTGATGTGCATTTAATTTTTCTATAGCTTCTTTGTTTTATTACATTCGTTGCCCATTCGTTGATTTTTCCTTGATTTTTCCTTCCCCCTTTTTATTGTCGTCGTATGTGGTCACGTACGTCACACGTGTCCCAGGGTGTGGTTCGCATCACGTGGAGGATACCTAGCTACTGGTATATATCAACTTCACATCAGTCTCAGCATCTCATTATTCCTGATGACGGTTCGAGCATTTAGCAATTTCCAATTCTAATAAGGATCGATATAAAATCAGGAAATCACTCTATCTTCGTTCTGTGATGCTATCAAAACGTATGGTGAAATATTAACCATAGCTCAACCAGAATTCATATGTCATTGCTACAAACATTATTATCGAGATACTTATTTGTATAAGTCAGTAAGGAGATTGTCTCCAATACTCTACCATGGTATGGTATGGAAGGTTTCTTTGCCTATATAGTTATATGCAAGCCTACTACTGTGGTGGGAGTGGCCAGGATCAAAGTGAGAGTGCTAGATGGTGCATCACATAGCAAAGTAGGTGGAACTCGACCCTCATCGTCTATCAAGTCTACCTAACAATCAATACAAACTTAAACATAAGTCCAGCATGACAAATTTCTTAAAAAGTATGACTGTCTATGTATATATATATATATATATTATGATACTAGTTTGAATTCAAATTGAAATTCAAATACAATATCAATCTAATTCAAAGCTCGAAGAAAAAAAGCCATTTGGGGGAAATGGGCTAATACTACATCTAGATACTTTCACAAACCTGAGAAATCTTCCTGATATCTCATCATCAAACTATTCACCACTAGACAGCAGGTCTTCACTGTCTCTGTGTGTACAGGAACTAAGTAAAGAGGCCATTGAATCAGTGAATCACAAGCAGCAGTCGGCGCCCCTATGTAACTATAGATACCTTCACCCACTTCTCATCAAAATCTTCTTCAAGGAGGGCAATATCATCATTGGTGACCTGACCACTAACTTCGTTCAAGCTAAGTCTCACCGCAATAACGATGATCATCAACATCGCTGATCATCTGTGAAAAATACACGTTTTTCTCCAGATTTCCGACATTTCCATATGCAATATTCAGTACAAATAACGCGATTCTTATAATAATATAGCCCTGCTTCTTTTTACGCATTTTTTAAACGTGAGAGGGTTAAGCTTCCTGGCAATATAGTTAATTGTTGTAAATTACATGTGCTTCTTCACAGATACCCTACTAATGATGCACACCCAATGCCCTGCAATAAATCTACCTGGTAGAAAAACAGAAATATATGTATGAAAGCTGGCTGAGAAAAAAGATACTACCTGGAAGTAACTTCCCTGAAGATAGGGAATGAGTTCATCAGACATTGCTTGCTGGCTGATGGAATTGTCAGAGTACTAAAGGGAAAACCATGCAGAAGCTGTCTAGAATTTCATACTTGATCAATGATCACACAGTAACTACCTGCTGGTTGGCCGTGACTGCACATCCTCCTTGATTCTTCTATGAAGGTTAACTCTGATAATTCTCTCAACCGGTAAGTACATAGAAGAATCATGGAGGAACATGACATGTGCAAAGTCAGGGCTATCTAGAGCTAGGGCTAAGTCTTTTAGGATGGTGCTGTGGCTAGGGCTGTCTCTATAGTATTTGGTAAAGGGTCTTGCTATGAGCTACCCCTATACCTATACATAGCTCTAACCTACCAAGTCCTAGCCCTAGCCATAATGCTGACACTGCATATTTTGTGCTTCTTGTGTGAAAGTAGAACATTAGCTGAGTAATGAAAAAGAGCATGCAACACCTGACAATATCTTCAGGTATTCTGTTTTCATTTAGCACTCCTGATCTGTTTATTATTCAGTGTGTTCGCAGATAACTTCTCTATTGACAGTAATCAGTTATCTTTCCTCTATATACCAAGTATTATAAAGCCTGTTCTCTTTCAGACTTGCATTCTGAAGAGTGCAGCACCCATGAGTAGACACAAGGAGTTGTGCTTTATATAGATACAAGATTTTCTCGATAATTTCTTAAATTTACTTCTAAATATGTCAAAATACCGCTATACAGGTGGTATATTATTAGGTTCATTCTACTGTCATAATACCATGTTTGCCGGAGTATAGGTTGCGCCGGAGTGTAACTCGCCACAAAAGTTAGCCTCATTACAAAACCCCTATAATTGCTGGAGTATAAGTCACATACTAAATAGAGTGCTGGTCTACCAGCAAGCAGAAGCTTGAATAAACTCTAACCCCTCCCACCATACACACACACACACACACACACTATAACCTGGCTGACCTTGGTAATGCTGTTAATTTGATCTTTCTTTCTCCAGTCTCATACTAGCTTTTTTCTTACTCTTCAGCAGCTTTTTGTTCCCAGACTTCTCTGCAAATTCAACAATTTTTAAGCTTTTAAAAGCTGTGGCATAGCTTATACCAATAGTTTCAGCCATTTCACACACAAATATTTGAAAGGTGTGCAGCTAACTGTAGTTTGAGGTCACATGCTCCATGTGATACCGACCTTTTAAGGCCACTGCGACTTATGTTCCAGCAAAATCTAACAATCAGTTTATAAGTCACACCACCTGAAATGGAGAGGCTACTGCAACCTATACTCCAGAAAATATGGTACATACATCTCATTTCCAAAATTAGACATAGTACAGTCACTACTTGTATATATCAGAGGGAGCAATAACCGAATCATAGTCAAGATTTGAGAGATAGAGCAACAAAGGTCCAATAGCTCTAGTTAAATGGTTATAGCAGTGATAGCAGCACACAACAACTCAATTGCAGGACAGACACCTTTTTATATATATACTCAGAAATGCTCTTGCAGAAACCGAACTCACATCCAAGGGTGCAGGCCGCATGAAACCCTCAGCAGCTTGCTGTAGTGACACTTACTGATAGCTTACTGATAGCTATCACTACAGTAACCATATGCTACACCAACCACAGGTTATACCAGCCATACCTACACCAACCACAAGCTACTCCAACCACTAGCTATGACAACCACTAGCTGCTATGACAACTACAAGCTACATTAACCACATATGGATACAAAATTAGTGAAGCAACTCCTTAACCTAGTTTTAGAATAGAATCTTGGGAAAATTACATTCACTTAATTAGGATAATTAGGGAGGCAAAAAGTTGTCTTAAAAGTGGTTAGGCGACTTCTTTTACTACAATTGAACAATTTAGCAGTACTTACCATCAGTTATAACATCTATAACTTTCGATGAAATACTACTTCCGCCAGAACATCTTAATATCTTGCCATCTATAGCTGGAGTGGCAGTAAAGCTAAGGTTGGATGCAGATCGAGTTAAGATTTGGATTATCAGAGTCACTCGGAATTTAATTCCATCCACCAATGTTGTTATATTTGTACTTTCATCGCCATAAAAGGCTGCCACACGGGTACCACCATAAGACCACTCCAACACATTATCATCTGTGATGCAACTGTAAGTGGCTATCTCCATAGAACACACTTCATTAGGAGCTATAATATTATTGGCAGCTGCAATACAAACATATTGAATTTTCATGATGAAAAGGTCTATTTTCATCTACACATACATATATACAATTATACAAGCCAACAATATGCCACATAACTATATACGTACACATAATATACCATATAACTATATTTGTACACATAATATACACTTAATATGCCATATAAATATGTACACATAATATTGACATATACACATAATATGCCATATAACTATATACGTACACATAATATGCCATATAACTATATTTGCACACATAATATGCTGTACATGTACACATAATATGCAAATATGTACACATAATATGCCATATACATGTGAATATGATTACACATACATATGCGGCATATACCAAAAAGGTCCATGGACCAGAGACCATCGCTGTTATGGGGAGATGTTGAACTAGACATCGTTCATGGTGAGATGTACACACACACAACTGGCCCATTCTTAGTTTCCTTAAATATTGGCTTCGGCCAATTTTAGCCCTCAATACACTTCCGGCATGCCTTGAACCCAAGGTATAACCCACATTGCAAAAATCCATCAAAAACATATGAAATCTGTCTTCAAGGATCTATTTTCTATCCCCCACCTCCCACGAACAAAAATGCTTTTTATTGCAAGAATGGAAACAAGAATGGAAACAAGACTGTACCAATACGATGACACTTACCACTTATAACAAAAAAAAATCATTTTTGTTCTTGCTTCAAGTTGATGTCAGTTTTGTTGTTTTTGTACAGTTAAGTAGTGGAGTAGGAAACAAAGTTTTACTAAGTTCAACTCAGAGCTTGAATGCTCTACATGTCAGTGCCAGTTTCTTTCAAGGACTTGGAACTGTTGCACAGAAGAACTCCACAACCAAACAACTGAGGTTTTGGTAGAGCATCAACTACAGCCTCCTTCGAACCTCATAAAAGTTGCTCTAGATCAAGAACTCGGCATGTATTATATGTATGAAAGGGGTGGGGTTTTCACACTTTCATAAGCTTTTTGGTCTGCTGGTTTACTATCTTAGCAAAAGATTCAAGGTACACTGGGAATGTTTTTGGAGTTAATAACAACTATGAGGCAGTGTAATGTGAGTCTTAACTGAGATATCAGTTGTTGTTTTTTGCCATCCGCCATTTTGCTATCCTACAAAAAAAGATTGTACGTCTGTCTCTGTGTGCATTCATGCATGTGTTTTTGTGTGTTTGTGTGTGTGGTTTTTGTCCCATATGCACAGGGTGTATATAGGGGGGGGGGAGGTTTAAACTGGGTCAGACAGCCCCCTATTTTTTCCTTAACCCAAGTTTTCCCCTCAAAATTTCTGTATACAGCCCTGTGCATTGTCACTCAAACTTTACACGAAGGTGACTTTTACACTGTGACGGACATTAGTCATTAGGTTACACAGGACTCCAGCAGTTTGCCAGCAAGGTTGCTTCTAGCACTACTGGTCTATTACAAATATACCACAGTTGCTGAAATGTCACAGGGCATTGTTACCATTGGCAGCTTTGACTCCAAAAACTACTTTTAAAATGTGTAGCTATAATATAAGTAGCTGTGTGTGTGTTCGTGTGTGCGCGTGTGTATGTGTGTGTGTGTGTTTAGAGACTGTTCGATGCCATATCATATTCCCACAACAGAGTACAGATATCTGTTAGTTTAGATTTTATCATTCAAATCATTGCTGCGATTAATTGGTTATTCATTACAATAGGTAAAAGATCATCAACACATCTCGTGTGCACACATATGCAGTTGCTGCATGTTTGCGCTGCGAATTAGACTAACTGCAGTTAATCTTGGGAGTGGTTAACAACACTTGCTACCCTGCCTAATCCTAGATAGCTGAAAAGAGTCCTAAGCGATTGTTACGTGGAGTTTACTTATTGCATACTTTATATATGGCATAAACAAGATAAAAATAAAAACAAGCCAACTGTATTGGATTGATTGCCACCGAGAAAGGGATCAATCATGAAGGTACCTACGTACACCACAACCGTTTAGAGGACTATTAAACCATGTATACATATGTATGGGGGGGGGGGGGGGGAAGTAGTTATAGATGATGGCAAGGGCTTTTCTAAATGTTTGGATTTTCATGGATACATTCTTGGGGTTCCCCTTTTGGACAGATAGATAGTTTATTTACACTTTTTTGTCTTTCTTCTATCGTTCTTGTTGCTGCTTTCGTTATAGTCGAATTATTGGTCATGGCATTATTGAGAGCTATAAACAATGAGAGCTATACCAGTTGAGCAACAGTTTCAAGGCAGTCTATGGATCTAGTTTGAGAATTGTCAATACATTTTCTATCTTAGTTCCTCTTGTAAACATGTTAGTATGCATATCCTGTTGTGGCATAGGAGGGCCCATGGTAAAGGATCATCTACATCCTCCTTCAAGGACGCAGCAACAATTGCACAACATAACTCCAGACCTAAGAAAATGGCCATTATGGAGACAAGCAAAATCAGTTGAGAATACCTGTACATCATCAAACCAGATTGTTTAGTTTCTCTTTTGCTTAGAACAAGAATTCTCAGTAAATCAACTGACTTTTCATTAGCTTGCTAGCAAACAAATTCAGCTGCATGCTGTTATTTACTCCATATTAACAAACTATATTCCAATTTCCTTTTAAAAAAAGATATGTCATTTATACAAACTCAACGAAGGATTAAAAAAGTACACTAGAAGTAGCTAAACGAGCTCCTGAAAATGAGAACAGCTTGACTGGAGTAGCTTCATTATCACATCAGCTCACTGGTTGCTTGACTGCAGTAGCTCTTGACATCACCAGAGCTGACCATACTTGAACACAGTATCTAGATATTGCTACAGTTGACTGACGTCAATGCAATAGCTATCTAACATCACTACAGCTCACAGGCAGCTTGCCAGGGTGTTGTATTTGCTCTTGGAATCCACAAATTCGATCTGCTGCTTGAATGCTGCAGCTCTGGACAGGATTCAGCAATGAAGCCACCCCCCCCCCCCCCCCCCCACCAAGATAAATAATTATGTAAACACTGTTAAAAATGACCTTCACTGAGGGTCCACTACACACAGTGCATTCTGCACAGGGATCCAACGTAATCGAAATGTCAAGTTTATTTTGGCCTCTCTAGGTAGCTAGCGCTCGATTACTATGCCAAAAAAGGGAATGAATATTTGTTCCAGCAATCTAAAATAGTGGCCTATCAAAATTGAAATTGGTCTGACAAATGTCTTTCTATCTATTTCCTGTTATTTTGTGCACTGAATGTGTCCATTATCATCCAAGAAGGTCAAGGGAAAAAAGAAACCTTTTTGAGGCCTACCTTGGCTATACTTATTACAAGTGCCATATACTCAGTAATAGAAACCACAGCTACTATTTACTTGTGTCTGCTAATACTATTAGAAGGGCAGTTACTTTTGATTGCAGCTGTGAAGGAGTTCAAGTACCTGTTTGGGAGAAAGTAAATAACTAGGGTACCCTGCCCAATAAATCAAGGGTTCAAGCCCTGCTATTGCCTAGAATTTCCTGAATTTTTCCCTCTTGTCTTTAGTTCTTAGCTTATTGGCCAGGGAAGCAAGCCCTCACAGGGGAGTTAGAGTTGGACAGAAAATTTGATATTGCCCCATTGGCAAGAGGGGGTTATTAAATCTGTGGAGTGGTACCAGAAAACAACTTAGCTGGAGGAAGAACTGACTGCAAGGGCAAGTGTGAATGGCTCTGCTTATGCACGAAACATAACTATGCCCATTAAAAAGCTATGGGTTCAATACACAGTGGGTTTATTCTGAAAGCCACAGGTATGAATATGCATTTGTACCGATATCCGAAAATAGTTATCTGAAATGAAATAGCAGATTTTAGACTGTGGTAAAAAATTTATTTCACAGAGAAAAAATCCCAAAATAGCAAGCAGGCCTCTTGTGCACTCTGTGCTGACCCACTAGTTTGCCATGAATGCTCAGTTTGGCTTTATCAAACTGGAAATAATGATGACTGCATCCTGCACTGGATGCAGAGAAGAAATGTGGGTGGGTCACTGGGTGTGACCAATCTTAGCATATTTAATAGTCCTAATGCATGAGGGCTTGGACGACAAATCTGGAATTAGAACCAGCATCAACTCGAATCAGCAGACAAAACTTGGCTAAGTCTCTGAGCCAGCTTATGAATTCCCTTACTATCATACTTTAGCTCTATCTAGAAAGATAATCTAGCTAGTTTACACACTGAAAATTATCTGTGTTGAAAATCATCATAATTGTAGTCGATTTTGTATCATTACTAGCACTTGGAGTCAAACATCGAGAAACTTCCTTGGGCTCAGGTAAAGCTTCTACACTCTGTCCAAGGGAAGGAGCACCACAAAAGTATGCCGTTAGCTAAATCTGCCTTTGAGATACAGAAGCTTCAAAGACTAAAGAAAGCTATAGCTATAAACTTCATCTGTAGCTATAACTAATGCATTGTACTAGGCATGATCCAAAGAAAGAACTCATCAAATTAACTACTAACTTTTTAAGCACCCACAACTTAGGTGCTATTGACTTTGTTGTAGTTTTCAATACAGCTCTATAGTGCTGAGAGAAAGCTAAGCTATAAACTATAGCTTTATAGTAGCTGCACTGGTCTTGACTAGGACCAAAGATGGAAGTCTACTGATGAAAAACTACCATGCTAGCTGTTACAGCACTCCTTGATGTCCACAGATTTAGGTATGGAGGTGTGATTAATTTGGAAATAGTTTGTCATGTGTATATGAGTGGATACTTGTGAGCATGTGCATACTAAAACAGGTACGAGCACAGCTGCAGATTCTGATATTTTCAGCAGAATAGCTAGCTGTTTATTTGCCCGAATGGATAAAGAAAATAGATGAGTAAAAAAAGTAGTTCCTTTCATGGAATTTGCAATCGCCGATGGCTATTTTATTTAGAAAAAAAAGTCAAAGCATGTTTTTGAGACAGCAGAACAGAGAGAACTTTGGAAGAAAAAAGAGCAAGTGATAGAAAGAGGCACGAGAGAAGCACAGCAGCCACGATGGAGAATCTTCCTGAGACTCAGTAAAGTTTCTACACTCATGTTCTATAGCTTAAACGAATGGAGTTGAAGTTTCATTCTGACACTAGCTTGAACAGGTTTGCTAAACCATCACGGATAATGACCTTGCTAACTGGAAGTGATCATCACACTCAATATCCAGCAGGTTCTCGTCCCAGCGTTGCACCAGTTTGCATCTATCAATATACTATTCTTAGCTACTTCTGCATATGACAATCAAAGCAATACAATCTCATGACATCAATAATTTACAGATCAGTGTATAGTGTTAGGCCGGCAGCTATATATACCTGGCATAGGAGAATATCTAGAGCAATGGGATCTAGGCTTGGGATTAGGGCAACAATTCTAGGAATTAAATATCGGCAGTCACGCTAAAAGTAATTGTCTATCTCTCCATCACACCTTCCCTCGCCACACAATGCCTTGCATTCATTACTAGTAGTTTGTCTTTTTGCTATTTGCTTCCGTTACAATTGGAAGGAGAGTTACTATAACCAGCAAGGAGCATGACACAATTTGCAATTACCTTCCTGCTAAACTTACCTAACTTACCTGATTATTTTCTATGGCAATTATTAGCCTTTATGTTTTTATCTGCATTTTGAATTTTTTTGTAACAGTACAAGATTTACTCCTCGGAGCTACCTGGAGGGGTGGTTCCAGTTCCAATAGAGGAAATACAGTAATTGGCCTCCATATTCTGACTCAATGAACTTCTCTGACACTCTAATAGTTACCTCTCTACATTATTAATTCAAATTTGTGAAAACCCAACTTAGGCCTATCCACACTGCACAAGTCAACATGTAATAATGCCCATTAATTAATATTGGTCCACAACTCCACACTACCCAAGGCCTGTCACACAAGTCAATGCGCATTAATGGTCGCGTCCACACGAATTCGAATTAATTTAAATGGTGCGGTCCTCTCACAAAAGACAAATAACTACGCGAGTGCGCGTTGAAAAGAATTTCATTCACGTCTCCGTGATGGTGCAGTTTACTAGCTGCAGACTATCTTTGGCCAGCGGCCAAACTAACTATAGGGTAGCTATCTAGACCAACTACATAGCTAGAGAAGTGTTGCTATATTTATACACCCTGCAACTGGCCTTCTGAAGTTCGAGTCGCAACCTTCGTTGTCTGCCTTTCTCTCAGCTCTCTTCTGCAGAACGCGCATCTGTAGGTAGCTGATCCTGTTACGTAGGTAGCTGATCAGCACGAAAAGGACGCAAAAACAGACTATCTCAACTACAGCTACAATTTCGACTGGGCTGCTTATTTTTGCTTCGTTCGGGAGGACGAACACGCTTCGACTTACCATTTTCCTAGCGCATTTATGCGCTTCAGTTTAGGTAACGTGTGGACAGGCCTTTAGTGTCAATTTTAGTTATACATTTTTATGTACTCGACAACCAAAAGTGATTTAAAAAATCCTTTATTTTCCTTCCTGCAGGAACCTTCTGAAGAACTTTCCCTCTCTACAGCTGTGCAGTTTAAACAGCTGTGCAGTTTAAATACACGAAAGAAAGAGAAATAAGGCCATACGGTTACCAATTTGATTACTTGTTTCTGGGCACAAATTTAGACCAGGCAACCAGGAAAGAAAAGAAAAAAGGGAAAAAAACTTTCAAGAAAAATGGTAGCTACATGTGCAATACAATTAACAACATATTCCAAGCTGAAAAATGAAACCAAAATTATTATTTTTAAATCCTGTTTTTTGGCCTCTTAACAACATTGGAAGGTTGTTTGCAGAAAGCAAGTTGCCCCTCACTCTTGCAAAGGAAGCACATGGGCAACACTGTTGCATATGATTCACGAAGTTCACGGACCTCTTCATCAGTGTTTCAGCCCCCATTCCACAGTAGTAGCAGACATCAGGGAAACTCACAAGTCTGGATTTGTAGTACTGCATTTCAACAGATGATTTGCAGGTAAGAGTCTCTCTAACTTGACTACAGTACTCAGCCAAGCGAAAGTGAAGGGAGAGGCCATTGTGTTCTAACCAGCTTCAGATTTGGATCACGTGATTTTTTTCCCCTTCCCGTCTGCTAAAATTTGGACCCGCCGGATCTGAGAAACAAGTAATTAAATTGCAGTGGCCTAAGTACAAACGGGCCAAAAATATAAATGTGGAGCGTGTCAAGAGGGAGAGTTTTGCTTTCACAGTATATCGCAGGGAAAATTCGTTTTACAGCAGACTACTTTTCTAGATCCTACCTGTACAGAGTTGTTGCTTACTTGAAGCATATGACACAAAGAAAGCTGCCTCATCTCTCCACCGCTTGGTAGGGACCTTCGACTTGCTCGAAAATTGGCCGTTCAGCCTTGAAGAAATTCCTCCACAACTACTTTTGTGGTGAGGTGGAGCCACTAGAGGTTTACTCACTTCACCTTTGTCTTTTTACAAGTATGTTTACACAATTCGTTATTTTTAAACAAACCACCTATGTAATAAGTGACAAGTGATGAAGATTTTACTATCAACATAACCGCCACATCAAGTCCAGTATCACCAAGTAATTCAGCAACTCAGTCACCTAAAAGACAGGCTATAATCATAAACATTGTAATCAACTATGCCACATCTAGCTAGCTATGGTGCGCCAAAGAGGCTATTACGCCTATGAATGGCATGTGTTTGTAATGTGCTAGTTAAGAGGACTGGAACTAAAGCGTAGAACTAAAGAATACCTCTAACATCAAGAGTTAGAGTTCCCTTAGTTAGATATAACTTGGTGAAGCCAAGTACCAAACTGGGAGGACTGTTGTACTTTTGCTAGTTCAGTTATCTAAACAATAGCCCTAAACTCGGACCTAGAACTTCTATTATCAACAGCACAGACTTTATCCACAAACAAGCACTCAAGAGAAGATACAGAGATCACTGTGCTGTTACTTAGACAAAGGACACCTAAATGGAATCTACGGTAAATCTAAACTTGACCTACACTACAAATAGATGTACTATCAACATTAGTAGAATCACTAGCGCAGACTTACCTCTGCAAGCCAGCTTTTCCAATAAACTTCTTCCTTTCCATAATGCGTACAACGGAGCCAATTACTAGTTTACGGAAATTGTACACACCAGACTTAGCAAACGTTTTCTCAGAATTACACTGAGAAAATGGTTTATAACGGAACTTGGGTATGTCGATTTAGTCTTGGACTTGAAGGTCTCATATCATACCAAAATCTCATTTATAATTTTTTAAGCTAAGTCGGGGTTTAGCAAATCGGGTCACCAATGTTGATCGAGAACATATAGTCAGATTCGTACTTGTGTTTACATTTCTGGTTTACAATTTGACCACAATGTGTATATCAACAATGGTGCTATCACATGTCCTAATTATAAGGGGCACATGTGCATTCTTGATTTTATATAGTCCCAAAAAAAGAAAGCAAACAAGATTTATCTGGGTAGACCACAACTAATTAGACGACCCTTTACTGCTATACTTAAAACTCTTTTTGGCCAATCCTACTGTTTCTGGAAGCTTCTCTTGCTGAGGAAGGCTACACGGGAATATGCCTACTGGGAACACTCAAATCCCTTCGTTTTTTATAAAGGAGGCGCTTCTGGATGAATTTCTTTGTTGTTTTGTTGTAGATCTAGTCTGTCATACCTTTTGTTTGCTTACTTAATGAAGCACATTCAATCAAACTGCAGCTTGTTGTATTTGCATTCCAGCTATATAGTTTATTGACATGGTCAAAGATGGAGGTGTGGTTACTATAAGAGGGGCGGTTTTTATGACTGAGCTATGCAGTTACAACAGAAGAAGCAATTCCTAATATAGGATGTATGGTATCACCCCTGTAAGTATAGTAACATCCTGTTATGCACTCACAGTTTTTATTGTGTGCCTATTGTTGTCCATATGCCATAGCAACACCACTTCTGTTTTTTATAAGTTTGTTTAATGTATCTTAACTGCACCAGTTAGAAACCTATAGCCAAACATATGAACTTTGAAAGCGTTATTATGACTAATTAAAGTGTTCCTCTAATCATCAGCAAAAAGAAATCAGAAACATAATACATGTACCATAGTTTAGAATTTCAAACTTTCTTGATTATAATGAAATTAATGAACTTAATTTAATAATTCTGGTCATTCAACTCTCATGTTTTTTCTTTCATTTTCCCGTGAAGTAGACTAGAGCATCTAGCCAAAACATCGAATGATAAGTCAATGATCGGAAACATTTTTGAAGTTCTATTCAGCTAAGAGTTTGTTTGGAATTATTTTGTTGTTAGCACGAAAATATCTCTCAAGAACTTCAACAAGTTTTCAACAATGAACAATGAAACATAAAAGCCACAATAACAAATGTATGTAAACACCAGTGTGCATGTAATAGGTAACCTGCACCTACATTTTCCCTGAGAAACAATGTCTAGTAAGCATGAGGTTGCTATGGATTCGTTTAAGGGAAAAAATAATTAACTACCCGCTCCCAATGTACGCCGCTATCACCATTGCTTTTCTCACAGGCTATAGCTAGCAGTCAACCACACCTAATATAATTGTATAGGCACGCTCCATTAAATGCAAGCTCTGGGTTCTGGGCTATTTCCTTCCTCAAATAGGTGTCTCCTAGAATGTATACCATGTATGTTTCTCTTGGTTTTCAGTTGTTCATGGGAGGTAAGTTTCAACAAGGTCTCGTAAAATCGAATCAGCAAGTTCAGCTTGTGAGTGAAAATATGAATCGCATATTCAGAGTATAATTATATGAAGATCAATGCATATTTATAATTGACGAGTGAGAACATACTTGTATATATATAGTTGGAAATCTTTGAGGGTCAAAATATTTGATGATGACTGTCAGACTCATAGCAGAGGTATAGAGAATTTGTGAGAGGCCATCATGAGCTGATCTTGCCCCTCTATTCGTGGAATTTGAGCACCAAAAATGCACAAGGAAATTGGGCATGCACTACTTCTCATCAATAATGACCTCAAGCATATTTGGTTGGCATATTTCTATATGGTGGATGATCTCTTTAACTGCCAAATTTAATTCTCCATCAAGATTTCCAGCTATACAGTAATTTACTACCCATAAAAGCTCTACCATCTAAATATCAAACAATAGAGAATACAATCACTGGTTACTCTTGTACATCAACGCTCTGTGTGTATAAGGTAGCCATGAAGGTTTGACAAGGGACAATAAATGTCATTAACATTTATAAAGACGCACCTGAAGCTGTTCTTACGACAAGCCAAAGAACAAGGAAAAAGTACATTCTGAAGAACCGAAGAGATGGGAAGATCGACGCGTTAGTGCGTACTCAACTTCGAGAGTCCTTGTGAAGGCGATGGGGCGACGGGTCGATAAGACCGCACCTCCGCGCGCAAAGTCTCGTGCCCGCCACGAAGACACACAAGTGTAAGGTTGGTCACTGGAAATGATATTGTTAAGCATTCAGTGATGATTGAAGAAAACAAGCTGATGAACAGGTCTGTCAGCAATGCAGCCTATTCTCATCTGCCAGTGCAGCAGTTTTATAGCTAGTTGTTCTGTTGGTTGAACGTTGAAATAGGCCCTCACTTATTTTGACAATGGCTACTGAAGAAAAACCGGATCAAGAGTCGTCGACTCCAGCCATCAAAAAATTCGTGCGCGTTTTTTTAAGTTTACGCACGCGCGTTTTGGGTGTCTTTTTTTAAGTTTTATTTTTTATACCGTTTTTTTAAGTTGACGCACGGGCGGGGGTACACGTGGGAAATACCGCGTTCTTTTTCTTGTTCCAGGTAAGACATCACATAATTATAATACTATGTTATAAGACATCACATAATTATTATACTATGTTATACCCGTGTATAGGTGTAGTAATCTATGGCTTTTGTTTAGCCATTGAACACTGCAGTATATTATATTAGTGGGGATACCCAGTATTACCTGGACCAAAAAGAGAAGTGAAGCTGGTCCACATTATTGAATTTCTAACCCTCTCTTTATGTATATATGTGTGTTTACAAGGTGCTGGATGACACAGCCTTCTTTACTTCAATGGTGATGAGGAAAAAAAGCGACCTGAAGGATGGCAAAACTTGGGCATGCCCTAGTTGTAAATCTCTTCGATCAATTCGGCATGGGAGTTTTTTCTCCAAATCGCACATGGTCCTTCAGACATGGCTCCTATTGATATATTGGTGGGTGAGACAGTACCCTGTATTGGATGCAGCAGATGAGTCTGGCTGCAGCAAGAAAAGTGCAATAAATGTGTACCAGTGGCTGAGGGAAGTGTGCTCTGCAGCACTATGTCGAACACAGATTGTGCTTGTTGGTGTTGGATCCGTTATTCAAATAGACGAGTCACAGTTCACGCACAAACCGAAGGTATCACGGTGCATACGCCTGCTCTTGGTACACTTGATAAACGTATTGTGCCTATTTCAAAGATTTTAATTCAATGAAATTTATTTAGGTTACATGCAAGTTGTGGATAAGAGGGATGCAGCCACCTTGCTACCCATTATCCAGGCCCATGCTGCACCTGGATCGATAATCTATTCTGACCAGTGGGCAGCCTATAGGCAGGTGGCTACTCTGCCTGGAATTGTGGCACATGAAACTGTGAACCACTCAATTGAGTTTGTGGATCAGAGTACGGGTGTGCACACCCAAAATATTGAATCATATTGGAACAGGGTATGGTTTGTGGAACATAAATTTTTTTAATTTTAACAACAAGTATTTTATTTTATTTTAACAACAATTATTATATTGTGCAGGTGAAGGTGAAGCTAAAGAGGATGAAAGGAGTGCATCGCCACCAGCTCCCATCCTACCTGGATGAGTTTATGTGGCGGGAGAGAAACGGACCAACTGTAGCTTTAACTTACAATAACATTTTAACAGAAATTAAAACCCAATACCCTGTTTGATTGTATTATTATTTATTTGATATTTTTATTTGGATGATATTTCATGAAAAAGACTACCCCCTCTGCAATGCAAAAAAAATTAATTCAATTCCCACGTGTACCCCCGCCCGTGCGTCAACTTTTAAAAACGCGGCACGGTTAAAAAAAAAAGGGAAAAAAGACACCCAAAACGCGCGTGCGTAAACTTTAAAAAACGCGCACGAATTTTTTGATGGCTGGAGTCGTAAACGACACTTGATCCGAAAAACCATACCTTTAATGATTGCTACAACCAAAGACAGTTTGTTTAGGGATGGCCAAAGATAAAGGCATGGGACCCTGGACCAAGGTGCCAAATATCAAGAATTTCCTCTAACAATTTTGCTTACTCTATATACCCAATACCTCTTTCACCCCTACTCTGGTCTACCCAACATTAGGCCTACTTTCCCTTCATCATCTTCATTTCTCCATTCTGTCACCCACTCTTCAACCTAAGACCATATCCTATCATCTTGCTCAATATCCAGCAAACTCCCCACAGTTCAACAAGAAATGCACAATGTCTTCCACAATACCTCATCATACTCACACCTACCATCCAGACACATACCACATCTCTTCTTGTCACCCAAGTATCCTGCTGATATGATCCTTAACCTAAATATCAGCCTCACTTTTCCCTTGTTACCGAATCCTCTCGCATATCCTTCATATTGCAAAAATCATGCATTCCCTCTGATTTTCAGGTATCACATCATTAATTTTACTGCATGAGGCAGAATTAATTTCTGGTATTGTCCCATTCGGTATGTACAGTTGAAGAGCCTTGACTATTAACTGTTATCAGATTATGAAACAAAATGCACGCCACACTTTTGTGTCCATTTAGAAGTCCAGCTTCTTGATATCAAAGGCAATCTTCAAGGTTTAGCTAATGTTCGACTTTTGTGATGCTCCTTCTCTTATAGAAACATAGACAGATGGATTGTAGAAACCTAACGAAGCTTCTCGATCGTGGGATGACACGAAGTGCTAGCAATGAAGGATAAGGCAGCTATATTTATTATGAATGTATTTGAAGAGGTAATGTTTATCTATCCAGCTTATCTTGCTAGATGAACTAATGCATGGTAGTACTGTAGTAGGGAAATCATAAACTGTCTCAGATACTTGGCTAGAAATAGCTGATTTGAGTTGATGCTGTTGGCTAGAAATAGCCAAGTCTGCTGATTTGAGTTGATGCTGGTTCTACCAAATTTATGTGGGTTTAGTGGGGTTTAGTGGAGTTGATAGTTTTTTTAAGAAGACATACGAATCTAGAAAAGTATGGTGGGTTTTGTTTGTTTTGTGTCCAAGCCATTATGCATATGGTCCACCTATCTTCTCGCAAGTGTTATACATAAATAATTGAAGATTGGTGATAAAAGATAACATATTTGTCACACACACACACACCAGTTCTCCTCTTCTGCCAGTGTTGGATGTAGTCACCATCATTTCCAGTATGAAACTGAGCATTCATGGTAAACAACTGGGTCAGCACAGTGTGCGCACAGAGGCCTCTTGTTACTTTTGGGAAGGATTTCCTGAAAACATTTTCATTTTAGCACAATTATAGCACAATTCTTATAATAAAGATTGGTTCAGATTTCAGTCAACTATTTTATCAGATATCAGTACAAGTACACATTCATACCTGTGGTTTTCCGGAATAAACCGTGTGAGTATTTACCTTTATTAGCGCATAGTTTGCTTTTCTGCATAAGGCACCATTCTTATTTGCCTGTGCAGCCAGTTTTCTTTCTTCTAGCTAAGAATCTGCTGCTCAAGTTTTATTTTGAACCTATTTTTTTTTAGAAAAGACAAAAAATATAAAAACAAACTACAGTAGTCCAAAAATTAATGAAACAAGAATTTACAAATAACATTTACATGATCCTTTACCTATTCAAGATTTCCCCCAGGAAACCACTGGTTACTTCATGGGGGAACTAAAATGTGGATATGCTTGCTGACTCCGCTCAGTTAGACTTGGATATTCTGATGATCCTATGCTACCTTCCGCGTGATAGATAATCAAGAAACGGGTCAGTTTTTGCCATTCAGTTTGGAGTCTTAAATAACCAATGGGAAAGTATAACAGATGATTGTGCTAAATTAAGGAACGGGTTATTCGTAACAATGCATGAGAAACTTTTGAGTCTTGTGGTAGTAAAATTATGACGAACAGACATACCATACGCAAGTTAAATGTGGGAAGAAAACAACATCGAAAATTCACGGTTTTATCTTTACTAACTTTGCGAAGGATTTAGGCACGTTTTGGTGGTTCAAAAATAAATCGGCCATTTATGATACCAAGAGCTACCAAAGTGAGTTTTAGTTGAGATATAAGGTTTGTTGTTTCTTCAGCCAACATTTTAAAATGGGGTTCAAATCAATATAGGGAGTTCTTCCGCACTCAAGATGAAAATTCACGCATCCTTATCTTCGCGAACGATTCAGTCAAAATAGGCCACACCATTTATGGTACATGTACTAAGAAACTGCCAAAGTAAGTTTTAGCTGATATTTAAGCTTATTTAAACTTATTTTGGTGTTTTTTTTAAAGCATGTAAAATTATAAAATTATTTATCCATAATTATTCCTTTCCAGTTTGGAGGTCACTATGTACTGAGTGACTTCCCGTTCACCAAGTTCTCCTCGTCTTGACGAAGTAGCCAGCTCGAGGAGTGACACCTGACAATCAGCGACTGGGGGCTCCACTTGCTACTTCTTCCACAGTTTAGCTTAACCATAGCTGACTTACGATAGAGACCGTCTGGAGAGACTGATAACAAATCTCTCTGGAGACTTGTGATAGCTTTTGGTTCCACCAGCTCTTGGTGTCTGTCCTTCAACTTATATATCAACCCATCACTATTCCAGGTTGTCATAAGTGTATAATAATTTATTGAGCCTTGAAATAGGCCATCACTAAGAAGTACAAGCTAGAAAACAATAAATTATAGCAAAATAATGAGAGTTTGTTTGGGATAATGATTGGGGGGGAAGGTGCCAAAGACATAGGACCCTAGGTGCCAAACATTAAGTATTTCCTCTTCTCCCACCATTTGAGCACATTTCCCATTACAATTCTGTCTTCCCTATCCAACACCTCTTCCTTCACCCCTGCTACTGATCTACCCAACATTAGGCCTACTCTCCCGTGTTCATCTTCATTTCTCCATTCTACCACCCACTCTTCAGACCCTTGTGAAAGAGAAAATAGCAAGTCAATCCAGTTCACTGGAATTTTACAAGTAGCTATGATTTCTCATTCTAGCTAGGTTGGTTTTGATCTATTGACTGAGATTGCATTTTTCTCAACAAACTCAGTTGACATAATGTATATAGATACAATGACTTTCTCAATAATCAACTTGAATTTTCCCACTTGATGTTTCTGGCTACATGAAAGTTAGACCATCTAGCCGAAATGTCGAGTGAATTGATTATTGAGAAGAGTATTGTTTATTGCTTGTTTTGGAAATGGTCATGATATGAATTCAAACAACTGTGGATTGCCCCCAAAAGATGGTCAGTATCACCAAAATGGCTGTGATAACAATAGTGACCTAGGTTTTATTAAGTTCACTATTTTGAGCAGTGAAGTCAACTGTTTTCTGGCATTTGATATGATGCAGTTACCAAAGTCTGGAGGATTATTTATGGATAATAACATTCATTGAAACAACAAAAGCATAAATTTTGCATATTAACCTTGCTCTTTCAACCAAAGTTTATTTGTCCGGTTTGGCCTTCATCAGGGTGATGCATGATTACTTCTGCCTGCCATGGCAACAATTAATAGTGGGTGTGGTTGTGCATAGTCTTGATAGTTAAGATCCAGCAACTACAGGTAGTCAAGCCCTACATCTCTGCTGAAGCTCTGATCTTTGGGTTTGAGGTGGATGTGCAGAGCTTCCTTCACAAAAAAAATCCCTTCATTTAAGTCTTCTCACAGCAAGATAGGATGGTAGTGGTTCCATGCATGTTTAGTGATGGCATGCATCCATGTTTTACTTTTACTCTGGTCTCCAACTTCCTCTGTTCTCCAATGCATAGACTTTCCCACAGCTGCATGGAATGTGATATATATATATCATTCAAAATATTATTGTTAGTTTGTGATCCAAGATGAACACTTGTGTTTCTTGTGGAGAAAGCATGCAAGGTACTGGATCATATGCCCAATCAGTTTCCTTTGAAATGTCTCTGGACTCCCAACTGCCAAGTATTTTCAAGGAAAAGAGATATAAATAGAGTAGTCGGTAGGAAATTAACCTCAGGCAGGCACAAAATGATGATCTCTCATCTGTAAAAAAAGAATCCAAATTCATGTCAATAGCAACTGCTGTGATTTGTCTTGGACATGAAGTAGTATAAGGTTATCATTGATATATAACTAGCAATGTTCTATTGACATGGTGAAGACTTAATCAATTAGCAAAATGACGTTATTACATTTTCATTACAAATGGCCAGAAGTAGTGTTATTGGAATATGATCAGGAAAATATGTGAAGCCAATTAATTTGTTGCTTTAGTGGTGAAAAGTCACTTCTGTTTCCTGCAAGAAAATCACTATAAATATGCCTCTATTGATATTTACTAGGATCAGTGACCCCAGGGTCATTTTAAAGGGAAGTCACCAGACTGCAACAAACTACACACCATCCCCAAATAGGTCACAACTAACATCTAGGCCTAACTACTCCAGTCACAGATGCTTTATTCACCTCACTGAAATCTATGAACTGCCTCCCAGACGACCATCAAAATAGCGACAGTGGTGTCACTCCATCCCCAATAGGTGACTATACAGTGAATACGTGTCACTGAGAACTAGGATACAGTGACCCTCAGGGTTAAAGGGAGGTCTCCAGATGCTGCAAACCTGTCATGCACTGCACCTAAAATACCTGCTTAGACAGGTCACAACAAACTCGGGTAGGGTACTCCATTCAGAGGTAGGAGGGGTCATTGTCACTGTTCTCTGTCACTGTTCTCTCATTCAAATGCACTCTGCATTCTCAGATAGGTCTCAACTAAGCAAGACAAATATTTCCCCCTAGCTATTCTAAAATGCAATCCTCTGCTCTCTGCCTCACTGAAAGTATCTAAAATGAACTGCATCCTAAGAAGATCATGGATAGCGAAGCAGTTATAGTCTAGTACAGTGGTCACTGTTCTTTACACAACTATACTCCACCCTCAGATAGGACAGAACTAATATCTGGCTTACTATTCCAATAACAGATGCTTTATTCCCTCACTGAATTTAATTCTAAAATAAACTACCTCCTCAGCCGATCATTGACGAGAAGGGGGTCACTCCATCCTGCGGTAGGGCACTGATACTAGGTTACACAGTAACTGCCCCCCGTCACTGTATCCTAGTACCTGGAGACTGGGGGTCACTGAGAACTAGGAAACAGTGACTGGGGGGTCATTTTAAAGGGGTGTCACCAGATACTGCAACACCAGTCAGCCAAGCAGCCCAATTTTTCAGTTTATTGTTAGTCCTATTTCTGGCTGGCATATTCTGCTATCTGGTATTGACTAGCTAAGTGAGCCCTAGGAGTGGATGGATTTGCTACGCTTGCATATGTGTAGATATATTTTTATACATACGCAAGTGGTCCAGGAATGGTTGGAACAACAGCATCTAATAATGGCGCTGCTTATGCAGAACACAGAACTACACTTATAAAGAAGCTAACATGGTTCAATACACAGTGGATTTACTCTGGAAGCCACAGGTATGAATATGCACTTTTACTGATATCTGGTTATGAACAGAAATATTTGTAGCACATATTGTATTTATAATTATTGTTGTAAAACGATTTCCTTTCACAGGAAACCTTTCCAAGTTACAACCAGGCCTCTGTGCCACAATGCTGACCCAGACGTTCGGTTTGGCTTTATTATACTGCACAGGCAGAAGAGGAGAATCATTTGTGTGTGTGTGGTGTGTGTGTGTGGTGTGTGTGTGTGTGTGTGTGTGTGCACGTTGGTGTGTGAGTGTGTGTGTGTGTGAAAAATATAAACAAATGTGTTACCTTGTATTAACAATCTTTGTATTTTTAATAGTCTTAATGTATTTGAGAGGAGAAAAGGGAGGCACATGCATGAGGGCTTGGACACAAGATTTGAGAACTCTTGTATATATATATATACTTGGTAAGTATACTAATAATGCTGATGCAATGGGTGACCTATGGGACATGCTTTTGCCATTTTCTAGCTACAAGTTTTTATTATTCAACTATCATGCTTTTCTGACTAAACCCACTGACAACTTAATTAAATTCCAGACAAGTTATAACAGTGCATTTGATATCTGAAATATGAAAATAAATATGTAAAATAATATGTATAATAAGATTTTTACAATTGTGGTAAAATGAATTCATTTTTATTTCACAGGGAATAGGTATCTGTGAAAGTGCTAACCCAGTAGTTTTCCATGAATACTGTTTGGCTTTATCATACTGGAAACTATGACAACTCCATCCTGTACTGGCAGAAGAGAAGTGTGTGTTATGTATGCATTGTGTGTAGTTTGTCATGAATGCAGTTTGGCTCTATTATACTAGTAATGATGGTGAGTGCAACCTGCACTGGCAGATTGGAGAAGAGCATTATGTGTGTTGTGAGTGTGTGTGCGTTGTGGTGTGTGTGTAAGAGTGAACAAATGTGTTACTAATCTTTGTTTGTTTAATAGCCAAATGTATACACTTGAAAAGAGGTAGTGGGGGCACATGCATGAGGGCTTGGACACAAGAGGAGTTGTAACTGATAACAACTTGCCATGAATGCTGATAATGCAATGGGAAATCTATAGGAAATGTTTTTGCATTAACTAGCATTATGACAAATTGTCTAGAGGACAGGCAGCCGGAGCCAGTTAAATTTATCTAGTGAACCAGTGACCGGCTCCGAAGTATGAAATGGCTTGAGAACTGGCATCAGCACACCTGAATTTGTGCAGATTGTGACCTCTACAGACATAGTATATTACCTTTGTTTACCATTACTCTTCACTGACATGCTTTGCTTGCATGAGTTCTTGAATTAATAAACAACCTCTCTAATTTTCGCTCTGCGAAACAGCCCACATCTATGACCTCTAGATTTAAACTTCTGTCCCTCATTAATGCAGTGGAGATAAACCTGGTAATACTTGATACAATAGGAAAGGAACCTAATAGTCCATTTTATGGCCACATCAATAGTCCTACTATCTTGTATCCAGAACTTAGTGGAAGTTGCAACATCATAGCACTTCAATTTATTCTCTAGCTCATCAAACCTTCACCTATTAAAAAGGCAACTGGACGGTTAAGGATAGTGGATATAGTGGGAAGAAGAACAGATGACAACCTAGCTGACATCAAGACAACCTTAGGCTCAGCTAAAGCTCTACACTCTATCTGTTCATGTTTCAATAAGAGAATGAACATCACAAAAGTCAAACATTAGCTTTATTTAAGCCTGACCTTTCCAAGTTTACATACTCCAATTACCCACATCATTTATTTTACTGTGGGTAATTGGAGTTTGTAAACTGAGAAAGGTCAGGCTTAAGTAACTCAGGAATAGTTGTCACATAGTGAAGAAAAAGAGCAAGAAAAAATGCAGCAGATAAGAAGCTAGCTGGAAAGAAAACTGGCTGCACAGACACGTTAAAGTGAGGTGCATGGTCAATAACTGACAGGAATGGATGGTGAATTTTAATTCTGGCTTAGCCACTCTATTCTCCATGTTTGCTAAACTGGAAATAGTCATCACAGTAAATGTCCTTGCTAAACTGGAAATGATAATCGTGGTCCATATTGAGAATATCTGAGCTGGTCCTTGGCCCAATCTTGCAACTGTTTGGAATCTCTAATTTTATCTACTAAAATCCAAGCATATGACATCAATTAGATCGGTGTATGGTAATTGCTATGATTGCTGTAGGAAAATACCTAGAGCAATGAATATATATCAAATTGATGTTGTTTTTTATTACACTTTTGCTCGCCACAAGTGAAGCAAGCCCTCGCAGGGGTTTTGGATGGAAAATTTGGTATTGCCTTACATGGTGTATGTATATATGTATGTATGTATCTAGGTATCTATCAATCTATGTATGTATGTATTCACTATAGAGTCACCCACTACAAATGGAACAGGACACCCATCATCTTAAATGATGCAGGCTTATTTAAATTTGGAAATGGTCATCATAGTTGAAGAGAGCAGAACAAGATAGCAACTACAAATTCATAGCTAGAGGAAACAAAACTGTCTATGGTCAAGTGAGAGAATGGTGCTGCTTATGCAGAAAAGAGAATTAAGAATAACATGGTTCACTATGCATTGGACATTACATATGCATATCTGGTTACCTGAAATCTGAACAGAAATATTTGCATCTATGCACATTATATATATTATAGTGAACAATGTGTACATTTTCATTTTACAGAATTATTCCAAAAATTAGAAGCAGGCATCTGTACACACTATGCTGATCCCTATGTTCATTTTTAATAATGGAAACGATGACTGCATCCCTGCACTGCAGAAGAGGAGAATTGTGTATGTGTGTTCGTGTGTGTGACTTTATGTGTTATGTGTGTAAAAAATATAATCAAAGATGTTACTTTGTATTACCAATCTTCTTATAACACTTGCGAGGAGAGAAGGAAAGGACATGCATGAGGGTGTAGCCACAAGATTTGAGAACCCTTGTAGCTAAATAATAATTTGCCATACTGATGCTGATGCAATGGACGATCTGTAGGACATGCTCTTGCCATTTGATTACTAACCCACCATACTTTTCCTGACCTATCTATAAAATTATGAACTCCACCAAACCCACTGACAACATAAATACATGACGAAACTTATGAGACAGTTTATGAATTCCTTCCTATTATATACTCTATCTTGCAAAATAGGTGTAAGCTAGCAACTATAGTTGCCTTTTTCTTACCTTCATTGCTAGAGTGCTTGGCATCATCCACCATTGACTAGCTTGTTTAGGCACAGGAAAAGCTTTTACACTCTATCAATATTTCTATAAGAAAAGGAGCATCACAATAGTCTAAACCTTAAAGATTGCCTTTGATTATCAAGAAGATTGAACTCCAAATGGAAATAAAAGTGTGGCAGACTATTTCTTTTCATATCATGTAGAGGCTGATAGTCAAGGCTCTTCGACCTCTATAATTATACTGAGTTAGTTACTAGAAATTAACTCTTATCTTATGACATCAAATTACAGATCAGTACATGCGTAGGCCTGCAGCTATTGCTATAAATGGCCAATTTTGGAATCCTAAAACGATTGATGTTTTTATTGGCGAGCAAAAAGAGCCCTCATGTGGGAGTTCGATGGAAAACTTGATAGGCAAGCAAAGCATCCCCACACACACGGGAGTTGACGGAAAGCTTGATACTAGAAATAAATGCAAGGCATCGTGTGGTAATAACAATATACCACATTGTTCCAAGTATTGTCTTACTCCAAGCATAGCTACAGGCCTAACACTATACACTGATCTGTAAATTATTGATGTCATCAGATTGGATTGTAATATGGAGAAGTAGCATATTCCTCACAGTTTTAAAGGAGTATCAGCCATTTCCTTTTTAGAACTTGTCCACGATGATTATTTCCATTTTAGCAAATGTGTCCATAGCCAGAGTGTGTTGATGAATAGAGTGGCTAAGTCAGAATGATTCACTTGATCCTCTTTCCCCACATTTTTTTTTTATAACAATCGCTCTTTTCCACCCAAATCTCGGTTCTCTTTGTTCTGCTGTTTCAGAAGCAGGCTTTGACTTTTCTCTCTTCCTCCTTATCTGAAGTCTATTTTCTTTATGGCAAATCAAGCAACTACTTTTTGGACTCCGCAACTGTGTACGTAGCTATGGTTTTAGAATGCATATGCGCCAAATAAATCCGCATGACTACTAATCACACCCCCATAGCTAAATCTGTGAAGTGCTGTAGCAGCTTAAGAGCTTTAATTTTTCATCAGTAGACTTCCTTCTTTGGACCTAGCAGCTGCTAATAGAGATATAGTTTGTAGCTCTCAGTACTCTATCAAGAGCGGTATTGAAAACCACAACGTTAGTGACCCCTCACAGTTTTGGATGGAAAACTTGACATTGCATAGTATGTTTATGTATGTATGTATGTATGTTTATGTATGTATGTATGTATGCATGTATGTATTCATCATACGGTCACAAATGTGAACAGGGACACCTGTCTTAAATAATGACGGAAAAAATAACATGGCTGGAGGAAGAAGGCTGCATGGGAAAGAGAGAATCGAACTGCTTATGCAGGAAACAGAACCATGCTTCTAGCTAGATTTTAGATCCTGGTCTTCATTTCACTTTCCAAAATAACAAACAGGCCTCTGTGCACTGTGCTGACTCAGTAGTTTTTCATGAATACTCAGTTTGACTTTATGATGACTGCTGGCCGAAGAGGAGAAGTGTGAAAAATTATATTACCTTGTGTATTACCAATCTTATCTTTAATAGTCCTAATGTATAACGCATGGGAGGAGAGAGAGGAGGCACCTTTATTAGCTAACAGCTATATAGCTGTTTATTTTTCAGAATGGGTAAGAAAATAGACTTGAGAAAGAAAATTCAAAGCCAGCTTATGAAACAGCAGAACAATGAGAACTGAGATCGGGGGGGGGGGGAAAGCGAGTGGCTGGAGAAGCAGAGCAGCTCATGATGGAGAAGTTTTCTTATGGTCATATAAAACTTCTACACTTCATGTTTCTAGAGCCTAAAAGAAAGTTTCATTCTGATGCTAGCTATGAACAGGTTTGCTAAACTGGAAATAGTCATCACTGATGACGGTGTTGCTAAACTGGAAATGATAGATTCTGTACCAATTCATCATTGTCCATTGATTACTTTATTGAAGAAACGCATCAAAGACTTAGGAGTTCTGATTTCATCTGACCTATCATGGAGTTGCCATGTATCCTATATATAATATAATTGGTAAATCCTACAAGTCCCTGGGGCTTCTTAGATGTACTCTCCATCATTGCAACACAGTGAGTGCAAAGAAACAACTTTATCTCACTCTAGTGAAGTCTCTACTCACGTATGCCTCTCCAATCTGGCACCCTCATCTCAAGAAAGACTCCAAAGATGAGCAACTAAGTTTATGCTCAAAAAAATTTCATCAGACTACAAATATCGCCTTATTAGTTTAAAATTTCTTCCCCTAATGATGATTCTCGAACTAAATGACATCTTATTTGTTCTAAAAAATCAAACATGCTCGTAATGTAAAGAACCTCCACTCATTTTTCACTTGCATTCCTCGTCTTTGAAATTCACTCCCTTGTATAGACTTAAATCTTTCATTATCTATTATAAAATATCATCAAAACTTGTTATTTCTTAATCACTTCATTTCAAACTTTGATCCAAATAATTCATGCTCCATGTAACAAATGCACTAATATACCATCCCTCTTCAACTTCCAGCACTTAAATCTGGCTACTTGATTTTGACTTATAGACCATCAGTACTCTTTCTCCCTAATCATGGTCACCACTCATGTTTCTATATACGGTGGAACCTCCGAATAGTTGACAAGTTGGGACATACCTCTTTGTCTATTATTCGGAGGTTGTCCTTTATTAGGAGGCTCCTTATTCTTTCTGTTATATATAGGTCATGTAGACATCAGTTTTGTAGGTCATGCAGACACCAGTATAAAACATTGTACATTCTCAGTTAGTTTTGTATTTATGTGTGGTAGTTTGTGTGACACGGACAGTGTGCCTAGAAGCAACTTTGTCAACTAATGAACTTGCACAAGCAGCTATGGCTCTCTAGGAAATCTTTAACACCTTCTAGTGACTCAAGTGCTTCTTTATTACTCTTTATTTTTGTTGGAGGTGTCTGTAAATTTTCATCTTCTTCATCAGATTGATTTTCATCAGCATCTTCTGTTTCAACTAAAACTTTCTAAGAAGTTTTCTTCCCATGTGTCATCATCAATGTCAGCACAAACAGGGAGGCCATTGTCTCCATGCTAGTATTTCATGGGCTGTATCGAGATCATGAAATGGGTCGTCCTCTTCATTCAAGCTGCTCAGGGATAAATCAGTGTTAAGAATTACCTCTACTTCGAAAACACTATTACAGTTTCCATCTTTTCTTCTTTCCATGCTAGAGCTACCCGTCAAATTGCTGTGAGGACATTGATACATTTGACTGATTCTGTTGTACAGCTACATGCACTAAAACATAACAAAGAAATAGCCGACGGTAATGACATTAGAAATTCTGGATAATTCCCAAATCTATTGGCTGTAATTTTGCATTTCTTTCGTCATCCACGCCTTTTTCTGGTGGTATATAATACTTAACAGGAAGACCATATGTATCAAAACCTCAGAAACAACTAGGTTTTTCATATTTCCAGATGACAATGGGAGTTTCCTTTTCACCAGCTGCACTCACTATGAAGGTTACTGTGAATCTCTGCTTACTCTTTTTCCCAACCCAGCATTGCTTTCCTATCTGTCCAAACCCACGATCAGGGCATGCTTTCCAAAAGCATCCAGTCTCATCTAGATTATAAATGTCTTCCTTTTTATCTCCTTTCACTAACTCAGGCAGCCTCTCCTTCCAGGACTTGATAGTCTACCCTCATATATCACCAGATTCACCACTTACAACCACTCCTTATATTGTACCACTTCTTCCACTTTATTAGCCAACCATTGGTTCCCTTGAATTCTGCCTGCCTAAAACTGCGGCAATTTCTCTGACCTTCTCAGCAAGTTGAGGTCACATGGGTAAATGTTCTTGGAACAGGCCATCACATACCATTGGTGCAATGCATTCACATCAGAATACTCTGAAACTTGAGGTCTTTTACTAGTTGACACATTAGATTCATACATGGCTAAGATACTCTCACTGCTCCTCAGTATATCTGAAATTTGTGTCTTACCACAACTAAACTTTTCTCCAAGGATGCGCACAGTAATTCCAGGATGCTTCTTTGCTTCATTGATCACATTCACCTTCTTCTCCAAGGAGAGATTAATCTTTTTTTTTTAGAAGACGCCATTACCAGACTTCAGCAGCTTGCCTCTTCACTCAAGACATCTGACTCAAAGAACTGTCACATAAGATGACTAGATTTTCTAACTAGATGGCCTCTCAGCCAGTAGAGAGTGACTTCAGAAGTACACTCGTATATCAGAGGCTATCATGTCTATAAAGTATGGACTCCTTTCATTGGAGAAGTATTGCTTCTCAAAAGGGAGCCAACTAACAGTTGTAACCAATCTGCTGTTGCAGTGATGAGAGGGTGTTGTCATTGGCCACATTCCCTACAATATTGTCTCGGTCATCTCTCAGTTTCTGAGAAGGAGCTTCAATAAAGGCTTTGCTGAGGTGGCCAGTGACAGAGTTAACAGAGGAGCTGGGTATGATTTGTAGATCCCTTGTATATACATACCGTTTTCATGGACCCAAGCCTTACAATGATATCGAGTGACAGAAAAAATCAGTAAATGGACTTCTGTAGCTGCTACATAGCCTAGTATCATATTGTTTTGACAATGGCAATAATAATTCTTTCCTCATTTTACTGTCATTATTATTATTCTCAATGAACTCTCAGTTGACAACATTAAAATCGGCTTCTCAACAAATTGTATTCACTCGACGTTTCGACTATATAGATGCTCTAGCCTTCTTCAGGAAAAATGAGCCGTCGCGTAAGCCTGCTATATAATTATATACAACGTATTATTTTTAATTTTTTGTGCTGCGCGGGGGCAAGGATAAATGCATCTGGCCACACCCACTACCACGCCCGATTACCGGGGTCGTTTCATATTTGAAAGTTTATATTCGGCCTGGTTGCTGTCCCTCGGAATTGGGAGTATTCGGGGTTTTTCTAAAGCACTATTCCTATGAAAATATACATCGGTGCATCTGCCTGTCCGTTATAAGGTAGGTGTCCGCTATTGGAAGTGTTCGTTAACGGAGGTTACACTGTATATGTACTGTAAAGTAATAACAACAACAACAATAATAATAATAACAATAATAATAATAACAACAATAATAATAACAACAATAATAACAATAATAATAACAATAATAATAACAATGATAACAACAATAACAATAACAATAATAATAACAACAATAATAACAACAATAATAACAACAATAATAATAATAAATCGTCGCGCTCAATATTGACCGGGTTCTCGTCCCCAACCTTATATACCAATTTACAATCTGTAAGGAATATCAATATTCTACTTCTACAATTCAGTCCTATGACATCAGATCAGTATATAATGTTAGGCCTACGATTATACTTGGGGGTAGAACAGTGGCTAGAGCAACGTGATCCAACAATATTTAGGATCTCTATATAGCTGATTAAAGTTAATTTTTTTAACCGTCTCCATTACACCTTCACTCGCCAATCATTCATTTCATTGGCAATGCTGTCATATTGCATAATTTGTGAGCTATCACCGAGGAGCTGGATGGAAAACTTGGTATTACCACACATAGCATATGGCATAAGATTGTATTGCTTGATTCCATACAGACCTGAAGTTGGTTGGGATGAAAAAACCAGCTAAGATATTATCAACTGTGACATCATTTCCAGTTTAGCAACTATGTTCATAGCTAGCTAGTGTGAAGAATAGCTAAGTCAGAATGCAACTTCACCATATATTCCTGTCAGCTATTAGCCATGCTATCCTGTTCTCATTTCTGGTATAGCCACTTTTCTTTCCTCTAACTAGCTTCTGCCTTTTTCTCTTCTTCCCATGATGACCATTCCCAATGTACATAAACCCACATTTATGCTGGTTTACATACACCTGCTTTTGATTACCTGTTAAAAATTAGCTTGAGATATATACCACTATTGTTAGATCTCATTGCTCTAGCCATTGTTCTACCTTTAACATAGCTGCAAGCTGCACACTATACAATATCCTGTAAATTATTGATCTCATAAGTTTGGATTGTGATATGGAAGATTATATATTCCTTACAAATTCCAAAATGCAAGGTTGGGACGAAAACCAGCTCATATATATTCTCAATTGAGCGTGATGAGCATTTCCAGTTAAGCACATCCATATACCATGATGATAAACTCTTCACGAACTCTCAGTTGACAGAATAAAATTACAATAACCTTCTCAATAATCAGCTTGAATTTATGCTCTAGTCTTCATCGAGGGGCATCTATATAGTCAAAACGTCGAGAGAGTATAAATTCAAGGTGATTATTGAGAAGGTCATTATAACTGTGAAGATAATTCCCAGTTTACCAAACTTGTCCATAGAGAGTGATGAACAGAGTGGCTAAGTCAGAATGAAACTTCATCATCCATTCCCATTCTCACTTGTATGTGAGGCAAATTTTATTTTCTCTGTATAGCTAGCTTCTAATATACTGCAGTTTTATTTCTTCACTATTACGACCATTCCCGGGTGACGTAAGCCTGCATTAATGCCAATCATTCCCGGTTTAAATACACCTTCACTATTATCACCCATGGCAATTCCCTCTAAATGGGCATAGATAGGAAGATGGCTGCCCTCTCTATGTTGGGCTGTGGGCATTACCTTCATCCCCATGATGATTGAAACCCAGAGTTGCCAACCGTCCTGGAGTGGCCGGGACAGTCCCGGAATTTTGGGCCTTGTCCCGGTGGTGTCCTTGTCCCGGTAATGTCCCGGAATTTACAGCTACGTGTACCTTGCACTTCCACTCGCTTAGATGGCCACTGCAGTCTCAAGCTGTCCCTTGGTGGGAGTAGCAATGCTGCAGCTCAGACAATTCAGGACATTGAATGCCTCAAGAGACGTTTGGATATCCCCCCTCCCCCACTGAAGCCACCTGCACTCTTTTCCGCCTAACTTGTGGAGGAGAAATCCACCCTATAGATCTCTGCCTCCCAATTCAATCCCCGGAGGTGGATGGTTTAATCATGTTTTGTTATTGTTTTAACTACCAAAAACAAAAGAAAGAAAAGGGGAAAAATCCAAACACACACACACACACACACTCAAATCACACACACAATTCTCCTCTTCATCAGTGCAGGATGCAATCTTCATCATTTCCAGTATGATACATTCCCAATTTAAAAAAAGCCCATTATTTAAAATGGTCTGCCCCTGTTCATATTTTTTACAGGTGAACATACAGTGAATACATATATACATACACACATAGATTCAAACACCATGCATGGCAATAGTCCAACTACCTTCTGAGGGCTCGCCAAATAACTGCTGTGACCTATTACTATTAACTAGTAATGAATGCAAGGCATTTTGTGGCATGGATGGTGTGATTGGGAGATAGACAATTATTTTAGCATGATTCGTGACAAAACTTTAATAAACTCTCAATGAACTCTCAGTTGAGATAATAACATTAAAATCACCTTCTCAATAATCAACTTCAATTTTTATTCACTTGACGTGTTTCGACTAGATGCTCTCATCTTAATCAGGATAATGAGATGCTAAGGCTCACATGAGCCTGTTATATACCGGTAGCTAGCTATGGGAGCTACTCTGAAGAGCCTGAACTTGAAGCCACGACCATAATTACATTTTTTATTATTATTTTATTTTTTTATTATTATTATTATTTTTAAAAAAATGCTTTTTTATTAATAAAATTTTATTATTATTTTTATTATTTTTATTGTTATTATTATTATTACTATTACTATTATTATTATTATTATTATTATTATTATTATTATTATTATTATTATTATTATTATTATTATTATTATTATTATTATTATTATTATTATTATTATTATTATTATTATTATTATTATTATTATTATTATTATTATTATTATTATTATTATTATTATTATTATTATTATTATTATTATTATTATTATTATTATTATTATTATTATTATTATTATTATTATTATTATTATTATTATTATTATTATTATTATTATTATTATTATTATTATTATTATTATTATTATTATTATTATTATTATTATTATTATTATTATTATTATTATTATTATTATTATTATTATTATATGTAATTGTTGTTTTATTTATTTGTTTATTATTTTATTTGTCGTTCATTTGATTTTATTTATTTATTTATTATTTTTATTTATTTAATTTTTTTTATACATCCGGTGCACATGCTAGGTGCGTGTTGGCACATGGTGGATAGCTAGCTACCAGTATAAACAGGCTCATGTGAGCCTTAGCATCTCATTATTCCTGATGAAGACTAGAGCATCTAGTCGAAACGTCGAGTGAATAAAAATTGAAGTTGATTATTGAGAAGGTGATTTTAATAAAACTTTAATTTCTAGCATTGTTGCCCTAATTCCAATCCTAGTTCACATTGCTGTAGGTATTCTCCTAGCCAAGTATAGATGCATACTTAAAACTGATCTGTAAATTATTGATGTCATAAGATTGTATTGCTTTGATTAGAAGTAGTTAAGAATATATTTCTGCATCATCTTGGGAATAGCAAATGAGTGGCGCAATAATACCAGTGCATCATGAGAGTGTAGGTGTTTAATTCTATCTCCCATCAACTTCAAAACCTTCACTTTCTCACCAATATACTTGTTCACACACCTGGGATCCCCGAGCGGAGACCCTAAAAGGGTGGCATCGTCTGTGTTCATTACAGATTGCAAACTGGTGCAGCTGGGACGAGAACCAGCTCGATATTGAGTGTGACAATCATTTCCAGTTTTGCAAGGCCATTATCGGTGATGATTTAGCAAACCTGTTTATAAAGTTCGAGTGTCAGAAACTTCAACATCCATTCTTTTAAGCTGTAGAAGTTTTCCCCATTGTGGTTTGCTGTGCTTCTCTCACCCTTTTCTATCACTTGCTCTTTTCATCCAACCTCAGTTCTTTTTGTTCTGCTGCTTCAGAAGCACCCTTTGACTTCTCTCTCTTTCTCTTTGTAATAACTTATGTAACGTTAATATTATTTAGTGAGTTTTATAATAAAGAATCTTCTAGATGTATGATTACCATAAGGTCAAGATGTCACTTATATGATATTATTGAATATCAGTTGTCCATCCTGTTTAGCACATCATTATTAGATCATGGTGTTTCTTGTGAATATAAATACATGTGAAATTGTGCAATATACAATCATCGAACTATTTCAACTATCAAGTTATCACATTTGGTGATGAGGAGCGAAGTATGGTAGTATTTCTGAATTCAACACGGTCAAGAGGATTGGACATTGTATGTGGAACGAGTACTTTGCTGCTAATGACATTGCAGATGGAGGCAAGCAACAAGTCATCCTGCTAAGTGCATGATTGTGGTACATTGATGTACAAGTTGATACAGAGCCTACTGGCCCCAGCTCCTTTGAGGATAATGCTCTAGATGGACCACTACCAGCCTAAAACCATCATGATCGTTCAGCATTTTACCTTTCATTCACAAAAGCAAATTGAATCTGTAGCAAGTAATGTGTTAGGAGGATTTCTGAACACTGTGATTTTGGTGATGACATGTTTTGTGACCGTCTCATATATATGTGGCATTAGCGACTCCCAGGTGCAGCAACATTTGCTGGCAGAGCCCAACCTCACCTTCAAGAATGCCTTTGACTTAGCCCAACTGATGGAAGCTGCAGACAAGGGGACACAGGACCTTCAAGGTACAAAAACTGATAAGTTATATTTTGTCGCTCACACTGTGGATGTGGCCCATAAGGACCAAGAAGCCTGCCTGACCGTACTGGTTGTTGCAGAAAAAGGAACCAGCCTACTAAGAAGAGACTGGCTGAAGAAGATCCAGCTCAATTGGGTCCAAATCACTCAAGTGCATCCACCACCTTGCAGGAGATTTTGGACAGACATGCAGCAGTTTTTAAGGATGAGATACAAGGCATGACTGTTAAAATCCATGTTAATTCACAGGCACAGCCCAAGTTCTACCACCCCAGACGAGTACCTTAATGGTCTCCTACAAAAGGTGGCGAAGTAATGGATCACCTAGAAGAGGAAGTCATTGAGCCAGTGGAATTTTCAGACTGGGAAGCTCCTATTGTTCTAGTAGTTAAGAGAGATGGCTTCATCCAGATCTATGGTAACTACAAGGTCGCAGTCAACCAGGTAGCCAAGCAGGACATTTACCCCCTACCTAGCTTTGATGACCTGGTCGCTTCATTGTCAGGTGGTAAGCAATTTACCAGATCTGGTGCATGCTGACCAGAGTTTCCTTTGGACGAAGACTCCAAGCACCTGGAATCATCAACACACAGAAAGGTCTCTACCAGTATAACAGTCTACCATTTGGTGTATCATCAGCACCTCTATTTTCCAACAGACAATGGAGAACATCCTTCAAGGTTTGCCAGGAGTGTGTGTATATCTTGAAGATATTTTGGTTACAGGCAAAATAACAGATGAGCACCTGCACAACTTAAAGCAGGTCCTGGTTAGGCAGGAGAAGGCTAGAATCCAGTTGAAACACCACAAGTATGCATTCTGCTACCTGGAGTACTTGGGTACATCACATTACAGCAGATAGCCTGCAACCTATGGTGGAGAAATTTCGAGCAATAGGTCACAACAACTCCAAGCAACGTGCCACAACTGAGATAATTTTTAGGGCTTGTTAACTATTATGGCAAGTTTCTACCTTGCCTATCCACTATCCTTGCTCCACTATATAGCCTCCTACACAAGAAAAACAAGTGGATTTGGGGTAAGGCACATGACAAGGCATTTGCATAAGTTAATTAGTCTCAACTAACATCAATTGACTTCCTCATTCACTTTGACCTCATTAAGGAGCCTGTGCTGGCATGTTTGCTTCATCTTATGGCATAAGAGGTATGCTCTCACATTGTCTGGAAGATGGCACTGAGTGACCAGTAGCCTATGCATCCCGTACCTTAGCTCCAGCTGAGCGTAAGTATGCACAATTTGTCAAAGAAAGATTGGCAATTGTGTTTGGTGTAAAAAAGTTTAACCCAGATCTGTTTAGTCAGCTGTTACAACACCTATTCAGCACAACCAGGCCTATCTCTCACATGGTGTCTGCAAGAATTCAGCGGTGGGCACTTACTTTGGGTGCCTATGACTACTCAATAGAGTACAAGTCAGGTAATCAGCATGCAAATGCTGATGTGTTAACCTATTACCTTTACCAGAATGCCCAGAAGACATTCCAGTCCAGCGAAACTATTCTACTTTTGGAGATGATGCAGTCCTTCCCAGTTAATCCCCAACAGATCAAGACATGGACAGATTGTGATTGTACTCTCTTGAAGGTTCATGAACTGGTTCTGCAGGGTTGGCAGCATACAGATGGTGCAGAGGTACAACCCTACTAATGATTGAAAGATGAGTTGAGCATCCAGCGATGCATTAATTGGGGGAACAGAGTCATTGTACCTAAAGCAGGCAGAGAATGAGTCATTCAGTCATTATATACATGAGAGCCACCCTGGTGTTAGTCATATGAAGTCACTAGCCAGGAGTTATGTATGGTGGCCACAAATGGATGATGATATAGAAAAAAGGTAAACTGTGTTTATCATGCCAAATGTCTAGATGTTCTCCAGCTCCAGCCACACTACACAGATGGGAGTGGCCTCAAAGACCTTGGGTATGCTTACAGGCAGACTACACAGGACCATTACAGAGAGAATGAGGAAAAAGAAGGATATCATCGGTGTAGAGAATAAGCTATATATAAGGAGGAGAGGACCTATTATACATCAGGGTCTGAGGCTGTGGAAGAAGTTCAACGAGAAATCAGGTCAATAACATCACATTAGATGAGACAGACAAGGGCACATTTCATACACCATTGACCTAAATTATAAAGAGGGAGGACCTATTCCAGAGGGACACCAGAAGATACAGGAACAGGTGAGGAGGTGGTTGAGACGGTCATTTGTTGCAAATGTGCTGAAAGATAGGAGTGAAGCCAGTTAGTGAGGTAAGGAGGGAAGTGCAAGAAGGAAACAAGATCAATTAACTGTTTGTGAGGAACAGAATCAAAGGCCTTTTTGAAATTTAGAAAACAAGCAACAACTGTCCAGACAGAGAGTCATGAGGAGTCAGGAGGACAGGATTGTTGTGGGAAGTCTGGAAAAGAAGAGGATAAGATACAATTGCATGAATTGAAGCATTCAGAGAAAAACTTATTAAGTATTTCAGCCTTATCATGGCTATAGGAGAATGTCTTGCCATTGGATACAAGAGTTGGTACAGAAAATGGTATTTTTTTTGTGGAATGAACAAAAGACCAAAACTTCTTGGGAGGAGAGGATGGGAAGAAGATGAATTTCTTTCTTTTAATAGTAGATGAAATGACGTATTTCCATTAAGATAATACTATTATGATCAGAGGAGGATATGGGTGGTAAAACCAAAGAAGAAGCATGGACATGGGATGGAACAAAGACAAGGTCTATGATAGAGGTTGAACCATTTGTAGGAGAGGATGCGAGTTGCTTGAGGGAGAATAGATCAGAGAGTGCATAAAGTTGAAGATATAGAGGCAGAGATGAGCAGGACACACCAACATTGATGTTAGAGCGCTAAGAGTATCTGAAATGGGGATACATAATTTAAGGAAGAAAGAGGTCTATAAAAAGCTCAAAACATAAAAATAATTTTACTGAGAGAAGAAGGAGTTCAAGGCTATTATGGAGGTTCAAAGGAACAGCATGTAAAGAAGAGTATACATAAATAGCAACACCACCACCATGGCAATTTCTATCTAGGCGATAAAAAAAGTTGAAAATTTGGTAAAGAAATCTCACTATTTAGAATGTCTGGTAAAAGCCAAGTCTCATTCACACAAACAAGATCAGGAAAATATGTGTTACAGAGTAGAGACAGCTCATCTAATTTATATAAGAGACTGCAGGCCTTGAAAGAAAACAGCTTAAGAATCAGCTGGTGAAGTGAGAGGTGGAATTAGGAAGAAGAGGAGATGTTTTAAGAGAGACTACTTTGGACGTCGAATTTAAGGTTTAGGTTCATCATGGTTTCCTTAGATGAGGTTGATAGCTGGGGAGAAAATAGCAGGAGAATGGGTGAAAGAAGAGATAGAAGTAGACCCAGAAGAGGGAGGGAAGGATGGGGATGTATGGAGAGTTGCTGAGGGCTGATGGGAGGATGATTGGGATAGAGAGGAAGAGTGAAGAGGAGGGGAAAGGTGTTTTGTACTGGGCCTGGAGGTGAATGGTTTTGTTGAATAGGAGTAGGAAGTGGAGAGTGGGATTGATTCCTTAGATGAGGGAAGAGCCCTTGAGGGGGAAAGGGATAAATGGGAGTAGTAGAGAAGGTTTGTAAGGAGTATGACAAGCACATTGAGCTATGTTTGGAGGCTTGGGAAGAAGGCAAGAGGATAAAAAATAATTTGATGGAGAATGAGTATTGGAAGTGAGACAGTTGAAGGAGTTAGATTTAATGACAAGGGTTAGTTGACCATGTGTAGGAAGAGGGGAAACTGAAGAGGAAACTGGAGAAATAGACAATTTTGGAGGATGGATTATAACAAAACTTACAGTTGAGGAAGTTGAGTTAGGAGAATGGAGGGGAGGAGAATTGGGTGGAGAATTAGAAGCTGATGAAAAGGAGGAAATCGACTCTTGCAAGGTATTAAATTCAGCCTGAGCAGTGGTGGGTGATATGTCCACTGAGGTATTTTGGAGTGATAGCCTAAGGGCTTGGAAGCTGTCTTCCAGCATCTGAAATTGGGTGACCAGAGTGAAGAAGAGAGAGACAGAAACCTTTACGCAGTGGCGGCAGACAAATGGATAAGATGGGAATAGCAACACAGGTGCAATGAGACCAACTGGAGCAGATTTCACATTGGATCATAGAACCTTCATCTGAACTAACACTACACACACACTTGACGAACATTAAAATGGAGAAACGACGAAGATGACAGTGTATATGACAAAGAGCGTCAAAGAAGAAATGTCCATGAGTTAGGGAGAGAGACGGCTGACAAGAAACAAATACAAATAATGAAGTAATTCCAGAAGAAGTGGGATGAACTGGTTCTGAAAAGAGCAGCAGTAACAGCTAGAAACTATATACTCTTCTCTCTCTCTCCTCCTGTTCCTTCTATATGAAGCTTAGATCATTCTACCAGCTCTATTCAGAGCCAGACCTCACTTTTGGAGAGAAGGTGATTGAGAGAAGTGAAGATGCACCCTCAAGGCATGAACAGATGGGTGTTGAATCTGAAGGAGAAGAAGCTTTCTCCATACTTAGGAAGAAGTGCTTGCTTTGGGTCTTAACTTTGTCCCTGCTCCAATGAGTCTACCTTTGATGGACACCACAGCTGCAGTGGAAGATATTCCAGGAAGCTGGAGGATAACAAGGCACATGAGCTTCGAGGAAGAATATGTGGAATTTTGAGAAGAATAAGGAAACCAAAGGACAACCAGATGAAGGAACAGAGAATGACCCTGGGAGAACTGAGGATGATGGAAGAGATCATGATCCTACCAGCAGACAAGGTGAAGACAACAGTCCTGATGACAAAATAATGTTACATTTCAGAGCTGACAGGAATGCTGGAGACCAAAACATGCAGAGTACTGGAGAAGGATCCTACCAAGATGCAGGAAAGCAAGAAAGCAAGGTGAGTTATGTACTAAAGAATTTGGAGAGGACAGGAGAAATAACAACTGCCTTATACAATAGAATTAGGCTTACTAGAATTAGATCACTGATTTATGGGCTCCCTAAGATACATAAACCTGTGGCTCTCCTTGTGTCTTGTATACATGCACCATTGAATAATCTTTCCAAGTTTATTGCACAGTTGTTATCACCTCTAGCTGTCAATTTGAGTACATATGTCAAGGATTCTGGGAAATTTATCAAGTTTATTCAAGGTGAATGTTTAGCATGGGATGAGTGTCTTGTCAGTTGATGTTTCCTCTCTTTTTACTAATATTCCCATAGATGAGGCAGTGGAAGTTATTTTCAAGAATGTTGACAAAAGACAAGAGCTTGCATGAGAGGACGCCACTAGGTGCTGACAAGATTTCTGAATTGTTCGAGTTGTTGCCTAAAATCCACCTACTTCATGTATGGAAAATACTATGAGCTGAAAGAGGGTGCAGCAATGGGCTCTCCAGTAAATGCTGACCTTTATATGGAAAATTATTTGAGGAATTGGCAATTACAACTACCCAAGGTTTTGGAAGAGATATATGGATGACATCTTCTGCATAGTGAAGAAGGGAAGAGAGCAGGAGTTGGTGGACCATCTGAACAACATCAAGCCTTCCATAAGGTTGAATCTTTTTTGCTACCCCCAATAAAGCTCCTAATATCATCAGGTACAGATTGTATGATCAGGATAGACAAAAATAGCCTAATTGTGAACAAAATGTTTAGTGGTTATTAATTCTAACTTCCAATTATACCCACTCCTAGCTGACAATCATAACAATGAAACCACCCCTAGATAGCCCCAACTCAGTTTTGAACAATGGTTCTCAAGCAACCATTTCAGCCACTAGTGACAAAATCCTGATATCCTTATCCTTATAAATTATATTTTTTTAAACGAATAAAAAATTAAAAAAGGATATAAAAATATAAACAAAGGATGAATACAGAAAAAGTATGGTGGTCATGGTTTCAAGTTCAAGCTCTTGAGAGTAGCTCCCCAACAGTCAGGTAGTCCATTATACGATCTCATTTGAACTGCTCACACTTTGTTGCTAGGATGATGTGCAATGCCTCCTTCCTTCACTAGCAGTTTGTTCTTTCTTCTGGTCTGGTCTAAGATAGTCTTCCTCCCACAAAATAGGATGTCCATTGTCCCATGCATGTTCAGCAATTGACTTTAGCACACTTTTTACAGGCATCTTGCTGTTCTTTCATTTTAATCTCCAGTTTTCTATTGGTCTCCCCTACGGCTTCAAGGAGGAATGCGGTAACAAAGCATGAGTGTATACTAGCTGGTAATTCATCCTTCACTCTGCTCAGTTGTGTCCTCAGAGTTCTTCCCTGAAAATGACTCCAATGTTGAACTTCCTGCAGACCCTGATGTCTTCACTCATCTCTGCTACATAAGGAATTATTACAATAGGATCCTTCATTTCAAACCACTGAAAGCCTGTATCAGTGTGCTTATCTTCAATTCTGCATTTACAGAGGAAAGGTTGATGAAGGCTTGCAGATTACACTTTTTCTTTGGGATTCTCTCAATCTACTACTTAGCATAACACCAACTCTCCATCCACCTATTTTATACACACACAAATATATTTTTATCATTAAAAAAATATTCAACCTAATATATATTAGTCATGTTGACCATTTACCATATAATAGTCATGCCGACTACGCACAATTAGATGACAGCAACTCAAAATTAAAAAAATCCCGAGCAAAACTATTTGAGTAAATGTACTAAGTTTTAATTGGTAGAGGATCATGTACTTTGTAATTGGTAGTCATCTGCATAATTTTTTTATGATAGGTTCGGCTTTGTAGATGTGGCCAAATGATAAATCTATTTTCTTCTCACTCTTGTATATATATATCATCTAAATCTGGTGTCTTACAACTTCTCTCAATCTACTCCCACAACTCATACTTACAATCATTCTTTCATTCATATTCCTTCTTGATGCCAACATATCCGTGTTAAAAATACAGCTGCATGTAGCAGATTTCTTGCAGCTGCAAATACTACAGCTATGTAGTTAACTGTCACAAATTCTCATCAGGTACAATGTAGTGCACACACACCTCCACACATACAAACACACACACATACAAACACACACACACACACAAATACACAGCAACAACAAGTAACCACTAACTTATTTTGGACTCTTAGGACAAAATGTGAAAAACACACAACATAAACGAGCTCCAAAATAATTGCAAATGCTCCTGGCCTAATTTGCTCAAAATAAAAACTATTTATCAGATTCTACTATACAATAAGAGCAAAACATTACATCTTTACGATCACACCTGAAGTAGTTGTGTACAGTTCATTAATTCATTTCATGTCCATCTCACATCACATGGTCCCTTTCCAATGCTTAGCACATACACAAAAACAATGTATATACACAGACAAAGTGCTGACAACCTGATTGTCTTGTCTCCACTTAGTCCTAGTCAAGTTTCGGATGACGTTATTGCATAAGCTGGACTTACATTTTGCTTCTTGTTAAGTACTATCCTTTGTGTGCATCAACTACCATCTACACTCACCTCATAACTTTGACACATCCATCACCATAATGCTTACCACCATTTCACATCCTCCACACCATTTCCTTGCATTCAGAAACCAATGAAATACAAATATCAACTCACTAGCTATGTAATTATTAATCATTCACAATCTATTTTCGAATATATCATGTGAAAAAGAACTGCATGTAGCTATTCAGAACCAATTTCTTGCAGCTGCAAAATATAAGTACAGCTATGTAGCTCGCTGTCACAAATTCTCATGAAACATAGAATCAGTATCTAGCAAACATACACATACACTAGGGGTATGACATGAACTTTTTCTAAAGCAACCCCCTCCCCCTCCCCCAAACAACATGACACATTGCTCTCAGTTTACAACACTCCAGTGAGAGAGGGATAAAGAAATAGAGAGAGACAGACACACCCACAAATAAACACACTGTTTTTCATTAATGAAATACAGAAAGGATGAATCTGCAATAACAAAAAAACTTTATATATCAGAGTTGTCGTCTCTCATGCAGGCTTAGTTTCATGCTCTCACCAAATAGTTCACCAGAAAAGTCACGTTTATAAATGCTTTTCATGATTTCAGCATAGCAAATCTTGCCTTGGAAAAAGATAGCCGATGAGTGCAGCAGGGATATGACCTATTGGTAATGCTCATAGCTTAATTAAATAGTCAATGTGCATCAAAGTTATAAACCTATCTGGATGATCACATACACATACATATGATCATGCATACACCAGCTACAAATGTTAAATTACCTCATTCACACACACATAAATACACACCCACAGAATGAGAAGTAAGAGGATGTGGTGAAAGAGGGGAAGGAAGAAGGGGAAAGGGCAGGGGAAGAAGATGAGCATAAGGTGAAGGAGATCAGGTGAAGAAGGAAGAAAATAACGAGGAGGAAGGAGAAGGGAAGAGGAGTCTGAAATTAGATGAGATTAAAGATACAATTCTGTCAGAGAAAATTCTCCAGTCCTATAGACATATCATTATCTTTAATATTATATGAACATTTAAAATTGTTATTATTATTAGCGTAATAAAAATATTCTCGGTCCAATATAATGGCCTGGCCTAACAAATCAGCAGTGCATACATTTCTGTTTATTCTTGTGAATCTAGTCAACGCCAGCAAAAAGATGTGTGCTGATTTTTGAGTATACGGTATATTCAACAATAATTAATCACAGACTACAGAACTAGCACATGAACATCAACAATGACAACCAAAAGCACAGAAATGAGCAAAAAAATTGTTTTATTTACTATATAGTCAAAAAAGAAGGAAACAAGAAATTGAGACCATACCTATATATATACACAGGACCCTTTACCATAAAATAATCATGTAGAGCAGATAACTCTTAATGGTAACGAGTTGTCTTTGGTAAAGGGGTTTGTCTATGTAGATATATATCTTGTTTCATTCCTTTTTGATCAATAATATAGTTGGGTTTTTTTTGTTTGTTTTTGGTTTGGTGTGGGATATGTCCTCCTGCAAGAGCTATATCTGCATCTCTGATGAAGGACAAGATAATCTGCACATGATATATGATCTTAAAGACAGTCTCTCTACCTATTAAAATGGGGTATGGTTTCTGTTGCTTATGAGAGCTTGTTTGCCAGTCTCTTGTAGAAGGTGGTGGCCTCCCGACCCATTCCATGATAAGTGGTGTAAAAATTCCATTCTCATTCTTTCTTACACGCTGACCATACGTCTTTTCTAAACATCCTCATGTCTCTTGTATGCAGCCTGCAATGTTCCTGAGTGGTTGCTGGATGTATTGGGATAAAACACCCTTACATTAACCCTCTAGCCTTGATGTCAAGTTGGGCCTCATCCTCTATGATTGCAGAGCATTGACTCATTGTCTATAGTGTAGGTGTGGTTCAGTGCAACATTGTGGCATACTTTTATGAGTAGTGTATCACAGATTTCATTGTGATGGGTTGTTGGAAAACCACACATGTGGCACACCATTGTGAGGTCCATTGACAGGGCAGAGATGCAATTACAAACTGATTGGTGACCATATCTGAGGCTTAACTTCCAATGGAAGGACTGACAACATGAATATGTTCCTTTGTCATTTCAAGGGCAATACACCATTTCAACTTTGGTGACAAATTATTATAAATATATCCATTGATCTTCTTAGAATAAAACTGATTCATGCCAAGCAGTCTCAATCTCAAAGGAATTAAGGCAATCACTGAAATCTGTGTCCAATAGGTAAGAGAGAGCCCTGATAATCTACCTTAGAGAAGTCAAAAACGTATCTCGGTGGCTGTTTAGATGTTATGGTTGGAGAGCATTTTGATATAGATAATAAAGTTATCAGAAAAAGACGGATAAATTAAGTGAAGAATTGAAAGGTCATTAATGATGTCACTATTATTACTGAGTATTGGATCAAGCATATTTCCTTCGATGTGTGTAGGAGCAGGGACAAGTTGCTCAAGATTATACTCAAGAACAAATTTGCAAAATAAATTATACAAATTAGAGGATGCAGTCAAAGTGGTCCAACAGATGTCAGGGAAATTGAAGTCGCCTATATAGAATAATAAACAGCCACCAAATGAGAGAGGCATAACAGAAGAGATTGAAGGTAAAAAATAGTCAGAATTTGGAGGTAGGTAGAATGCACATAAAGTAATAGAATCTCGTTGTATATATATAGCATATTTGAAATGTAACTTCTTCTAATCCTTCAGGAGAAGGCAGAGGTAGAATAGGCCTTTAGTGCCACCAAAACACCGCCTTGAACCTCAGTAACCAGGCGTCAGACCTGGAGAAGAATGGTGAGGCACTGAAAGCTGCGCTGATGTATGGCTTTTTCGTAACCTTCGACACTTTGTAATGTTCTAGGTAGAGCCCGCGTATGCATGCTGCGCGAACGTACGGGGGAAGTCTGGGAGCGAGCTACTGGCCGGAAGAAAAGGTTTCATAAGCTGGCTCATTGCATTCATAGATGCACTTGCGTTGACTGGACACCGTCAAATTGTGTATTTGTAACGAGTTTTTCTATTTGCGTGACAGTGCGCATACGCACACGAATTCTCCATTCGCACCCTGTCCGACATGTGGCTGGCGGAGTTTGTCTTTCGTTTTGCTTTTGCGAATTCAGTGTTACATTTGTGCTTCTAAGTACATTAATAAACTCAAGGTTTGTGAATGATTTCCTTGTCACTGTGAGTCATTAATTTAATGACTTGGGAGTATGGTTTGATAAGAAGCTAAGGGTAATGCTCAGTTAGAGAAGATGGCAAAGAAGGCAGAAGAGTGGGTTGGAAAGGTGACATGGATGAGTAGATTGAATGCGTAGGTGAAAGTAGACAGAGGAAGAATGGTGTGGGAGCTTCTAGTGAGACCTAGTATGGGGAGCATGCAGCCAAAGTGTGGTGGACAGGAGGACGGAATGCTTGCAAGAAGTTGCAGTCAGAAAAGATGAGAGTGGGTAGGAGACTGTTGGGGGCAAGTAACACAGTAGCAGGAGTGACAATACAGGGAGATATGGGGTGGAGGAAGCTAGAGGAGAGGAAGGAAGAGATGAAGGTTTTGTTTGACAAGAGATTAGAGGTGTTGGAACAGAGCAGATTGGTGTAAATAAACTAAGAAAGGATAGAGGAATTGGATGGTGGGAAGAATATAAGATGTTGAAGAGAAAGTATGAGAAAAACAACGAGGTTGGGTCAGAGTGCAAGTGGAAGGGGAAAGTGAAGGTGAGAAATGAGAAGGACTGGGAGGAGGAAGTAAACAGAAAGAGTACGCTGAATTTTTATAAATCGGCAAAGAATGGTGCAGGGGTGGAGAGGTATGTGAGGTCCAATGGTCAGGAAGGTGTGTGGTTGCTATTTCAACTGAGGACTGCATCAGCTGGGTTGTTAGAGGATGAGAAGAGATGTGGGATAGTTAGGGATGAGAGGTGTATAATGTGTGATGGATCAGGGGAGGTTGTGAAACATTTCTTGGTGATGTGCGGGGAATTTGAGAGGGATCGGCAGGTATTGATGGATTACGTACACAGAATTGTAGGGGCAGGACAGTGGCTGGATGAATTTAGAAGAGTGAGTAAGGATGGAAAGGTGGCATTGCTTTTAGGAAAAGATGTGGATGGAGTAAGTAATGCAGTGATGGAGGAGGTGGGTGAGTGTGTCATGTATTGGGTAGGGAAGTGGTGGCAGAGGAGAAAGGAACTGTTGTATGGTGAGCTGAGGAATGATCTTTGGTCCCCTTCCATCCCCCCCCCCCCTCCTTGAGCAGCAGGACATTCATAACTTAATATTGTGGATAATTTTATTTATTAATTACTGTTGATTTTTAATATAGAGGTTAGTTACTAAATAGTCCCACCCTGTGCTGTAATATATATGTGATGGCCTTAACAGGCTCAGCAATATCAAGATGAAGATTAAATCATTTAATGAGCCTTGGAATAAGCCACCAGCCACCGAAGGGCAGATATGGTATACACCTGGTCCCAATTTACGCTGATATTATGTGCATGTGCACCATCAAACTTGGAGACCATCATACCAAGTATGTGGCTGCAACGTGTGTGTATGGAGCCGGATCTACAACCACTAACCTGAACAGCTGACAAATGGTACTATATACAATGTGAAAGGTGGCTCCCGACTCGACATTGCGGCCAATGGTTTCTTGGGTAAACGACATGGAAAAAAACAATCATTGATGATCCTGTCTTTAACCAGCGTGCACCCTCCAACAGAAATACTGAGCCATCCAAATGCTACAGAAAACATGAAAGATAAAAGGGGGTATATGAGCAGAGAGTGAGAGGTCAAGCATGCCTCGGTTACCCCTTTGGTCCTTTCACCTACAGGCGAATGGCAAATGAAGCTATTCATTTCTATGCAAGATCTTTACTGGTGTGACATTTTGCTTTTCACACTCAAAAATGATGTTCCTACTCCTACACACAGTGCGTTCGCATAGCATTTCCCTAAATTCTCAACGAACTAACTCTCAGTTGACTATGGCCTTCTCAATAATCAACTTGAATTTTACTCTCTCGACGTTTCGACTAGATGCTCTAGCTGAAGGCTAGAGCATCTAGTCGAACATTGAGAGGATATAGTTCAAGTTCAGTTGATTCTAGAGAAGGTCATTGTAAGTTCCATAATGCTCCGGCACGAGACCTATAAGACCGCTCTTATGACGATCACCACTTGAAATTGCGACGTTAAAGTGAACAGTTCGCTCTCAGCTGCTAATTTTACGCCTAGTTGGCTAGCTCTATGTTTGTTACGCTGCTGACGAAAAGGGGATAAAAGTAGATGAAGCAACTCATTGTCTGGGGAAGTTTGGTACGATTAATATTCATACTCCTCCAATGGCTATATATCTAAGGTGTAATAATTTGATGCAGATGTGGTATGCTACACTCTCATGCCCTATTGTTGTTGTTGTTGTTGTTGTTGTTTTGTTTGGGGGGAGGGGGGGGCAGAGGGAAGAGGGATATTTCTGGATAAAAAACGAACATTTCTGAAACCAAGGAGAAGAGTCTCTCTATAACAAGTTATCAGGTTGTGTTAACAGAAATTGGGTTTTACATGAACTGTTCATGTGTGTTGCTATATTTATTATGTGTACAGTTAATCATTGAGGTCTACTTTTTGAGGAAATTTGATCATATATATAAATGCTCACAAACAAAAGTGGCTATATTGTGTATTACCTATTCTAGTAAATATGAATCCTGTTTACTACAAACCTTGCATCTGCAACCTTTGCATGTAGCAAGTGCACATCCATAATTTTCAAAGTGAAATATTAGGTGCCTATGAGCAGCAAGTGCAATATTTTATGGTATAAATTACTGGCAACTAGCTGAGTATTGTACTTCTTGTATATAGTTATGTCACAAAACTATTTACATGTACAAATTATATACAAACAGTCCTGCAACTTTTTGCAATGCTGGACCATAAAATATTGCACTTAGTACTCATGAGCACTTAACATTCCACCTCACTTGCTATCTGTAATAGGAATTTGCATCATGAAAAGTGATACTGGTGATTCAAGATAACACACCACATTCGGGTTAATGTGATAATTTTGATTAATTCTAGGTGAGGATTCTATGAACACGTTTTCCCCCATATTTTAAGTCTAAGTAAAACAGCACATTCCCAAAAGTCTTTGAAAGTGGGCTCATGACCCCCAGCCATACGAGTCTGATAGTTCTTCATTCCATTTGTTTAACTTGATCCAAGTGTGCAAATGGATCTTCATTGCTATCCTTTCCCTTGCCTTGGCCTTTATGATTTAAAAAAAAAATCTATATACTGGGAACTTGCTGGGATTACCTAGCCTAATCTATCTTGCTGGAAACAAATGCTGGGTGCTTGCTATGTATAGGAATCCTACTTAATTTGAAAGTGGGTTATTGTACTTTATTATGCTTTCTATGTCAGTCAGGGAGTGCTACCTCCCTATATGACCCCAGAAAACACACAAAACAAACAAAACTCATACGTTAGTTAAAAAACCAGCTTCTTGGTAATTTTTAGCTCCAAGAAAACGTCCAGCTTGCCTTGAATTCTTCACTAAAGTAATAAACCAATAAAAACATTAAAACTCATGAAATTCATACTCTAGGATTTATCTCATCTGTCTGTTTCTTTCTGTCTCTTGATCTACTTTCTTTCCTATATATAACTTTACTACAAGACTCAATTTTTAATGCCTTGCAACAATTCTTTTTTTAATTCAGTCAACGGTAAAGATTCGTCAACACAATATTCATATTATGTGTAATTGAGATAGCTATGTTTTTGTAGCAAACAAAATAAGTGGTCATTTATTTAATGAGAAGCTTAGTCTCACATTAAAAAAAGTTTAGACTAATAAAAGTTATTGAGCAAGTACTAGTTTATACTAAAAATGTTAAAGATTAAATCTGCCCTGATTAGTTAGTTCTGGAGTTATCCTAAAAAGTTAGGGTAATTCCAGATGTTGTTATAGAGTTCTTAAATCGAGAAGCTTGACTAGATAGAAATAAAATGAAACAAAACAACATAAAAAAGAACAACAACATACATTTGCAAAGAATCTAAATACCTGCCTAGAATCCAACTACTATTTCCCCTAGTTGTTATCGAGTCTTCCTGAGCTTGTGGCCCAGGATTTGTGAAAGACCTTGGCAAGCATAAAACTGGTCGGTGGGAGGAAAGTTCCTACTTGTACCTTCATCTGTCAGTGGTGGTTCTGAGTGTAATACTATGTCTATTAGGAACAATTAATTTTGATTGGTAGTACTTAATATAAACCGGTAATCATTCGTTTCTTTGTTTTATTAGATTCTACTGCTGGTATCAAGAGGAATGTCAATAAATTTAAAAGGTTTTTTTTGTGCTGTATAGATACTAGTGTACTTGATTAATATTTTAGCTTGGTTACAAGGCATCCCCCTATTCCCTGTGATTCTGCCTTTAGGTCAAAATCAAGAAAAAGGCATGTTCTTACTTAAAGGGAGGGATGGGGAACCCAAGAAGTCACTACTGAGCAAAGAATCTGGGTCTGGGTATATATAAGATCAAGATCTCAGACACACATACTATTCTTCTTCAATGCTTCTGCTTGCAGCAGTTCCGATTTTGACAGCAGTGCCACTGTTGAATATATATATATATATACTTACATGAGCCTTGGTTAGAAGAGAATGATGCATCTCAGCACCTTCTTTGGAGTGTGAGGATGATGAAAGACTAGGGAAGAGTTTACGTCAAAAGTATAAAGTAGGAAATCTCCTCACTTTTAGATCTCTATATAACTATCACTTGATCATGGTTAACCATCTACAGTAGATCCTCCCTTTTTAAATATATTAATGAGGGTGTGGTTTTCTTAATAGCACTTTACTTGTCAAAATTGATTTGTCCCCAAAAATCTGCCCAAATAGGATGATTCCACTGTATAGAATTGTGGGTAGCAATCCCTATATTGGTTTGACCCCTATTTTAAAATGGCAGTCCCCCCCCCCCAAAAAAAAAAGGTTTATATCACAGCTAGAACTCACATTAGCAGCTTCTTAGTATCACAAACCGTTGATTTTGACCCCCAAAACACTTTAGGGCATGCCTTGAATCCATCGTGAAGATAGTAAACTGCAATGCCAAAAATCGTTAAACCCGTGATATTTCTTTTCTATCTACTTTTCTTGCCACACATCATTTGTCCATTTGTCATAATTTTACTACTAGATGACTCCACACTGTCCAATGCATACAACTAATCTGCCACAACTAATCTGGGGTTTTTTAAAATATTTTTTTAAATTTAATTTAACTTATCATATCTATGTATAATTATTTCTATTTCCCCCCGCATATATGACTTGGTAAAAGATGTCCATTCATCACAATTTTACTATCAAAATATTCCAACTGATTGCATAAACTGACCCATTTCTAGATACAATTTCTCTACTGAGCCAAAACCCGAAAATCAGTATAGGGTTATATATAAGCATGCTTGTGCACATGCAATTTGGTCTATCTGAGCTGAGTTAGCAAGAAGCTTCATTTCGCGAAGTGATCATTGACACTTGTGGCATTAGTTAGCAGCACAAACCTTCAAAACAGAACAAGTAATTATATACTTATATTGCATGTGTATCAGTTGGTTTCCTCTGAAGCTTATTCTTGTGACAATAGTTAACAACACAGTTCTGAGTCACCAACAGCTGCATATTTTTGTACCAAGGTGTGATCAGTCGGTTTTTCCTCAGAAGTTTACTCATGTGATGAAAGTAAACAGCACAGCCCTTCAACAAAACCAGGAACTATTTATGATGCATCTGTCTACTGATACATGTGTATCTAGTTTAGTAAAAATAACAGTTAGTTCTAGTGTTATACTGAGTTAACTCTTATATAGGTGGCTGCTTGACTAAAATATGAATAGAAACAAGTTTGTACAACAAAATATGGCCAAAAAAGAAATGAAACAAGAATTTATCTTTGTAGACAACATAGATTTACAGGACCCTTTACTTATTGAAGATAATACTACAGTGAAAACAATAGTATAATTAATTAAAAGGGGGACTGAACCATATTTTACAAGTGCTAACAAAATCTTGTGGTTACTGAAGTTCCATAGATTCTGCCCACTTCTCCGTATGAACTTGATGTATATCTCAAAAGATAGATCTCTCTTTCTCTGCTCTCTTTTGAATGTTGTAATGGTGTAACAATGCCAAGGTTACCTGCAGCTGAAGTGAGGTATTTCAAAATCTGCACCCGTAAATTTGCTGCAAGTGTGGCTCCTGATTGGAAAATGTTGTACAGCTGAAATTGGTATCTTTGGCTAGAGGAAACTCTACTCTATGGGATGAGTGTTTTGATTAGGCACTAAAATGTGCTAAGGTGATCAAGCTTGCGGTGAAAATCAATTTTAGAAAATTTATTTTCAGCACCCACACTTGACCATCTATCACTGCCTAATGAAAACACTGATCCTGAAAATAGAGCTTCCTCCTGCCACACATATCAATATCAGTTGGATAGCACTTTCTCATCAGGAGCCACACTTGCAGCAAATTCACTGGTGCAGATTTTTAAGTCCTTCACTTCAGCTGCAGGTAACTTTGGCACGGCAATATTTGAGCTCTATCCTCAAGTGAAGGGTGCAGAATATATGGAGCTCCAAAGTCATAAATGCAAGATTTTGTTATTGTTGTAAAACATGATTTAGTCCCCCCTATTATATTCAAGTGAATGGTTCGATAAGGCTTTAGCTAGAGAATTGTTTTATTTTGTGTGATGGAGTCTGAATATAATTTTCCAGTTGAATATTTTACATTGCCTTTTTTAAATGAATATTAGGTTTCTCTCAAACTTATCTGGAGTTATCTGCTAATGTGGATGGTGCTGTTTGTCCTGGTGTTGACGTCATTTATAATTGCACCACTGATGCAACAGCTGTCAGATGGACTGCTCAACCATATATTAATATGTTTCTTCTAATTCAAATTAGTGATCTGGCATTTGGTAATAGTGGTCCCATCAATATTACACGATTATCACGTGATCCTTTCACAAGCACACTCACCATAACTTACAGTGAAGGTCTTAATTCCACTGAGGTTATCTGTGATGCTCGAAATAGTTTGGTGAAGAGTATTTCATACAGGTTACTAGGTAAGTAATGATTGATATTGTACATTACTTGAATTTGTTTGGGGGTCTTTTTTGCCACGTATATTTTCTAATTTTGTGCAACACATGCCTATACCTATTCCTCATTTAGTAAGTGGATGGGGTCAAGTAAATTGAACATTGTTGAGTATACAATATTCCAACATTGTGGTAAAGAAGGAGAATTGATGGTAGCAAACAATTCTGTATGCACTATAGTAGGAATACATATCCTATTGTACTGCTCTAAAGTAAAGAGTGGGTGATAGAGGGGGGTTAGGGGAAAGGGGTGATAGGATAATGCTGAGAGTAAGAATAAAATGGGGCCTGGAGTAGACTACAAAAATGTGGCATGTACCAAGCTGATACAATTTAAGCAGAGCAAGATCAATACTATCACCATTGTTGACTCTTTGAGGACGACAGACAAAATTTAAAAACCCTTCCATAAGACGGAGAAGAAACTGGCAGATCTGATCAAGTAAGAATCTCAACGAACTCTCAGTTGTCATAATTAAATTACAATGACCTCAATAATTATACTCTCTCGACATTTCGACTAGATGCTCTAGCCTTCATCAGTAATAATGTTTTGGATGTTACATTATTGATGATATTTCAATAATACAGCATTCAAGGCTATGAGTCCTTTTCACTTTCCACTGCTTCTTGGTATAAGCTTGTCCTGCAGGTAAGTGGGACCAATATTACCTGTACACTGTAAAGATAATATCTATAGTGATTATACTTCCCTTTATTGTTCATATATACAAGTAGTCACTTGAAGCTAAAGCAGTTACACCTCCATTCTCTGCTTGGTTGTTCCTCTCCCAGTCAGTTCAACTTCCAATAGCAATTTTCCATACTTCATAGCTCCAAGTTCTCTGCAACACCATCTGAACTCCACTTCTACTGCATGCTGCTATCTTCATATACATTTTTTTTTTGTTAAAAGTCTATTCACTCTTTCAATCTCCCACATAAGTGTCTATCCAAGAATAGTCCACAATATTTAATCTGCCTGTAATAATGTAGAATAGGCTGCTTGATGGATCTGGTAGATGAACGCTTTAGGGGACAGGGCTCCAAAAATTAAGGGCTGAGGGCATTGGTCAATAAGGGAGCTGATTGTCATCATTCTAGTTTGAAAAGATAATAGTCACAGATTCATGACAGGTTTCATCTTTGTGATCACAAAGAAGAAACCTGTCATGAATCTGTGACTATCACATTTTCAAGAAGAAACCTTTCAGAATTTGTGACTATCATCTTTTCAAACTAGAATGATGACAATCACCTCCCTTATTGACCATGTTTTGACCAATATGCTTTGATTTCTTCAGGGCGAGTGAAATGACACACTAGGAAAGATATTTAGGAACTACTTGTCTAAAGAAGTAACATTAGGTGCACATGATCCATGATGTGTCTGATTGCTAAAGTGTAGAAGCATGGCAATATATCAGACAGGTAATGATGAATGTAGTTTCATGTAGATAGTCGTAATAGTTTAGATCCAGTAACCAAGTAGTTCCAGGCTATTTAAGGATGGGAGACTTAAAAGTCAAACATGTTAAAAGTTTTCTAAGACATGCAATTTTTTCATGCACCCTATGAATATTTTGTTACCGAGCTTTTTTATGAGTGGTTAGGTACAATATTGGATGAATGACAGGATAATTAGTTTTCACTTTACAAAGCTCTCTTCATGATCAGAACATCAATAGGGTTCAAACTTGTTTTGTGGGTAGCTCTAGTACCCTATTACAAAATAAAACTACAACTGAAGTGGTACCGATTTAATGTCAATTTTCTAATACGCTGACTATAATTGTTGGAAGAGTCACCCTCTTCAAAGTCATAGAACATCCTATATGTTGCTGTGGTCAAAAGTGTTTCATTTTATAGGCAAAGATAACAAAATTTTTCTTTGCTACTGATAAAACAGGATTTCTATACTTTGCTGCTTATTTGGTAAGCAATAGAATAACATTTGCTTTAGTTACTTTGCCCACAGTAATTTGTGGCCGAGTGTTGTTGTTGTTGTTGTTAATGTGTGCAACTGTTTCTGCATTCTTAGAGGAGGCTATAAATGAATCTCTACCAAGGGGCTGGAAAAGAAAACACATGATATGATATACTTAACTTGTGTGTAATACAAGAAGAAGAGTAAGTGAGAAAATGTATAATGCTTTTGCTGGGTTCAAGAAGCTTGGCATTTATATTAATTACCACAGCTGACTGATTGGCTTGTTGTAATATATAGAGAAACAACAACAACAAAAATAGAAACAAGATTTATTTAAAAACAAAACTATTTTGGGGTAAAAAAAAAAGTGTATCCATGTAGATCATGGACCCTTTGCCATTTAAAATCTTGTATGTCATTAATAATGCTTATTTGAAAAAGCATCATAACAGGTAAAGGATACCTAATGCTGTATGGATATACACTTGTTTCCTTGTTCTTTTTACAAGCTAATCATATTTTGTTGATCACTTTGCACCTTTGTATAAACCCTCCTCCCTAGCACCAGCTTTCAGTGAAATAGGTCGTATTTCAAATTGTCCCAAGTTTTGTTGCTTCCATATGGCATAATCCTGGAATTACATCATGATGACACCATCAATACTGTACAGATCAGTACTGGATTAGGGCTTCAGCTAGGGTTAGGGAGAGCAATGACTGGAGTTAGGACACTGCAGTGCTAGGGCTGCAGCAATGGTTAGAGCAATGCTGTAAACAATGTTTATGATGTCATCATGATAACATAATGCTAGGATTCTTGTTACATTCCTATGCTCCATTTTCCCCCAACCCCCGCCTTTTCCGGGTGAGAATTGTTTTTCAATTTATTAAGACCATTTTTATTGAGACTACTACATATTGTTTCTTTGTCCAGCTACTCCTCCAGTCGTGTCTGCTGTGAACAGTGCTAATGTTATTTATAAAGCCAACACCTTGAGACTGACTCTGCAGTTCACCATCACTAATGGGAGAGGAACTCCCACTCTGGAGGCCTCACCTTCTGCTGTGTCTCTAGGTTATCTGCAGAACACCAGTTTTTCTACCTTCAGTGCTGCCATTACTCTCCTTTACAACACTAACTACACACTCACCATCATAACCAGCAACTGTGTAGGGCAGGGGAGGCAGCACATCAACTTCTTGATAGGTACATTTCACACATCACAGTAACAATCAAATTAAATGTGTACAGAATATTTAGGACCCATGCAGTAGCTAGGGCAATGTGTTTGAGCTAACGATGCTAAGATTATAGAGAAAGCTTGGCAAAGTTCTTCAGTTTGTCACACAATGCCTTGCATTCATTTACATATATAATGTGTGTGAGTGTGTATGAGGAATCTGGATGTATGTGACTACCTCGCAAGTGAACATGTGGCTACCTCAGTGCACATAGAGGTCATGCATGACATGACATATATACTAAGTTCAGAAATAGCTATCAGGTATGAGGTGAGAATCATTTTCCCATGTGACTTGCTCTCTGTTAGAATGGTGTACAAGTTGCAGTAGCAACAAATTGCTGCTTCAATAAGTAGGGTGTGACTTATAATCACAAATTATTATTGCTAGGTTGATCGAACCTAACAATAGGCATGGTTACAACAAGCCTGTGGAATTATTCTGAAGCTGCATTAATAGGATATTTGTATCTTTGGCTACAACCAGCAAGAAGGGTATGAGCTGCTTTTTCTTTTGTGGAAATCAAAGCCAGAGAATCTTTATGCTACCATAAGTTCAGCAGTAGCTTAGAGCCTTAGACTATGATGGGAATGTATTTTCATAAAATAAAAGGTATGAACAATGGACTATAATCTAAGCAGATTTGACTTATATGCTGTCAATTAAAGTGCCATATAGCAGATCATTTCCATGGGGGAACCTTTTCATTGATATCAATAATCAAACAAATTTGTGGGGATTTACTCGTGGTTTTATAATGAACTTGCATGCAGGTTTGATAACTGCACTTTTTTTCAATTGGGACTGGAAAAAACACATAGCAATGGCGAATTCTTTCGAAGTCAAGTCTGTGGTTCGAGGCTATGAACCTATTCAGTCCAAACTTTGTTTAGCATTTAAAAACTTCTCAGGAAAGGTTTTAAGCAAATATATATTGGTTTTGAACTCTTGAAATGAAGAAAGTAGCTCTATTTATGATCATAGACAACCATTTTGTTTAGAGAAATGACAACGCATGCTTTTTTCATGATCCCAACAATACACACTACGCAACACAGTGACATTATTAACAACTATCTACAAAAAATAGTTAAAATTATTATTCTGAAATCACCTCCGCAACCAAAACAAAAACTGTGTAGTCCCATTATCCTCAATAACTAGCCATGGAATATAGCAAACACGGCAGTGCTCTGGAAAAGCTACTTGCAGTAAGAGGACAAGAAAAGAAAAATCCCCTTCATCCACGAGATCCTCGACAAGTAATGGTACATTTATATAATATTAGAGTAGCAGCCTAGGGTGGCAATCAGGAGAAGCTGCACACAGCCATAGGAGAAGAGAAGGGGTTGCTATGATTACTTTCTGCTGCCATCAAATACTTTAAGGATTCTGTTTATTTGTTTTTCAACATTTCAACCAAAACACTTTGGTAAGAATTATTATTACTATGCACCTTTGTAGCACACTGCTTAGTGCCTAATTATGGGGACAACTATATACTGGGTTACTAGGCCCATCTTCATGGGGTGTCCAGACTGGCTAGCTAGGCCTGCTTAATGGGGTGCTCAGCTACTAGTTTCCTAGGACCTGGGATCCCAGCTACTGGGTGCTTATACCCTACTTTATGTGGAGCCAAATTACCGTGTTATGGGGAAAATAGCTCATTTTAGACCCAGTTTGTTGGCATTTCCAACACCTTGTAAATAGTTTTTGCTTCATATCGGGTACCTTTAAGTTTGTATTTTGAATTTTGGAATGCAACTGTGATCAGTACTTGGCATCAACACTAGGTTAACCCTTCTATATATATATTATGTTTTTAAACTGGTGTGGCATCCAGAAAAATTAGCTTTAACAACAACATATGATCTGTTATAATCCTTTTTTGGTCCTATATAGCAACACTGGACATATAGAAATGTCAAGAGCTGATTCAGACAAAACTTTGTGTGATGTTTAAGACCACCCAAAGTAACCATTTTCTTGATTTGGCCAAAAAATAATAAATAGACCTTTTTGCAGTCTTTTAGCCATCCTGTAAGTTGGATTATCATCACTTTTTACTTGAATACACTAGATATCAGGTATATAGAAGTAACACGTAGCTTTACAGGTGGTCTTTGCTTTAAAGAATGGAGGAAATGGTCATTTTAGGATTTCTTTTCTACCATGTAAGATTTGCACATGTCATGACCTGGACTGTGCATTATAAAATCTACTGTGCCAATATTTTATGTCGCTTCTCTCTCTTTTTTTTTGTTCAGGCAATGCCGGGTAACCCTGTTAGTATATACTATATATAGAATTCACTCTAATTGTCAAGCATGTTCTATTGCTATACATGCACATGGCAATGAAGCTTCTTCTATGGTACATATAATTATAGTGAACTGCTCCATTCCAAATATGGCTGCTGATGTGAGAGTGTGGCCCTTCGCTGACACCACTGAAGGAGCTACTATTACATACAGCTGTTCAGATGGGTACTGGCCTCAAACTAACCACACATCTCTGTGCACACAAGTTGGCAGTGATGGATTGTGGATGCCTGACCCAGCACTAAATTGTTCAAGTAGGTGTAATCTTGACACTGTTGTATCTATTTTGTTATAATTAATTATTATATGTTAGTTGTGTGCAGTGTCCCACCCTCTCTTCTGGCTGTTCCAGTGCAAGCTAATGATAGTCGTGCGTATATGGAAGGAGATGTGGTCAACTTTCAGTGTTTGTCTGGCTCGAGTCCTGCAGATGTAATGACTGCTACATGCATTATGGAAGGAAATTGGAATCCTGATCCACAACTGCTGAACTGCTCCAGAGCAACTAATGAAGCTACAATTTCTACTCAAGGTAATGAATGTAATTACTTTAAAGTTGGTTCACAATGCCATCAATTCTGGTATATCAGTATCTGCACGTATGCACTAAGCAATTATAACTCATTGTTCATAGAAGAGTCTTCATTTGTGAGTAGAGGCGATTCTGGAAATTTGAAAGTGATTAGGCCAGGAAGTGGGTGTGGTCGGTGTGGCTTTACTTTAATTGCACACACAATTACTGACATAATATTACTGCAGAGAATGAAGTTATTAAATTCTTGTCTACGCCAACCTTACCTACAAATTTATCAAATTATTTCCTCGATTATGCTCATGTTCTGAGCTTCCTAGCTGGGCTTACTTTTTGAGGGAATACTCTGATCGAGGAAATATGATAAGTATATTTGTGAAATCCTTGTGAACACCAGTCTTTTTTGTGATATAGAGCACACAGACACTTTCGCTTGACGTCATTTACTGCTGTTCATAACTAGGCGGTGTAAATAGCACTAATATGTACATGCACCTCCTACTGACCACACGCATAAAATTAATAATTTGATAATTGTTTTAGTGCTCTGGGATAAGAGTATTTTAGATTTTTAAAATTCACGACCTTCAGACATTATGTTAAAAAGGGACAGTTTATATTCTTAATAATATTTATTACAACTTTTTTCTGTAGACCCCCCCAAGTCGAGGGTCAATCAGTTAATGAATATCTTTCATGTATACTAACTCTCAACATCGAAATGGTAGATGTGTTCTATCATCAAATATATCAATAATTATCATACCTCCAAACCATCCGGGAATATCCCTCAAAACCATCATTTTCCTGGCATTGCAGGTAAAACAAATACTTTTTGGAAGTAGAATCAAACTCTCTACAAGTAAAATGGCATCTTTCCATGGTGAGTGTCGCTTCAAACAGCAAAGCAGTCCTCTTGGCATTCCAAGATTCAAAAAGCATTTCCACATAGGATAGCAAGTACCAGTCTGAGCAATCTTACAAGCACCACATGAAGCCTAGCAGCAAGGGAGAAACCTACAGATTCTGGTTTGCAACATAGATTTTCCAGTTGCTTAGTCAGGCAAGGAGTGCAACCACTTGCAGACTTTGTAAGGCTAGTACTACTAGTACTTCTAGTACTTCTAGTGATGATGGTGTTGAGTAACTATAGCATAGTGATCATTGTTATCATTACCAAGCCAAAAATAACCTTCATTTTGTTTGATCCAGCGACCGACAGATACATATATTGAAAATTTATTATGTGTATTTAAATATTTGACTTTGTAATTTTTTGTCTGTTGCACTTCCTTTTCCAATCTCTATTTTGTGTGCAATTTTTTTTTGTTTTTAAGAGCTTGAAATATTTCAGCTCTCCACATGATGCCACATGATGCCAGGCATTCACTTCTAGTGAAACATCATTAAGGTGAACTGGCAGAGCATCTTAAAATAAAGAAGTGTCTTAGTGCAACGTATTCTGTAGTTTAATATACAAACCATATTCTAATTAAATCTAGACACAATTAATAGTGATCACTTCTTCTGTTCACTTAGGTCGACCCAGCAACAAACCTATCATTGCTACTATTGCTGGCGTGATTGGCTGCCTAATGGTGCTCGCTCTGATGTTATGCATCATAATCACACTCACAGTGTTGAGAAGGCGTGTAGGTGAGTCATGTGGAAATAGTCAAGTATTGTGTAGAGTTTATATCTGTTGATATATTTAATATTGCAGGTGTGGGTACTGTTAGGTGAGTTGCATGTTGTACCTACCACACTTATTACTGTTCATTTTGATCTGAGGTGTTTATATACACGTATTGTAGAAATATTATACATTATTTAAGCAGTACTTCCACTAGTGTGTGGATGAAAAGTTGTTGGATATTCTGCAAGGAAACTTAATGTTGAGCTCTTGAGAATCACTACTTTACACTTCACATTATTAATTACTAATCAACACCATATACAACTCCCTAATAATAGACAAACATCATAATATAATACCACATCATCCTCTAGGTCAAATTGAATTTCTCTTGTACATTATTTTATGCTATATATATACCATAGTTCAGTTGCATGGTTGTAACCGTGTCTGAGAATTAGATGAAGTTGTAGGGCAGCAGTTGTAGAGTATCAACCACCTGGGCATTAATTGAGTATTTTAGTCTCCTAGCTGAGTCCCAGAGTCAGTCTTCTATCAAATTTGACCCCCACTAAGACTATGGTGATAATTGGTTCCAGTCAAGCAGTTAGTTGGAAGTTGTTAATATGAGCGGTACTACTCGAATAGAGCGTCAGTCTCCAAATACGAGTTTCTATTCTCTATCAATTCCAGTGAGTCATCCCATATTTGAAGTGAAGTTTTAAAGCACCGGTTGAGCATGAGCATACAGAGTTCCAGTTTCTGTTGACTGCAGTCAAACTTCAAATCCCAACGTAAACTTTCTAGTTGGTCTTTACAAAAGCTTGTTCATTCATCACACATTCCGATCTGCAAGTAGATGGTGCTGCATAAAATGGAAAGTGTTGTTCTCTGAAATGCACGGCTGTCTGGCCTCTACTCTGATTGTTTGATTTCCCCCGTTATTGTATGCTTTATGTTGCACCATAAGTGTGTAGTATAAAGTAAACCTACGACAATGGTGAGAACAAACTGATATCATTCAAGGACTACAAAACAATCATTTGCATAATGTTAGTGAGGATCACAAACGTCCAACAAAACGATGGAAAAAGTCCCCTTGTAGATAAAGTGGAGCAATCCACTGTTCCTGGGAGCTTGCACTACTAGCTATGTGCTTATTGTCAATAGCTCCTGTGATTAGCAAAACATATCTTTGACCATATATATACAGTGATGCAATCGAAAGTTTCAGAACGTAAATAAAATAAAGTTTGGAGTAAGCTCACAAAAGTTACACAAAACGATGTCATGCTATTTCTAAACTTCAGCAAAGAATCCAGTGGGGGGAATCCAGAAGGTTCCAGAAACAGCAGTAAAAGCCTGGACGAAACCATTTGTGGCTGCTGCTGCAATTGCCAGCAAAAATTTTAGATTAGCCTATCTCCTGAAATGGTATTAATCCACCTCTATTATGATGTGCTTTAATTAGAGTATAAACTCATTTGTAATGCCCACTATATTCTTTCTTAAGGTGAATGCTAAGCATCCATCGATGCTTAGCACTTAGACTACTGCAAGGCAAAATATAAGCATTCCTGATTGTCATCCCAAACTCTCCACAACTCAATGCATCCATCGCCACATATATTCAGCAAGCCTCCAGAGCATCCTTACACTAGGAACTATCTTTATGCTAGACATCTTTCAACGGCTCTTTTTATAACACACAAAACTGAAGTTTGTGATGATCCAGTTGCCACTGTGGAGGAAGTGACGTTCCTTGTATCACTAAATGATCAAGGATGCTGTAATAGATGCTGGGATCATGACTGCAATATCTTAAAATTATTGTGTGTGTGTGTTGTTGTCTTTCCTTTTGTTGTGTTTCATTAGGCACACGCCTTCTAACAGAAGTGCTGCAGAGGTACATATCCAAGGCACTAGGCCACGATGTCGCCCAGGGTTGTTACACATGTACACCATATTTGTATTGGTTTAGATAGCTACTGTCCATGTGTACACTTTCACTTTCAGAAACTGCGACAAATTTCTTATCATTCACAGTACCTCTATCCTTTTAAATTCTATTATTGCAGCCTTTTAGTACCTTTTAGTACCTTTTAGTAACTTATGCTAGGTATAATATGATTTTTCCCCTTTAATCACCGGTTCACAGATAACTGACTATGTCGTTGCATCCCACATTGGTACCAGCCACAGTGAATCTTCAACAAGGATGCACTCCATGGTACGTTTTTTCTATTAGAAGTAGTCCGTGACAAGCTATTCTAATGCAACTGCAGTATCTAAATGAAGGGCTGTCCACTTTATCACTGGAAGATGAAGCCTGAATAAAGATGATTTCCCATAGAAGTGTATTGATGACACATAAATATTTCTAACTCGAGTCTATTTTGGTCCTTAGTGAATAACATTTGAAAACTCTTTATTTGCTCAGTCTTTTCAACGATCAGTTTTTCCCCTTCCAATTCTGCCCTTTTCTCAGGGGTCAAGTCCAGTCTTGTGTAATGAAAATGGCTAATAGCTGTGGGTACTCTGATAGCATCACAAATTGCAAGTGTTCATGCCATGGATAGGGTGCAAAACATTTTGTATGTTGTTATTATTATTTTCTTTACTCTGTGCGCCATAGTTGATTGCAACACCACTATACAGATACTGTAAAATCGGGCTGTTTAGCACTCGGGATTATTAGCTGTTAGGCACTGCTTTCATCGTCATTCCAAATCGTCTCTGTTAAGTAGAGTTCCATGATGTAGCACTTGTTTTGAAGTATCGGCTCTATGCATGCATATCAAAGGCAAACTTTGAAGAACACGTGAGAGACTAACCCTGCTCATCCTTGCAATCTATCTGGGGGAAAGTTTGAGAGAGAGATAGTGCACTGCAACTCATGGTTGAAGCAGTGCAGCAGACTGTAGCTCGAGATGGTTCTTTCTCCTCTGGCTCATATAGCAGCTTCTCCTTTTTCTGCCACGCCTAAATATGTTGGTATGCATTATTTAGAAAATATTTTGCTAGCAACTATTTATTGATTGGCACTGGCATACATGGGGAAGGCTAAACAACCAGGCTTTACAATTACATTGGAAAGCACACAGAATGGGCTACCCTTTGAGACAAAACTATTGAAACTGAATGGAGCAGTTAATATATATATATATTTAACAAAAAATATGCTATTGTATTACATTAAAATACTTTTCCTACTGCATCTTTCTCTGGAAGAGTCATCCGGACATTGTGTCCCTTTCTTCTTTAGCATTGATTGACCTATTATTAATTTTTAGGTTTTACTGAGGGCTGACTATGATGTTATATCCCACATTGGTACCAACCGCAATGAGTCTTCAACAAAGACAAGTGCCTCCGTGGATGACTATGATGTTACATCCCACACTGGTGGCAGCCGCAATGAGTCTTCAACAAACACAGGTGCCTCCCTGGGTGACTATGATGTTATATCCCACACTCGTACCAGCTGCAATAAGCCTTCAACAAGGACAGATGCCTCTGTGGTACGTCTTTACTCACTATACATTCCAAGAACTGTGCGACAGATTGACAAATTTCATCAAATGAACTGCCACTTAGCCACTGCCACAAACATTTTATACAACCAATTATACTCATGGCATATTTATGTATACCTACTGCGAAAGTTAATGCAAGTTCACCTAAGTAGAACTGATAACTTGAAGAATTTATGAACAACCAAGTTCTGACAGCATTTTGGATTGGGTTGAAGGAGATTCTTGTCTAGTTCAAGGGCTATGGTTTACATCAGCAGTTCATACAGGCTTGTTTACTGGTGGGTAAGGGAAGGTCAGTGATTCATACAGGCTTGTTTGCTGGTGGGTAAGGGAAGCTCAGCAGGCTTGTTTACTGGTGGGTAAGGGAAGGTCAGTGGTTCATACAGGCTTGTTTGCTGGTGGGTAAGGGAAGGTCAGTGGTTCATACAGGCTTGTTTGCTGGTGGGTAAGGGAAGGTCAGTGGTTCATACAGGCTTGTTTACTGGTGGGTAAGGGAGGGTCAGTGGTTCATACAGGCTTGTTTGCTGGTGGGTAAGGGAAGGTCAGTGGTTCATACAGGCTTATTTGCTGGTGGGTAAGGGAAGGTCAGTGGTCCATACAGGCTTGTTTGCTGGTGGGCATGGGAATGTTTGGTGTGCCCGAAGGTACTTTCTTGGTCAATCCACTTCCACCAAAATAGTGATCAGAGATTAGGATGCTCCATTTGAAGAAATCTTGAAAGACAATTACATGCTAATAATAATTGATTGCTTACCTGTCCTTTGTTTATGTTGTTGTTTTGGGGGTGGGATTTCTGTTAGGAGGGAGATCCCCTTCCCCCTTTCCTGTATATTTGCATGTATATATATATATATATATTGATATCATACATGTTAGTCTAGTAAAGTTGATGTTAAGAGTGATCACACTCAAATATCTTTCCAGCTGCATATCTTTCCAGAAGAATCATCTAGAAACACTGTTCTTTATTTTTTGATCAGTATTGATGTATAATGTGTAAATATGGATTAATATTAGGGATTGCTGATGGCTGCTACAACTCATGATGGTTCCAGCCACAAGGAGTCTTCAGCAAACACAGATGCTACTGAGGTACGTTTTTATTATGTGACACAGTTACTATATATAGTAGCAACCAAATTAATAACCACTTTTTCCCCACCATCTCTTTCTTTGCACAAACATTTTACACTATACTAATATTTACCTTGGCGCGTGTGTGTGCATGTTGTGTGTGTATGTTCCTCTTCTTTGTCATCAATGGCCTCCCACACAGCAGAGGCAGAGGATGGGACTAGGTGGGATAGGCAACCGTGGGAAGGACATGGGCAGGATTTTGGGCCCATAGACTATACTCCCTGACCATGTCACATCCCAAAGCTTTAAAGTGGTCATAAAGGCCAAACTAGACACAGGATTGGCACTGTAATATCTTATCTCAGCACTTTCTGTTTATGTCTTCAATGGGCACCAAAGATAGGGATCAGCTAGTCAATATGTGTCTTCAAAGGGCACTCAAGGAATAATGTGCTTCACTTATGAAGGTACTGCACTTCACTTACATGTGAAGTGGCTGTGGGTGTGAGTAAGTGTGGCCTACTGGTGCCACGCACCTCTATGGGAGTGTGCTAATGTACTCAAACTCACCTTATTCGGACAGCTTGGGGCTGAGCACTGTCCATAACTAAGAAATGCCGCATCTGGGAACACCCCAGTGTTGATGATTTGCATGTATACATATATAGTAGCTAACTACCTGCACTTACATCTACTGCATCTGGGAACACCCCAGTGTTGATGACTTGCATGTCTACATATATAGTAGCTAACTACCTGCACTTACATCTACTGCATCTGGGAACACCCCAGTGTTGATGATCTGTATGTCTACATATATAGTAGCTAACTACCTGCACTTACATATACTGCACATGGGAACACCCCAGTGTTGATGATCTGCATGCTTACATATAACTACCTGTTCTTATATCTACTGCATCTGGGAACACCCCAGTGTTGATGATTTGCATGTCTACATATATAGTAGCTAACTACCTGTTCTTATATCTACTGCACATGGACACAGACTGAGCTCAACAAGCCTTCAGTTCTTAAAAAAAAAAATTATGGAGTTTTTCCTCAGTGATTCCTGTCTCATCCAAGCTGCAATGTTGCACCATTTTTTCACGAGAAGAAGATTTCAAGCAATAGCTGAGATATTTATAGGGCATTGAAAGCCTTCTCTGGATGTGACTGACCGATTTCCTTGGCCTTCTCCCTTTCACTCTCATCATTACTGTTGCAGGAAGTCTTCTGTGGTGTTCTATTCTCAGACAGTTGTAAGCTATAAACAAGAATCTAGCTAGAATCTAAGCACGAATTGTTCTCTCTCAACAAGAAAGTAGATTGTACTGTCAAAACAAGTCACGCTTCCACGAGCTCGAGGACCACATGTTCTACATGTGACGTGAGTGTGCAATGCGCAGGTACTCAATAGACTGACGTGCCTGGATATGGGCCGTCCGGATGATGGGAATTTGAGTGTACCTATCTATGTTGACCTATCATTTTTAAATGGAGGATTGTTAACCCCTCGGCTACAATTCAATTGTAACTTTGAAGAGCCATGTCTGTGCCAGTTCTTCTTGTTGAGTTAAAGGCTGGTTCACAACTCAGCAGTGGCCGAGTGGAGCATTGCGTTGCATTCCATTATGTCCTTATGTTTCGTTCCACCATGTTGTGAACCAGTCAACACAAGAAGAACGCAATGGGCACACTCGATTAGAAAAAAGTTATTTTCCAGTATTAGCATGCAGCATCAGACCAATCAGAATGCTAAAATCTAGCACATGGTCAACTGCACCCACCAGTAGTTTAGCTAGGAGATAGCGATTGATGAAGAGAAGTCGATTGAGTTGACGAGAAGCTACTCTTGTTTGTGGCAAGTCTTTTGCAAAAACGTAGATGTAAGAGCCATAGGAAAATGGCTGGAAGTTGTTTGCATGCAAGGTCATAATGCCCTAGCTATAACTATACTACTATAACTAGTGTTAGCTAGTGTTAGTTGCCAGCTATAGATCACCAACACTTTTCTCTTTCTTCACCTCCTAGCCAAAAACATTATCAAAAGCATCTCTTCTTCGCTGCTGTCGCTGTCTATTCTAGTAAGCTAGTAGTGAAGGCGGCGCAAGTGGAATGCATTGTATTGTGAACAAGCAATGCAGCGCAATGTAAGCAGAACACAATGCCCACTCAGTCACCGTCATGTTGCTAATTTTGAGTAGTGGTTTTGTGGCTGTGGTTTAATGGTTAACTTCAGCTGAAGCCACAAAGCCAAAGTGCTGGTAAGGGGGTCAGTTGCATTTTATTTATTTTTACTTATGGAAAAATCAATTTCCACCCGCGTGCTTGACCACGTACTTACATTTTAACGCCTAATGAAAACGCCTAATGAAAACAGTCATTGAATAGCCTAGGGCTTCCGTACCAATTTCTCTTTAGCACTTAACAATCTGGAGTTATTTATGCGGAGGTTTCAGGCATTCAGGTTTTGAGGCCCACCACTTTAGGTCTAGTAACTTGCCTATAGTTATACCTATGAAACATATTTTAGTATCAAAAGAGAGCACACAGAGAGACCTATCTTTTGAGCTATATATCAAGTCCATACCATGAAGTTTGCAGAATCTACGGAGCTCTAAAGTTGTAAACGTAAGTTTTAAAAATAAATTAAAAATGCAACTGTCCCCCCTGAAGTTTGATGCATAGGATGTCCATGGTTGCATTTTCTAACTCAACATGCCTCAACATGCCAGGCTCCAAACCAAATGCAACAAGCCATACACACACCCAAAGTATTAAGTAGCAACCCTCATCCAGGGGCTAGCAACCCTCATCCAGGGGCTAGTAACCTTCGTAGGGGCTAGCAACCCTCGTCCAGGGGCTAGCAACCCTCGTCCAGGGGCTGGCAACCTTCGTAGGAGCTAGCAACCCTCATCCAGCAGTGTACAGGGTAGGTGGGACAAGGTTGGTGGCCAGCTGAGTATTAAACGTTCCTTGAGCTGAATATGAATCTATACCAGGCTGCAGGTAATGCATCTCTGTGCTTATGAGTCAGGCCTCTAGCTGAGCATGTAACTGAATGAGATGGGCAGCAAGTTCAGTATGTAATAGCTGGGCACCAAATGGCAAGCCAAGTATCAACCTAATGTGCTAAACAGCACGACATTCATGCACTTCAGACACAGCCAGTGAGCCCATGCATGTACCTAATGCACCAGCCACTAGCTGTGTGGATACCTAATGCACCAGCCAAGAGGCCATGTGGATACCTAATGCACCAGCCACTAACTATGTGGATACCTAATGCACCAGCCACTAGCCGTGTGGATACCTAATGCACCAGCCACTAGCCGTGTGGATACCTAATGCACCAGCCACTAGACGTGTGGATACCTAATTCACCAGCCACTAGCAGTGTGGATACACCAGCCACTAGCCGTGTGGATACCTAATGCACCAGCCACTAGCCGTGTGGATACCTAATACACCAGCCACTAGCCATGTGGATACCTAATGCACCAGCCACCAGCCGTGTGGATACCTAATGCACCAGCCACCAGCCGTGTGGATACCTAATGTACCAGCCACCAGCCGTGTGGATACCTAATGCACCAGCCACTAGCAGTGTGGATACCTAATGCACCAGCCACCAGCCGTGTGGATACCTAATGCAAGGAACGTATACAATTATCAGCACTTCCTCATGTCACAATCCAAACATTACATCATCAATCATGATGACATCAATAATGTACATATCAGTTACTGTATTGGGCCCTCAGCTATGCTAGGGCTAGGACAATAGCTAGAACAATGTAATGTTAGGGTGTTGTCCCCCAGGGCATCAGGCAAAAACATGTTTTTTGTTTGTTTATTGCTTTTGTTCTCCTCCACACTGAACTCTCAGTTGACATAATAACATTACACAATAACCTTCTAAATAATCAACTTGAAATTGTGCTCTCTCGACATTTTAACAAGATGCTCTAGCTTTCTGCTGATATGTGAAATGGTTCCTATTTCTCAAATTCTCAATCTTTTATTCCTTGCTTAAACTAAACAATAAACTTATATTTATAATTTTAAGACTAAGAGATTAAAAGCCTCTCCAAACTATGCCTCCCGCAGAAGTGCATCCGGTCCTGAACCACTTGAGTTCAAATCAAAGTGCATGGTGGTGTCCAAACCAGTGTTTCAATAAACAACACATAGTCAGCAAATATATATTTATAAATATTGGTTTTCTCTTCTTGTTGGATGAGCTACCTACAGACCCGAAGGAGACCTGTGCTGAAGAACAGAAAGAAGATAGAGCTGAGGAGAAGGTTAAAGGATGAAGGATGATGGTCCATGAACCCCACAAGGAAAAAAGATGAGAAGGCATTGCTAGCTATAACAATAGCCACAGTGTAGGTTGGTCCACATCTAGCCAGTTTATGTGTTACAGTTTCTAGTAAATAATACCCGACTAGCGCTCAAGTCTCCTCCAAGAGACCTGCAGCATAACGTGGGGAAGTTTTATTTAATGCACACTTGCATAATTATTTTAACACCTGTTTTTAATCTCTGAATCCCTTTGAATCAATTCTAACCACCTTGATGCACATTCGGATACGTGTAACCATGTCAACCACAACCATTTAGATGACCCTTTACCATTTTGAGTCCTGTACACCTATGGTGATGCTTGTTGTGGTCAACATGGATGCATAGCCCTTATTTATTTTTTTAAAACTATTTGATAAAACATCTTTGTTGTTGTCCAGTGGGTACCTGGAATTATAAAGACTGGCAGATTGCTGTCTCTCTCTCCATATATTTGTACACACACACACACACACACACACACACACGTGATGTGCAAGTGCATCCACATTTAATCAAAAGTGCTGGCCCTCCTACAGTAGGTCCTGGATTTGTTACCTCTGCCTCCTGTCTTCTTGCCCCACACTTTCCCTCCTCTCCACCTTCCACTCACACTCCCTCCCCTCCTCTCCCCCTCCTCTCCACCTTCCACTCACACTCCTCTCCCCTCCTCTCCCCCTCCTCTCCACCTTCCACTCACACTCCTCTCCCCCTCCTCTCCACCTTCCACTCACATTCCTCTCCCCCTCCTCTCCACCTTCCACTCACACACCTCTCCCCCCCTCTCCCCCTCCTCTCCACCTTCCACTCACACTCCTCTCCCCTCCTCTCCCCCTCCTCTCCACCTTCCACTCACACTCCTCTCCCCCTCCTCTCCACCTTCCACTCACACTCCTCTCCACCTTCCACTCACACTCCTCTCCCCCTCCTCTCCACCTTCCACTCACACTCCTCTCCCCCCCACCCCCACCCACTTTCCAGCAATGATCTATTGATTACCATATGCCAAACAAACATGTAGTTGACATAACTGTGTGTTAAAATTGTTTATCAATGCATATTCTATAGTCCAGTTTACATTGGGGGTGGGGAGGTTCTGCAGTGAATCATTTTTTGGTTTCAATTCTTGATTAAATAAATAAAGTTTACAGAGGCAAGAGTTTCTATGGCCATGAGTGTAGCAAAATAAACTTTACCAGAGCAGAGTTACACGTCATGTGATCCATGCCAAATTCCAGATGCATTACCTCCCCTATTGTGTTTTCAGTGTATAAGCTTTAAAAATGGCACTAACTATTATTATTATTATTATTATTACTATTATTATTATTTATTTTTTTATTTTTTTTCTATTTTTTATTTTTTTTTATTTTAAATATATATATATGTATAGGTACAATCTAAATAATGTCCATCAATCCCATCTGCTGTCCCATTGTCCCCAAAACAGAACTTGCATTTCCCCTCTGAATTGCGACAGAGATCCTCTGTAGCAGGTACTGAAATGAGTCGCTATCTTCAGTGGCTGTCTTGAGGCGACGTCCAAGTTCTCGTATAAAGACCTTTGTTTTGGGGCCAAAAACACCACAGGTCTCCACTGCCACTGGCATGAACAGGTAGGATGAGTCTAGGTTGCAGTACTTTGACATCTTCATATCCTCTGCTTTTGCTGCTACTGCACCGAGTTTGTTTACCGCCAGCCTGATATTTGAAGCCGCAAAAGTGTCTGCACATGTAGCATCCCAGACCAGGAGCTTCCCTCTTGACCATGGAACAATGGACATGCCATCAGGTCTCTTCCCGTCTGATCTCATTAGGCCCGAGGGTTCAAGGCGGGAAGGGATCTTAGCAGAAACCAGTGATCTATGTATTACATCATTGATGGCAGCGTGTCGAGAGTGCCTGCTCTGACTCATTTTGCAACTAAGCCCATGGGTAGCCAGATGGTCCACGGCATCTCCACAATGTTCACATTGATGGGGTTGACATAATGAGGCTCCAAGTCTGAGGCCTATGGCAATGCGGATGGAGTCATCAGACATTCTCAAACCCAGAGAGGAGACAGGCAAGGCATTTAACCATGCACCAGACTCTGTAGCAGAGGTGGCAATGAGGCGAGCTCTGGACTGAGCATCAGGAGCTTCAGCAAGTAGGAAATCTGCTCTGGCTTGTACTCTTGGATGGTCCCACACTTTCTGATGATGTGAGGCAGGAGGGAGAGGGCTTATTATTATTATTATTATTATTATTATTATTATTATTATTATTATTATTATTATTATTATTATTATTATTATTATTATTATTATTATTATTATTATTATTATTATTATTATTATTATTATTATTATTATTATTATTATTATTATTATTATTATTATTATTATTATTATTATTATTATTATTATTATTATTATTATTATTATTATTATTATTATTATTATTATTATTATTATTATTATTATTATTATTATTATTATTATTATTATTATTATTATTATTATTATTATTATTATTATTATTATTATTATTATTATTATTATTATTATTATTATTATTATTATTATTATTATTATTATTATTATTATTATTATTATTATTATTATTATTATTATTATTATTATTATTATTATTATTATTATTATTATTATTATTATTATTATTATTATTATTATTATTATTATTATTATTATTATTATTATTATTATTATTATTATTATTATTATTATTATTATTATTATTATTATTATTATTATTATTATTATTATTATTATTATTATTATTATTATTATTATTATTATTATTATTATTATTATTATTATTATTATTATTATTATTATTATTATTATTATTATTATTATTATTATTATTATTATTATTATTATTATTATTATTATTATTATTATTATTATTATTATTATTATTATTATTATTATTATTATTATTATTATTATTATTATTATTATTATTATTATTATTATTATTATTATTATTAATTATTATTATTATTATTATTATTATTATTATTATTATTATTATTATTATTATTATTATTATTATTAATATTATTATTAATAATAATCATTGTCATCATCATCATTATTTTATTTATTATTTTATTTTATTTTTATATCAAGCCTTACACTCATTGTCAGTCGTCATTTTTTCTTTCAATAACGATTCAATAATGATGCCAATAAAAATAGATTTCAATGGTCAGATAGGTGGGTGTGTTTGTGGGTGCAGATGCTACTTTGGAAAAGTTGGCTTAGTGAAAATGACTACGGTTATTTGCTTGTGTGTACGTATATTGCTACATCTATGTGCATTCATAGTTATTACTCACTGACACTTTACCTGCTGCTTACCATAGTCAGTCGCTTGCAACGTGGAGGCAACTAGTGTACATTTTGGTGATCTAATGTCTAATGCTCACTGGGTATGCAGTTTGGACAGGCCTTTAGTAAATATGGTGTACTGGTTGAAGTGTCAAGTAAACCAGTTAGTTTCCAAGCCTATGGCTGTAGGGTAGATATTCAGTTATTGTGGAATTACTGCAGACGTGTTTTTATGGAAAATTATCCATCCTATTTCTATAAATTTATGACTGCATCTTGTTTGACTCAAAAATAATTTATTTATTCCCTTCAGCATCTGTACAGCGTTCTTGAGCATGACAACACTAAGGTAAGGACATTACTGATCAGATTCTTCTGGATACTTTACTGTGTGATTTGCATCTGAATGCTGAGTGGGGTGACCCTTCTAATGTGTGGATAATAATTCTGTACTGACAATGTCTGGTTGGCCATGGGAGCTGACTGCTATTTCGAAGTGGAAGATGGAGGGGGGGAAAATGCCATGTTAAAACTCATTTTGGCAGCTCCTGAGCACCCTAAGCAGCAGTTCTGACAATCAAAAATACTTCCATCATGCCTTAAATCCTTCGCTAAGGTTGTCAATGGGAAGACTAAAAGAAACATTAAAACTGTGAGCTTGTCTTCTAGATCTATCTACATGTATATGTATATGTCACCTACTTTTTCCCACACATGACTTGCATGCTATAGGCATTTTCATTACGATTTTGCTACCAGAAGATTACAATATATTACAGCAACTAATCTGATTCAGTAAAACATGAAAACGAGTAAAAAGTGCAATGCACTTTTATGTGCAGTGCTGAGCCTAGCTGAAGTAAGTCATTAGCTGCAAAGAAGTGAATGTTTAATTGGTTTACTGAATGCTTGTGCCAGTAGTAAACAGCATACATACATAGTCCTTCAACATAATCAGGTGAACTAATGTTGATCCGGCGTGTGTGTGTGTGTGTGTGTGTGTACTTTAATCATAAACATGGTAAAATTTGCTGGTTTCTCATTGCTCTTGTGACAATAGTTAGAGTGTAAGTGAAAGACTGAGAGTGAGAGAGAAGTGTTTTTGTTGTTGTTTTTTAACGTTGAAAGAGAAAGGAAACAAGCATTTACCATGTAGGTGACCCTTTACCTCATTAAAACCTGAGGTAAAGGGTCCTCCAAATGTCGATTTTTTGCTTCCTGATGTTTGTTTGTTTGTGTCTGCGTGTCTTGCAAATGTTTGTTTTTATCACACATGTTAATGTGTTCCCTGTCTTCAGGTGCAGGCTCCTAGTGATCACCCACAGCATGATGAAATGCCTCTAAATCAACATGATGTTCAGGTGCTTATATATATATGAATATAGCAATATATTTTAACAGTTTTATACTGATATATCTAAGCATTGATTTTACCAATTTAAAAAAATAGCTGACAGCAATTCGATCCCCCCTCCACCCAAAAGAAAAAAGAAAATATATCAGCTGAAACTCACATTGGCACCTTCTTGGCTAAAGGATGGTTTGAGTCACTATTAGCTCCATAAGACACCCGATGGCCTTTAACCCTTCACTAACCTCCAAACTGTGGTGGGAAAACTTGAAATTGTCCTTCAAAGAACTAGTGCTCTCACTATTGGTTGGACCTACTTCAAAATGGTGGAAGGCAAAAACAACTCCAGTGTTTCTAAAGCACTTGCTAAGGCAGCAAACCAGCAGGAAGAAAAAAAGAATTTTTAACTGTGGAATTTGTCTTTATTTTAGAGCTACTATTAACTTGTGCAATAATGTTTCTATTTTTAGAAGACTCCAAACTAATGCATTGTGGCAACCATCTGTGTCTCAATTACCTAAAATCAGTAAATGATCGACACAATAGACTTACTCGTGTGTGTAATTTCCAGCCTGGCTAAGCTGATTCAGCAACTGCTACATGTTATATTTAGAAAGAGATGATCAATCAGTTGGTTTACTGAGAAGCTTACTCATGTGACAATAGAGGCCTTAAACTAACTACTTGTGATCCATGCATCTCTGTGTATTGTGTTGCTGAGAATCTTAGTCATTTGACAATAGTTAGTCTAATAGAACAGAGGCCCTAAACTAACCTAGTAAACTACTGCGATCCATGCATCTCTATAAGTGTGGTACCTCTTCCTATATTGTTGACACTATTTTTAAATGGTGTACCCAAAAATACAAGAAAACAAAGTTTGTATTTTAGCTAAAACTCACTTTGGCAGCTTCTTTGTATCCAGTTTAGCTCCAATATATATTCCCAGCATTTGAATCCTTACAAAGGTAGTAAACTGGCACCTCTAAAAATTGTCCTCAAGACCCATGTTTCTATTTAAATTGTTTTGCTACTAGATGATGCAGTTTCCAGTTTCCAGTCAATCACCCAAAATCGGTAAAAGGTCGTCAGTACAATAAACACGCTTGTGCAAGTTCCATATTGAACCTAGCATCCGGCTGATAGCCATTTTAACTGCTTTGGAAAGACCCACAAGCATTTAAAAAAAAGATCATTCACAATTTAGCTAACTACTAATGTGGCGTATTAACAGCAGCCCTAATATATTCTAGTTGTAAGCTACGTCAAACTGCCTCCTGGGAATGCAGCACTTTTAAACACTATTTCTATTTTTCTTATTGTATACCAGCACACATATCTTTATAGTTGAATGTATCCACAAGGTACTACAAGTCAATACCTGATTTGTTAGGCCAGGTTGTGCAAACATTAGCAGCGGGGGGAGGGGGGGGAGGGGGGGGGGGGGAACAACAACAAAAAATTGGAACAAGAACAAGGACAATTAAAACTATAATGGATTGAAAAAGAAAGAAGAACATGCTTGTGTGTAACAAAACTACTTTGACGACCCTTTACCATTTAAACCCTGCCAAGGTAAAGGGTCATCTAATTGGTAGATTTCCGGCATGCAATATTTTTTATGAAAATTACATTACCATGACAGTACCACGAGCAATAACATTTCATGCATTTTTTTAAATTGCTCCGTCATATGGAGCTTACAGCAAGCAGTGAGAGAGTTAAAATTAATGGTTGGCATTATTTTTTAAATCTCTACAGGCTGTGGATACTGGAGCACATAAACCTTGTGGAAGCTTGAACTATGTCGACGTTGGGGAAAGTTTTACTTGCGGTGCCATATTGAACCCAGTGCTGGGATCCCATGTTGTGTATTCAGATGTGACTGTCAACGTCAAAACATCCGATGTGACTGGCAAAACATCCCATGAAACTGGCAAAATATCCGATGTGACCGTCAAAACATCTGATGTGACCATCAAGACATCCGATGTGACTGTCAAAACATCCGATGTGACTGGAAAAGCATCTGATGTGACTGGCAAAACATCTGATGTGACCATGAAGCATCCTGAAGCTGGTTAGACCATTTACAGTAGAAGTCAAATCTAAATTTAGGTTTTTTTGGAATGCCAAAGAGAAAATCTAAACTACCATATTATGGTCTAGAGATATAACAGATCATGATTTTGTTACAGTATTACATAGTCTGATTATATAGAGCACCAACGATTAGTTAACCACCCTAAAATGTGTGAATGTGTTATTAGGTAGGTAGGACAAAGGGGTTATGACAGTGAAGGTAGAGAAAGTGAGGAAACACTTTTTGGTGGTGAAATGTTCTGCACATGATAAATACAGTTTATATACAAAAGCCTGTGCTGTGTTGCAGTGAAAATTGATATTACTATAGAGAGGATAAAATGCATCCAGTCAACTCTGTCCAGCCCTTTCACAGATTTATTTCATTGTATATAGATGCTGGCCTTGACTTGAACATGCTACTCATTCAAGTTGCTGGTATTGAGCACTTGTGGGAAAGTTATGGTGAAGTTATGGGTGTCCCCCTACATATGTTGGCTGAAGTTGGCCGCATGGAAGCTGGAAATCATGACAAGATGGTTGAAGTAATGGACTACTGGCTCTTGCACCATCCAAAGAATCCCCCACCTGCTTGGAGAGAAGTATCCAAGGGCTTGAAGGATATAGGATGTGGTAAACTGGCAGCAGATATAATGGAAGTATACAGTACTGGTGAGTCAATACTGTTTAATTTCCTCGTGTCTTTATTACACCCTGCACAAAGCAAGGCAAAGTAATTGTGTTTATGGATAGGGTAGAAATGTAAAAAAAGCTGTTTGATCTTCAATATATATTTTATGTGCATCAGTATTTGGGTGTTTCTGATGTGTGGGAGGAGTGTGAACAGGTGTGTCTATAGATAATTTTTTGGTATGTTTATTGACATTGGTTACTACAAAATTAAGAGGAGTTACAGAACTTGAGGAGATAAAACATCAATAACCTAGCCCTAGCCCTAGCCCTAGCCCTAGCCCCCTTCTCAATAATCAACTTAAAATTGCTCTCTCTCGTACATTTCGACTCGATATTCTAGCCATCATCAAGATGCTAAGACTCACATGAGCCTGCTATATATATATATATATACCAGTAACTATATAGCTATTCACCACGTGCTACAAAACCATACTTAACACGCATCCATATGAACCGCATGTGGAACTGGACGTGAATTTTTTTTATAACAAAATTAATAAATAAATAATAATTAGTAATAGTAATAATAATAATAATAGCAACAACAACAACAACAGCAATTATAAATTAATTATTATATAAATAATTAAATTAATATAATAATTAATTAATAAATAAAATAAAAAATAAGTGTATATAAATATATAATAAAAAATAAAATCAAAACAAATGGGGGGAAACGAGAGGGGGAAAAAACGAGAGGGGAAAAAACAAATAAAAGCAAAAAAACAACAAAAAATGTAAGTATCTATTTTTTATATTTTTTATTAATTTTATTATTATTATTATTATTATTATTATTTATTTATCTCGTTTTTTAATTTTTTTATTGTATATTTATTTTTATTTGTTTATTATTTATTTAACTATTTGTTTATTTGTTTATTGTTTGTTTGTTTGTTTTTTGTTTGTTTATTTTATTTGTTTATTGTTTATTTATTTTTAATTAATTAATTTATTAAAATCACCTTCTCAATGATCAACTTCAAATTTTATTCACTCGACTTTTCGACTAGACGCTCTAGTCTTTTGAGAAGGTGATTTTTATGTCATTATGTCAACTGGGAGTTCATTGAGAATTAATTAATTTATTTATTTATATAAACAAACAAACAAACAAACAAATAATAAAATTAAGAATAATTATGGTGGCTGTGGCTTCAAGTTCAGGCTGTCTCCCCAGCAGCCAGGCAAGTCCATTCATTAGTCTCAATTGAACCGCTCACACTTTGGTGCTAAGCTGCTTTCCACAGCTATAAAGGATGCAGTACACAATGCATGTGTGCATACTAGCTGGTAAAACATCCTTCACCCTGCTCAGTTGTGTCCTCAGAGTTCTTCCCGATCTGAAAACGATAATGTTGAACTTCCTGTAAACCCTCCTGATGTCTTCACCATTCCCTGCTATATAAAGAATCACTACCATAGGATCCTTCTTGTTAGATCCCTGATTGCCTGTATAGGTGTACTTATCTTCCTTTCTGCATTGAGATGTATCTACAGATGAAAGGTTGATTAAGGCCTTTCGCCTGTAAATACATCTAAATGCAGAAAGGAAGATAAGTATTGCCATGTTGCTATAGTTGACTGTTGTATCCACAGATACTGCAAGCAGGAACAAATAGAACAATATTCAACACTAGGCCAGGTTGTTTATATTGTGCAGGTGCAAACATTTAGCAGGAACAAATAGAACAATATTCAACACTAGTTTATATTGTGCAGGTGCAAACATTTGCAGCTGCTATCAATACACCGCATTAGTTAGATAAATTGTGGATGATCTTTTTTATGCTTGTGGATCTTTCCAAAGCAGTTAAAATGTCAGTCAGATGCTAGGTTCAATATGGAACATGCATAAGCGTGTTTAATGACCCAAAACAAATGGAATTTCACCACTTTTTGCCTATAATTATTATTATGGGCTCTATTTCTCGACATAGAACATCCAATTTTTATATAGTGGTGGTAGTCCCCACCCCATCCTGTTCCACTTTAGCAGCTCAGTAAATTCAGTTACATATATATTTATATACACTAATACTACAAGACTACTCACTCTAGTATAGCAGTTTAAGCATAGCAAGGAGAGGCATGTATCTCACTTTGTATTTTAGTAGCATTAAACATGTCATAATTTTAAGGTATTTTACTAATTGCTATGCAAATCCCCTATTTTTCATACCTCTATATACCTCCTAGAGTATTTAGCACCTATCACAATAGGGGGGGGGGGGGATGCTGAGGGGCCCAAAGAAGCTCGAAGCCTAGGGGCCCTGCCTTGGGCTAATACGGCACTGGGGGGGGGGGGGGTTACTGTTATTTGGGAATGATCTGTGGGGACATGTCCCTTGCACTGTCCACCAGGCACTGCTGCTGGCAACATTACAGTAGTTATGGTTGGTATGGGAGCAGGCTTCATTATATACTTCCTGTCTTCAGGGGAAGCTGTTTCCAAGAACTTGACAAAACCCTCCTCTCTCCAGTTATATTTCACACATACTTCCATAACCAGACGTACATTGCAGGGCCTCTGGTTGTGCCACCATGCATGTTGGACACCTATGCAGAACATACATGTACCCATTGTATATGAACAAAGAGGCAGGAAAGAAGAGGCGAGGCAAGGTGCTTCAGCTCGCCACATAACACCTTGCATGATTTCTAATTATAGCAATAAAGACACATCTTTTATTAGGCAAGGATTATTATTAGGCAAGGATTAGTTATGAGTGAAGTCTCTGGAGGTTTGATCAGGAAAGTTAGTTCCATAAATGACCATGTACAATGTATGCCTATACACACGACGGTATGAATTGGGGAGGGGGAGTGATGTTGATTGATGCCCCTCCCCCATCCTTTGCCATTTGCTCTAGTATGTATTTTGTATAGATACTTGCAAGAATTTTGTTTTAGCACTGAGCATGTCCAGTTCTCAATCCATGACCTACGTCTCTTCATGAGGTTGTTATTCTTTACAGGACAACTGCCTATTCAAGTTGATGATGCTGTGGATCTTGCCATGCTAACTGCTCTAGAGTCACCACCTCCTCTCCCTCCAAGATTAGAGGAGTCGGACATGCTAATTGCTGCCAACCCTGGTTACTCTTCTGCTGCACCTCCAATGCTGGAAAAGCAAATGTAAGACCACCAAGTGCAATTTGTCAAGTGACCTCAATAACCATTAGCAATATTTTTCATGATGAAGTAACCCTTTAATTTCAAGTGCATTGCTCTCTATGTGCAAATATTACAAAAGTGACAAATTATTTCTGTGCCTTGACGACTTCAATAGTAGCACCTTCCACAGTTGAGGTGAGAGCTATATACAATATAGAAAATTAAGAAGGAAAAACTTTAGGAAGTTGTGTAATTATTATCATGCCTGTACTCTAGCGATATGTGAAACTTTGCGAGAATAAGAAGGAAAGAGGTAGAGGAAAATGTTAAATTGCTAGACTCTGCTAGGAAATGGAAGTATCAAATATAACAGGAGGCCACTTATCCGAACTTCAGGTCTTCAGCTTGTGCTTGCTCCTCATTAAATCGTGGACACACTTTCCAACATTGCATTCCACCGTTACTCTAGCTCAACTTCCCCCATTCTTCATAATATTAAGCTTGCACTGATAGTAAGGACAATAGTTCTAGCCAAGATTTCTGCTTTGACCATGGAGTGAGAAGAAACTGGGACGAGGTTCCACATTAGGAGAATGGTAATATTAGTTGTGCACATTGGCAAAGAATTTTCCTACAAAATAAAAAAATAAGTCCACTGAATGTAGCCATTCTCGTAGCATTTAGTTGACCAGCATGTTCCGATAAGTGACATTCAGATAGGTGCCTCCTACTGTACCTTCCTACATTAAAAGACATTATTACAACAGCAAGCACAGACTGAGCATATCTTTCTAGGATGAGTTGCAGTTGTAGCCTCTTTTATTCACAGCATGTGATTTAGGGATGGTTCACAATTATGATGATGGAGGAACGTATCGCATTACCTTGCTTCACCTTGTATTACATTAACCTGCATGGTTTACAATAATTAATGTTATGACATAAAACCAACAGCCTTGAACTTTGCCTTGACTACACCATTAACATGAATCTTGTTTACTAAATTCAAAACAGCAACAACAAAACAAAAACAGATAACAAATTGGAGCAAGAGCAAGAGTTTTTTCTGCTAAAGCAACAACAATAACTGTATTGGCTAGAACAGGTCAAAAATGAAAGGAAACAATACTGTACCCACGTATTCCACAAGCACTGGAAGACCCTTTACCATATAAAATATTTTTGCTTTAGCTTTCAAGATCACGCACAACCAGATTTTAATAAAAGGGTGTAAAATTTATTATTGTGATCGACATGGGTACTCGCACAGTTCCATTTCATTTTTGACAGGATATGTGTGTGTACGTATATGTGTATGTACAGTGCTTATTTTTATTTATTATATATATTTTATTTATTTGCTTGTTTGTCTATCTATCTATCTATTATTTATCTATGTATAATATTATATATATCCTCTATTTGATTCCTTGCCTTTCCTGTATGTGTGTGTGTAGGATGGTTCCAGCTCTACCAGCTCGTCCTCCTAAAAAAACACCTGTCAAAGAGCCAGTACCTCCACCACGGCTGTCTAAGAAATAAGATTGACTTTTTTTGTTTAATCAGCACTTAATATAGAAAATTCAACAACTTCACTGCTTTCCTTAAAATGACTCGTATCACTTTATACTGGACTTGTTACCATAAACTATTAGATAATGACATGTATATAGGAGGCCACAAACATCAATAAGGCTACAACATGTTTAATGATCAGTGTGATATCTTTCAAAGTATTTTCAATGGCACAAGTGTACATTATACTGGACATAATGTTCTTTTCTGTATCCTTTCTCTTGTTAGTGGATCAGCTCAGCTATTTGTAGCCACAATTGTCACAGCATCTTCTTATGGACATACACAAAATACTTTTCTTTGAGACAACTAAGGCCAGTATTTGAAGATCTTCCCTGGCTAGGATGAGGGGTGCAATCATACTGTAGACAACTTAGACAACTTCCATCTGAAATTTATTTTGAATCCATACTCTCAAATTGGGTTTGTGGATATTGAATAAAATATATGCATTTACCAAAATTTGTTTGGTTAGTCTCCAGAAAACTCGCTCGTTCCATTTGAGGGAACTGCAGCTACAGGCATAATAAATCATCCACACCTGGTGTGTGGTGATCGTAGTCAAGATTATTGTGGGATTCTCAAGCATTTCAGTATTCCCTCCTTGAGTATGTCTAGTAATAGTTTCCTATGCAGCAATGACACAAAACTTTAATCACGCCACTTTGCACCAGTGAGTGGGCGATGATAAAAATATGCTGAATCTCCTTTGGAGTTACTTGTAAACCACGAGGAAAATGTTTGGGATTAGAATGTAAGTTTGAGAAGCGGTAAAGTGTATAATTATAACTGTTGTCTGCACACTACTAATCCAGTCTCAACTAGCCATATACATCACTACTCCATTTGAGAGACCCTTCTCACTGATCTCCTCCTGCTCCAGATTAATTTCAAGCCCGTAAATATATGCAGGTTGTGATTCTGAGCATATCCAAACCTTTATACCCAACTAGTGTGTTTTTAAAGGTATATAGGTATTGCGAAATCCATGAGTGTCAATCACACTTTCCTCAACATCCACACTGCCTAATAAGCAATCAATATTCGTATCTTCCAAAGCCTATCGTACAATGGCTCATTATGTAATAATTGTATCATGTTAGCAAAGCGTAGTAATTGCCAAAGCTTTTTTCAACTCATTAGAGTATACAATGGCTTAGGGTTTCTAGCCAGTAATCCTGGCTATTAGATAAGTTCACAATACCCACTGCAATATTTATGCTTCCAATCTCTCTCTCCCATCTGAATTTCTTGTCCTCTCCAAGCTCACAAATCATTTTCACCCATTCTATTGTTCACTTCATCACCTGATCATTATTTGCATCACTTGCTACTCTCCCAAAATACTCCAAATCTCTTGAACATATCCAGCACTTTGTACTTAGACTCTGCACTCATCAGAAGGACTTCTGGTTATACCTCCATCCTCTCCACTCTCCAACTTCCTACTCCCTCAAACAGACATGCTAAGGCCAAGAGCCAAGCTCCTTCTACTCTACAAGATAATAAACAACCATTTCCACTCTCCTCCAGACTTCATCCAACCAGTTCCAACTCCTCCCATGCCCTCTTGCCACTGCCATCCATCTAACATTAACCCCTACCTCAGCTATGCATCTTGTTCTCTCTGCCATCATTTTGAAAATCACTTCCACCTTCCATTAGATCCTCTTCCTTTCCCTCATTTCCTTCAGATGATTGATCTGGAGCATAAATTTTAATCATTATCATGAAGTATGGCATGCTCATCATTAGCTTTGGCAATTGACTTCATTTTTCATTTCACTTTAAAAAAAGCACCCAATACGTAACACACTCACCCACCTCCTCCATCACTGCATCATTTACTCCTTTCACACCTTTAGCACCAGAAATTAGTTGTGATAGTCCTGGGTGCTAGCTGAACCCAGAAAAGTAGCCATGAGCCTTGGCCACAGAAAGACATTCACTTTTGTCATAATTAAATTCTAGACAAACACCTGCAAAGTATATAACCACATTTGCTGACTGTAGCACGGAGTGTTGACCAGACTATATACCTCTTTCCTGTGCATACACTATGAGTGAATTTAATTAACAACTGTCAATTGGGAACTTATTAATACAGGAAAACTACTATCACATTACACTATGAATGTGTGCGAATTAGAATATGGTACTTCAAATTCTGAATCCAATGAGCGCAGGAATTGTTTTTCTTCACGCATCGTGCGCACGCGCTCTCTTGAACCTTGACAACTTGTCATTGTGTACACACTCACATGTTTAATTTTGTAATGCTGCTTAGAAACCTAGAACCTTGCGAAAGGATAAGTGGCGAGACTAACTATAGATATAGTCCGTTTAGGGTCTAGTGTCAGCTTGCGAGACTAGCCTGATAGCATAGCGCTAAGGCATCTATGCTTGGGGAACTGGAGATGAACACCGAGTAGCTGGATTCGTTAGCGTTTCATAAGTTTCTGCTAACAGATGCAGATGGAATGAGAAAGCACTATTGGTAAGTGCATGTTTTACGAGTTTGTTAGCTAGCTATGTATACGTGTGGACGTGGTATTATCGTCGTTCCAGTCTAGTTGCAATGAGAGTATGGCTAGTCCATTACACCTAGCTATAGTAAATGGCAGGTATGGTTTAGCCACTAGACGACCTACTAGTCTGCATAGTCTATCCTTTACCTTCCTTATCTTAGGGGGGGAGGAGAAGGATCTGGTGTTTCTAGCAGGTCTTGCACAACTGGAATTTTACTGCTAACATTTCAAAATTGGAGTACAGTTCTTTGTGTAATGCTGCAATCTTTTGCAACCATAGTGATCAGATTGACTAACGGTAAGATCTGTGTGTCATTTTCCAGTAAGATCTGTGTTGTTCTCCAGCATTCCTTGCTTGTAGAGAATTACAATTGTTGGGCCCTGTTAGGCCCAACTATAGTTGTATATGCTAGAGACACCACACCCATTCCCCCTCCAAAGGTAATGCAGGTAAAGGATCCCCAGGCTACCCAGGCTAGAATAATTCTAGGCTAGTAATTGAGATGACATTTCCTTTGACTTAATCACGTCTTCAGCAGAAACTAGAGCCACTTTTCGGTATTCTCGTATATTGAAGATGTGTCAAGTCAGTGTGTAAAGAACTCGGTAAAGTGATAAACCAGTATGTACTAGTTTAGAATGGGGGGGGGGGGGGATCATATGCCACTATGGTCTCTTGTAGATGACCCTTTACCTGCCCGGTGGGAGATATGTCACCATGGTCTCTGACTCTCATGTAAATGACCCTTTACCTGCCTGGTAGGCGATATGTAACCATGGTCTCATGTAGATGACCCTTTACCTGCCTGGTAGGAGATATGTCAATATGGTCTCATGTAAATGACCCTTTACCTGCCTGGTGGGAGATATGTCACCATGGTCTCATGTAAATGACCCTTTACCTGCCTGGTAGGCGATATGTAACCATGGTCTCATGTAGATGACCCTTTACCTCCTGGTAGGCTGGTAGTGCGATATGTAACCATGGTCTCATGTAGATGACCCTTTACCTGCCTGGTGGGAGGAAAGAGGGTCTGGGAACACTGATGTAGTCAAGTTGCTCTGTGGTGGTGGTGGATAATTAGTACATACTGTAGCCTGTACAGGCCTGCAACCTAATATGATGCACTCCACATTATTTCAGAGCCTTCGCTAATGGTACTGCCAGACTAGTCATAGATTGTGTAGATACTAAACAAAAATGGCCCAGAGGTCTCCAAGAACTGTTTCTGATCCTGAAGATGAAATTTCACAGTTTCAACTGGTTATTCGGCTACCGGCTTGCTACCTTCGTGAAGGATTCAAGGCACGCTCAAAGTAAGTTTGGTACCGTTTATGATATTAAGAAGCTGCCAAAATGAGCTTTAGCTGGGATGTATTTTTGGCCGCCATTTTAAAACATGTGTCAAGCCAAAACTGCTCGCCAAAACTGCTCTCCCCAATAAATAGCACAAAAAAAAACTTGAAGCAATTAAAAGCAAATTCAGTTGACAAGAAAAATGTGAACACATCCAGTTAAATGACCCTTTACCGATCATACAATATTGGTGTACATGATTTTTAATTATGGGTACTGTCAACAATAACAACATGATAAGGCTCCTGATTTTTGTAAGCGAGAAATAGTGTTGAAAAGTGCTGGAGTCTGAGAAGGCAGTTAGGCAGCAGTGTAGTTCTAGGCCACTCAACTATTGGGGAGTAGGTGCACTTCCTATATATATTGGTTGGACCTCTATTTTAAAATGACATAAAAGAAAAGTTTATATGCCAGCTAAAACTCACTTTGTTAGCTTCTTAAACTAGTGATTTTACCCCCCCCCCCCCAAAAAAAAAAAAAACACTTAAAGCGGCATAAACCGCAGCCTCCCAAATGTTATAAAGTTCTGTGAAATTTGTTATAACTGAAATTGCAGCAATTCAGTTATAAAATAATATAAAGGTAAAGGTTTATCAACACAAGAAACATGCTTGAGCGTGTGCAATATTGAGCCTAAGCACTGAGTTAATTCAGCTGCTTTGGAAAGACTCCGAGTGTGTTTAAAAATAAAAATTAACTCACAAAAACATCGACAATTTAATTAGCCCAGGTGGTGCAGTTGCAATCTTCTGCAGCTGCTACTAGCCAAGAAGCAGGTGGCCAGTGTGTGTATACAGAGAACCTTTTCTACTAAGAAAAAGGTCAAGTAAAAACAGCCATAGAGCAAATTTAACAGCCTGGCCTAGCAAAGCAGTTATTGTATACTGTTCTGTTTGTTCTTACTTATAGTATCTATGGATACAGTCAACAACAGCTACTAAGTCTGATTTGTGTATACAACAAGAAGCAGCAAGTTTGCAAGTGTTTAAAAGTTCTGGAGTCCCAGAGAGCAGTTGGACAGCAGTGTGGTTCTTCACTGCTCAACTGTAACATAGGGAGCAACAAGAACAACTTGAAACAATAACAAAAATAACTAAATTGGATTAGCATGTTAAGACCATGTGGACCCCAATTAGATAACCCTTTACCATTTAAAGTTATATGATAGGTGTTTACAAGTTCAAATAGAAACGGTCATGGGTGCAGTCATGTTTCCTACAAGTTAACTCTATATATTTATCATTCTTCTATATGCAGACATCTATATGCAGACACATTGTGTGATGGAGTGGTGTGTACTAATATCTAAGTACTGTATATGAAGGTGTGTAGCTAATTTGTCCGCTCCCCCCCCCCCCTACTCCAGTGATGTGGTGATAGCGTGGGACTAAGTGTCATGCCAATGTTTTTGCTGTTCACAGTTCACCATGAATACTTGTCACGCTTAAGAACTATTCCGCGTGGCATTCTCCCATCATTCTGAAGCTGGAGGAGAGATGTGTTTGAGAGAAAGCCAAGCTACAAGCAGAGGTGCTCTAACCTGTTGTGTAGAGTTGTTCTTCAACCATGTGATTAGCAGCTGCTCTAGCTTATGTGAGAAGAGATGATGATAGCGACCTTTGTGTAAAGGAAGTCCATGCTTGAAGAACTTGGAGGTAGCTCAGCCCCAGCAGCTCGGGCAGAATCTAGGAAGCAGTCACTTTACTAGACACACCCACAGATGTGCACTAACAATAGATTGACTTTGTTAAATACTTGGCTGTTCACAGACCTTTTTTTTCTTCATTGTTTTCTTAATCGTGAGCTCTAATTTCGTGATTAACTCCATTCATGAAAATGATCAGATTATAGTAGCTACTTGGGACTGCCAAAGGTACACCTTGCCTTGCCATTGCATGTTGTGTGTTGAATTAGACATTCCACGTGGTATGTACCACCTGACTGCCCACAGGACACACCTTGCTGACGAGGATGCTCTGATGATGTCATGCTGCGGCAGTTCCCTCAGTTCTGAGAGTCTATCCATAATTGGCAGCAATAGAGTGAGTCAGACCCTTTAATTAGAGTGTGTGTAGCACCTGCACATAGATGCAGGTCAGGTCCAGACATCACTCACCACCACTGCTCTGCCATGAGAATGCCATAGGCACAGGTCAGGTCCAGGCATCACCACCACTGGTTTATAATGCTCTGCCTTGAGAATGTCATAGGCACAGGTCAGGTCCAGGCATCACCACCACTGGTTTATAATGCTCTGCCTTGAGAATGCCATAGGCACAGGTCAGGTCCAGGCATCACCACCACTGGTTTATAATGCTCTGCCTTGAGAATGCCATAGACACAGGTCAGGTCCAGACATCACCACCACTGGTTTATAATGCTCTGCCTTGAGAATGCCATAGGCACAGGTCAGGTCCAGGCATCACCACCACTGGTTTATAATGCTCTGCCTTGAGAATGCCATAGACACAGGTCAGGTCCAGACATCACCACCACTGGTTTATAATGCTCTGCCTTGAGAATGCCATAGGCACAGGTCAGATCCAGACATCACCACCACTGGTCCAGACATCACCACCACTGGTTTATAATGCTCTGTTTTGAGAATGCCATAGACACAGGTCAGGTCCAGACATCACCACCACTGGTTTATAATGCTCTGCCTTGAGAATGTCATAGGCACAGGTCTGATCCAGACATCACCACCACTGGTTTATAATGCTCTGCCTTGAGAATGCCATAGGCACAGGTCAGGTCCAGACATCACCACCACTGGTTTATAATGCTCTGCCATGAGAATGCCATAGGCACAGGTCAGGTCCAGGCATCACCACCACTGGTTTATAATGCTTGCCTTGAGAATGCCATAGACACAGGTCAGGTCCAGGCATCACCACCACTGGTTTATAATTCTCTGCCTTGAGAATGCCATAGGCACAGGTCAGGTCCAGACATCACCACCACTGGTTTATAATGCTCTGCCTTGAGAATGCCATAGGCACAGGTCAGGTCCAGACATCACCACCACTGGTTTATAATGCTCTGCCTTGAGAATGCCATAGGCACAGGTCAGGTCCAGACATCACCACCACTGGTTTATAATGCTCTGCCTTGAGAATGCCATAGGCACAGGTCAGGTCCAGACATCACCACCACTGGTTTATAATGCTCTGCCTTGAGAATGCCATAGGCACAGGTCAGGTCCAGACATCACCACCACTGGTTTATAATGCTCTGCCTTGAGAATGCCATAGGCACAGGTCAGGTCCAGGCATCACCACCACTGGTTTATAATGCTCTGCCTTGAGAATGCCATAGGCACAGGTCAGGTCCAGGCATCACCACCACTGGTTTATAATGCTCTGCCATGAGAATGCCATAGGCACAGGTCACGTCCAGGCATCACCACCACTGGTTTATAATGCTCTGCCTTGAGAATGCCATAGGCACAGGTCAGGTCCAGGCATCACCACCACTGGTTTATAAGCTCTACCTTGAGAATGCCATAGACACAGGTCAGGTCCAGACATCACCACCACTGGTTTATAATGCTCTGCCTTGAGAATGCCATAGACACAGGTCAGGTCCAGACATCACCACCACTGGTTTATAATGCTCTGCCTTGAGAATGCCATAGACACAGGTCAGGTCCAGACATCACCACCACTGGCTCTGCCTTGAGAATGCCATAGGCACAGGTGAGGTCCAGGCATCACCACCACTGGTTTATAATGCTCTGCCTTGAGAATACCATAGACACAGGTCAGATCCAGACATCACCAACTGGTTTATAATGCTCTGCCTTGAGAATGCCATAGGCACAGGTCAGGTCCAGACATCACCACCACTGGTTTATAATGCTCTGCCTTAAGAATGCCATAGGCACAGGTCAGGTCCAGGCATCACAACCACTGGTTTATAATGCTCTGCCTTGAGAATGCCATAGGCACAGGTCAGGTCCAGACATCACCACCACTGGTTTATAATGCTCTGCCTTGAGAATGCCTTAGACACAGGTCAGGTCCAGGCATCACCACCACTGGTTTATAATGCTCTGCCATGAGAATGCCATAGGCACAGGTCAGGTCCAGACATCACCACCACTGGTTTATAATGCTCTGCCTTTAGAATGCCATAGACACAGGTCAGGTCCAGACATCACCACCACTGGTTTATAATGCTCTGCCTTTAGAATGCCATAGGCACAGGTCAGGTCCAGACATCACCACCACTGGTTTATAATGCTCTGCCTTGAGAATGCCATAGGCACAGGTCAAGTCCAGACATCACCACCACTGGTTTATAATGCTCTGCCTTGAGAATGCCATAGGCACAGGTCAGGTCCAGACATCACCACCACTGGTTTATAATGCTCTGCCTTGAGAATGCTATAGGCACAGGTCAGGTCCAGACATCACCACCACTGGTTTATAATGCTCTGCCTTGAGAATGCCATAGGCACAGGTCAGGTCCAGACATCACCACCACTGGTTTATAATGCTCTGCCATGAGAATGCCATAGGCACAGGTCAGGTCCAGGCATCACCACCACTGGCTCTGCCTTGAGAATGCCATAAGAACAGGTCTGGTCCAGGCATCACCACCACTGGTTTATAATGCTCTGCCTTGAGAATGCCATAGGCACAGGTCAGGTCCAGGCATCACCACCACTGGTTTATAATGCTCTGCCTTGAGAATGCCATAGGCACAGGTCAGGTCCAGGCATCACCACCACTGGTTTATAATGCTCTGCCTTGAGAATGCCTTAGACACAGGTCAGGTCCAGGCATCACCGCCACTGGTTTATAATGCTCTGCCTTGAGAATGCCATAGGCACAGATCAGTTCCAGAAATCAACACCACTGGTTTATAATGCTCTGCCTTGAGAATGCCATAGGCACAGGTCAGGTCCAGGCATCACCACCACTGGTTTATAATGCTCTGCCATGAGAATGCCATAGGCACAGGTCAGGTCCAGATATCACCACCACTGGTTTATAATGCTCTGCCTTGAGAATGCCATAGACACAGGTCAGGTCCAGGCATCACCACCACTGGTTTATAATGCTCTGCCTTGAGAATGCCATAAGCACAGGTCAGGTCCAGATATCACCACCACTGGTTTATAATGCTCTGCCTTGAGAATGCCATAGGCACAGGTCAGGTCCAGACATCACCACCACACTGGTTTATAATGCTCTGCCTTGAGAATGCCCTAGACACAGGTCAGGTCCAGACATCACCACCACTGGTTTATAATGCTCTGCCTTGAGAATGCCTTAGACACAGGTCAGGTCCAGACATCACCACCACTGGTTTATAATGCTCTGCCTTGAGAATGCCTTAGACACAGGTCAGGTCCAGACATCACCACCACTGGTTTATAATGCTCTGCCTTGAGAATGCCATAGGCACAGGTCAGGTCCAGACATCACCACCACTGGTTTATAATGCTCTGCCTTGAGAATGCCATAGACACAGGTTAGGTCCAGACATCACCACCACTGGTTTATAATGCTCTGCCATGAGAATGCCATAGGCACAGGTCAGGTCCAGGCATCACCACCACTGGTTTATAATGCTCTGCCATGAGAATGCCATAGGCACAGGTCAGGTCCAGACATCACCACCACTGGTTTATAATGCTCTTCCTTGAGAATGCCATAGGCTCAGGTCAGGTCCAGGCATCACCACCACTGGTTTATAATGCTCTGCCTTGAGAATGCCATAGGCACAGGTCAGGTCCAGACATCACCACCACTTGTTTATAATGCTCTGCCTTGAGAATGCCATAGGCACAGGTCAGGTCCAGGCATCACCACCACTGGTTTATAATCTCTGCCATGAGAATGCCATAGGCACAGGTCAGGTCCAGACATCACCACCACTGGTTTATAATGCTCTGCCTTGAGAATGTCATAGACACAGGTCAGGTCCAGACATCACCACCACTGGTTTATAATGCTCTGCCTTGAGAATGTCATAGGCACAGGTCAGGTCCAGACATCACCACCACTGGTTTATAATGCTCTGCCTTGAGAATGCCATAGACACAGGTCAGGTCCAGGCATCACCACCACTGGTTTATAATGCTCTGCCTTGAGAATGTCATAGGCACAGGTCAGGTCCAGACATCACCACCACTGGTTTATAATGCTCTGCCTTGAGAATGCCATAGACACAGGTCAGGTCCAGGCATCACCACCACTGGTTTATAATGCTCTGCCTTGAGAATGTCATAGGCACAGGTCAGGTCCAGACATCACCACCACTGGTTTATAATGCTCTGCCTTGAGAATGCCATAGACACAGGTCAGGTCCAGGCATCACCACCACTGGTTTATAATGCTCTGCCTTGAGAATGTCATAGGCACAGGTCAGGTCCAGACATCACCACCACTGGTTTATAATGCTCTGCCTTGAGAATGCCATAGACACAGGTCAGGTCCAGGCATCACCACCACTGGTTTATAATGCTCTGCCTTGAGAATGCCATAAGCACAGGTCAGGTCCAGATATCACCACCACTGGTTTATAATGCTCTGCCTTGAGAATGCCATAGGCACAGGTCAGGTCCAGACATCACCACCACACTGGTTTATAATGCTCTGCCTTGAGAATGCCATAGACACAGGTCAGGTCCAGACATCACCACCACTGGTTTATAATGCTCTGCCTTGAGAATGCCTTAGACACAGGTCAGGTCCAGACATCACCACCACTGGTTTATAATGCTCTGCCTTGAGAATGCCTTAGACACAGGTCAGGTCCAGACATCACCACCACTGGTTTATAATGCTCTGCCTTGAGAATGCCATAGGCACAGGTCAGGTCCAGACATCACCACCACTGGTTTATAATGCTCTGCCTTGAGAATGCCATAGACACAGGTTAGGTCCAGACATCACCACCACTGGTTTATAATGCTCTGCCATGAGAATGCCATAGGCACAGGTCAGGTCCAGGCATCACCACCACTGGTTTATAATGCTCTGCCATGAGAATGCCATAGGCACAGGTCAGGTCCAGACATCACCACCACTGGTTTATAATGCTCTTCCTTGAGAATGCCATAGGCTCAGGTCAGGTCCAGGCATCACCACCACTGGTTTATAATGCTCTGCCTTGAGAATGCCATAGGCACAGGTCAGGTCCAGACATCACCACCACTTGTTTATAATGCTCTGCCTTGAGAATGCCATAGGCACAGGTCAGGTCCAGGCATCACCACCACTGGTTTATAATGCTCTGCCATGAGAATGCCATAGGCACAGGTCAGGTCCAGACATCACCACCACTGGTTTATAATGCTCTGCCTTGAGAATGTCATAGACACAGGTCAGGTCCAGACATCACCACCACTGGTTTATAATGCTCTGCCTTGAGAATGTCATAGGCACAGGTCAGGTCCAGACATCACCACCACTGGTTTATAATGCTCTGCCTTGAGAATGTCATAGGCACAGGTCAGGTCCAGACATCACCACCACTGGTTTATAATGCTCTGCCTTGAGAATGCCATAGACACAGGTCAGGTCCAGGCATCACCACCACTGGTTTATAATGCTCTGCCTTGAGAATGTCATAGGCACAGGTCAGGTCCAGACATCACCACCACTGGTTTATAATGCTCTGCCTTGAGAATGCCATAGACACAGGTCAGGTCCAGGCATCACCACCACTGGTTTATAATGCTCTGCCTTGAGAATGTCATAGGCACAGGTCAGGTCCAGACATCACCACCACTGGTTTATAATGCTCTGCCTTGAGAATGCCATAGACACAGGTCAGGTCCAGGCATCACCACCACTGGTTTATAATGTATAATGCTCTGCCTTGAGAATGTCATAGGCACAGGTCAGGTCCAGACATCACCACCACTGGTTTATAATGCTCTGCCTTGAGAATGCAAGTGGAGAGGTGTAGGGACACTGAACCTTGGACTTAGTCTGTAATTGTTTAATTTATAGCTGTAATCATTTCAAACTCATTGGAATGCAAGTAGAAGAAGCTGTGGTTAAGTAGGAGAATCCATTGCACTGAGGAAAGCAAATGTTGTGACACGTTTTGCAGAAATCTATCCAGGAGTGCCCCCTTTCTCAAAGTGAAAGGATCCAGAGTGGTTCCCAGAGGTGTGGGAGTCTGTGCAGCCTTCTTCATCAGAAGATATCCACAAACATTAGTCCAAGACAACTGTTGTGATGGACGCCATCTTTACAGAACCTAGTTGTCATCAACAATTGCTTATACACAATGCAATGGATGTGTGTGTGGAAGACAGCATGGCAGCTCCTGTGGACACAGATACACGGGAGAGAACTAGAATGTCCTGTGTGTGCTCTAGCTAGTAGTTGTCTGGTTCACTTTGAATGTGATTGTCTAGTTGTTGACTTCAGTTTCATTGAAATCTGAGAGTGAATATTTACCCCTCCCCCCTTGCTTAGCCTTGATGCAAGACCATTATACTAGGGGCTTGCTATGTGCGGCATTCTTTACTAGTAATAAAAACCATGCACGGCATTCTTTACTAGTAATTAATAATAATATTAAACAATCTTTACTAGTAATAATAATTAATAAATAAACAATGTACGGCATTCTTTTCTAGTAATTAATATAAGCATTTGTTGTAGATCAACCTCTGTGATCTACAATGTCTCCATACTACGACAACTACAGGATTAAACAAGATTGATAAGCTATTTCACAATCCCCAGCCTGACATGAGATGGGGTGATGGTGCTCTCCTTTTAGACCCCCGTCGCCCCTTTACCTCATGTCACTACTTATGCATACATTACATTCATCACATTATATGAGTTCATGTTCTATCATGTTCAAGGTTTGCCTGTGCGGGCCTCTTATCTATCTTTCTTCATGTCGGGACTTGTAGTTGGGGCTTGCCCCGGTGGGTGATCCCCAACAGCATTCTTTGAGTAATAAACATCCTTTTTCATGTTTCTATTTGTTGTTATATTTTTATAGTCAAGCAACTACAAGAGTAACTAAGTTTAATATAAGGAATAACTTTGGAACTAACCAATCTTGCTTTTCCTTGCCACTCTTATCACTCAAGTGTCCGCACATGCCTACATATGTATCGTACACATACACACATGCATCATTAGTGGGCGCCTGGTTTTGTTGATGGTCTCTGCTGTTAACTATCGTCACAAGAGTAAGCTTCTGAGGTAACCGACTGATCTCTTCTTTATAGCCTCAAACGTGTAGCTGCTTGCTGACTCAGCTCAGCTAGACTTGATATTGCACTTGCACAATTGACTACCTTTTACTGAATTCAAATTAGTTGTTGCAATGCATTTTGGACAATTTGGAGTCTTGATTATGAGTGGGAGGAAAGTTGATAGAAGATTGATAAGTAGTTGGAACAAAACTATTTTGCGAACAGGCAAGAAAGAATTGAAACAACCTTTAGGTGACCCTTTACCATTTGAAATCAAACATTATGCAGACTTTAAACACCAATCTCAACGGGTTCGAATCTCTTGCTGCGGCTTCTTCACATGTTTCATGCTCAATATCAAACTGCATGCAGAAGACTTTCCTTGCAGGCTTGTCCAAGTCCTCTCTCTTCAAAGTGCTCTCTCCAATGAGGAATCACTCTAAAGGAGAAAGATGCTGCACAGACAGGTGCTGTGCTTGAGCTGTCATTGCATCTGCTTGAGCCCTCACTGGGTGAGTCATCATAGTCAGAAGATTGGGAGAGTCTGCTCCAGTGGTTATGGATGGAGGAGCGGTGGTGGGTCCACTTCTCCACAACCATCTACTCTTTCCACTGCTTAGCTTTACCTTCAATATGTGCCTCTCTATCTCCAGTCATTGTAGACTCCAACTCGCTGCTTGCTCCAGTGCCAAGTACAGGTAGATGTTCTAGGTAAAGGGACTCACACACTATCATTATTTGGTAAAGGGTCAGCTCCATCATCCGCTATAAAGTAACACTCCTTACCCATAAATGGCTACTCCTTAGAAAAGGGTCTTCATGCCTATTAGGGTCAGAGGCATGCACACATTCCTTGAGACAGCTGAGCTAATGTCGATAATACACTCATCATCTTGCTTGCGTTCAACCTCCTTCTTTTCAGTGTTGTGTAGCTATACCTTCTATGTGTGGCTCTCTGTCTCCAGTCATTGTAGATGCCAAATCTGTAGCTGGCTCCAGTGCCAAGTTTTTAAGATGTTGTGGGTAAAGGGTTGACACCCACACAATGCTCCTTCTTGGTAAAGGATCATCTCACAAAATAAGTGATCCTTGATAAAAGGTCATTCATTACATAGGAGTGCAACTACTTTGTAGCGTAGCATACCGTAAAAGTACTTAATCATGCAAGAAATTAAATCATGCAGATTTGGCTCGCCACACAATTATAACAGGTTAAAAATGGTCACGCATATGAGAAACGAAGGTAGCAAGCACGCGCACACTGAGATAATCATCCATGTTGATAAAACTCAGCTTAAAACTCATTCCAGGCAGTTTCTAACTTGACTCTTGAACAGCAAAGTACTGCTAAGATCAAAGTAGCAAGTAGCAGGGACAGATGAAGAGGGAAATCGCAGATGTGACAGCATCAATCACTGCCTGGTGATCTCTTACCATAGGTATGCCGATCAGGTCCATTCTCAACTGGCGGGTGTCATTGCAAGTCCATATGTCTGTGACTGTCATCAAGCCTACAAGTTAGCTATGTGTAATGGTTTCTCTAAAGGTGGTATTTTTGATATATACCTTGATATATATATATATTTTATTAATAAAAAAATTAATATTTATATATATTCTGATATGTTCAATTTTTGAACATACTAATTTCATACTAATTTCACACTTATCACCACACTAATATATCACCACACTAATAAGTACCAAGTAGTAACCGTTTGGTAAAGGGTCTTCACTCCTATTAACTTCAGGTGGGTCAGAGGCCATGGTCATAGTCCTTAGGTTGCTGAGCTAGTGCCTACAGCAGCTGCTTCAAGCTTGGCTTCACGGGTTTTCTCTTGAAACCCTCTCTGGTAACTTACTTTCCACTGATCTCATTTGTGTTCACCCTCCCTGTTAACTCTTTCCTAATCCATTACACAGCATGCCAGTAAGAATAGTAGCACACGAGCCAAGGTAGAGGCGTACTCGGGCCATAATATATATCGTTTGTCCCTGTTCATGACTCGTGACGTTCAGCATCGAAGATTGACACCCGCAGCAACCACTAGAGAGCAGACCCTCATACTATGACTTGAAAATGTTTCGTAAGGACTTTAAAAAAATTAAATTTTGTAGGGTGCATTTCATTGCATGGAGGCCAACAGAAAAGTAAGGGAATGACAACTACTGGTAGGTTGACTGTAGCTCATGCCAGCATCTGCATGGAGTACGTAGACTTCAGTACAATGCTGGCCTGGTGCATGCACGGCAATGGACTCTACCATGTGACTGTTGTGGTAAGGGTCGTCCTCATTTAATTCACTTGACCTTTCTGTAGATGGGGTGTACTACCATCAATAATGAACACACAGGTATGCACTGCATGGCATTATCTACTACCATCATAATGGACACACAGGATGCAATGCATGACATCATCTACTACAATCAATAAATATAATGAACACACAGGTATGCACTGCATGGCATTATCTACTACCATCAATAATGGACACACAGGATGCAATGCATGACATCATCTACTACAATCAATAAATATAATGGACACACAGGTATGCACTGCATGGCATCATACGGTTATACAAGTAAGAGGTCAAGTACGTAGTCGGCACCTATGGCTACTTAGCTAACTACTATCCTTGGACATCAGAGGTTCAAGCACTTATAAGTGAGCATGGGTAGAGGCTGTGTGTACCCAGCCCGAGAGTCATATAACAGCATGTGGGTGCACTACCTTACTGCACTATAATCTATATTTCCAGAGCAAGAAACTTGCTATAAGACTGTTTCTACCGACCTCAGCCAAGTGGACTTGTGACTGTGTGTTCCCAACAGCAACAGTTGACGAGGGAAGAGGACATGTGGTAGGTGAAGGTTCAAAGCAGAAAAACACGACCATTATTTGAATCTGGATGGAGATGAAGAGAAAGGAGTGAGCAGATGAGCAGGAGCATGGGGCCAGCCGTGGGGCTCAGCCCCAATCAACCATGGACCTGGAATTATTGCAGCCAATGTAAACTGACTTTCACCCATTGGAGAACTCTTTTATTGTATTTGTACTCAGCCCCTTCACTTGCACATCATTAATAGTTGGCATGTTATGGTAGTCAATACAGGAGTGACTCTTTGAGATAACCTTCAAACCCACACCACCAAAATGGTTTCTCAAAGAAGGTGGTTTGTCACTATAGTGGTGGAGCTAAGGGAGAGGCCAGCATTATATTACTGCACAGCGGGCATGAATAATGTATGATGTTATATATTACTGCACAGTGTGATTTTAAAGTATCAATTCTCTCTCCAAAGTTCACCATTTTTTCTTCCTGATAGTCATGGTGCAAGCACAGTTAAAAGTTAAATGAACAGCTCACTACCTACACCTGTAGTACACAACTCCAGCAGGAGCTGCAAGCTGTAGTTTGTCAACTAGAAGCTGCAAGTAGTCACACTGTCCACCAGCAGCTGCAAGCAGTGGCACTGTCCAATAGCAGATGCAAGCAGTGGCACTGTCCAATAGCAGCTGCAAGTAGTGGCACTGTCCAATAGCAGCAGCAAGCAGTGGCACTGCCCAATAGTAAGTGGCACTGTCCAATAGCAGCAGCAAGCAGTGGCACTGTCCAATAGTAGCTGCAAGCAGTGGCACTGTCCAATAGTAGCTGCAAGCAGTGGCACTATCTATCAGCAGCTATAAGCAAGATTTTGATTTAAACTTTGTCAATGTCAAATTGTCGCGTGTGGAAGTATTCTTGGTGGTTATTGGGTTTGTGTGCATTATATATACTGGGTGAGGTCTGCATGTAGAGGGGTTGTCTCGAGGGATTATTTTAATAGCCTTCCCATTTTCCAAGAAAATGGTATTAATGGTACATGTGGGCCCCATGTATATACGGCACCTCATCAACCAACTCCTGTTTCTAGTTATGTTAGTATGTGGTTATAGGCAGGCATGGAAGCTCTGCCTTGGAGGTAAGCTTGAAGGTGCTACCAGTCATGCCCCGTGTGCCTCCACTGGCAGGTGTGCTTCGAGGGACACTCCTACACTTGGAGGTAAGCTTGAAGGTGTTACCAGTCATGCCCCATGTGCCTCCACTGGCAGGTGTGCTTCGAGGGACACTCCTGCACCCCCTACCGTAAGATATTGAGACACATCTTGATGACTGGCTCCCGTTGCTAGACAGGCCAGTATATCTGGTAAGTCTTGGTCAGAAGAGGAGCTTCTAATGTAGCTAGCAGGTCACTGTCAAAAATTCTCTCTCTCTCTCTGATCTGAGACTCACTTGGGTCATCACTCCTGTACCACTTATAGTGAATATGATGCCCAACTCTCTGTCTGAGACCTAGTTGGACCACAACTAAACTCCCACTACCAGGTTCAGTAATAGCCTTGTACACAAGAAAAACACACTTTGTACAACACAGGAAACATGTACAATACAGAACTAACCCTCTGACTCAGCACTCTCCGTTAATCATACACATGGACTGGTATGATTGGTTGGCCAGGCGTAGAAAGATTTGCAGTTTGTTCCCTTTTCCTCCTGTTCCCCCCCCCCCCCCCCCCCCCCCCCCAGGCTCCACTAGATCTTGTGTTCTTGTGTGTGGTCTTGCTTATTTGGTCAAGGTGGCCTCTGGTGAGCAACCTGATGTCCTGATGTAATTATGCGGTTACTCCCCAGGAGTTGTCAGGCTTCTCCCTGACAGTCACCTTAAAAGAGGGATGGCTTGCAAGAGTGGAATCTGCTGTATCCAAGAAGGCTACTTGCCATAGCTGTTGAGAGCCTCTGTGCAAGAGGTAACACAACACAACACACAGTCCAGAAGGATGGAGAGTCTGCAGACTTCATTTGACGCCTGGAGAAGATTTTATGTATTACGTACAGCCAAGATAAATGACCAAGACACTCTGATGTGTATAGACAACTCCAGGAGGGTCTCTGATAGGAGCTGATGAGAGGACCAGCAGTGTCAGGAGATACCGAGTACCACGGGCTATGTGTAGTTGCAGGAGAAGCAATTTGGTAAATCTGAGGAAGCGATAGCACTACACGAAGTCTTCTCAACCACAGCCGAACCGACCAAAGCTGCCTCCATGAAGAACCCTCCCAGCCAAGACAACAGAGCAACCTACAGTGGCACTGCGAAAAGTTGATTCAACACAAGGAAGTACTTCATTTGCATGAAACTAGATCACATGATGAAAGATTGCAGGCGGAAGCCGTCTGAGAGCAGAGGATCAGTCATGCTTGAGTGACAAAACAAGTCATGACTGAGGAGTCGACACTCATAATGGACCAGATGAAGGGCAGTGTGTGAAGCTGATCAGTGTCACTGATGGTGGAAGTTGATCTCAGCTGGCCTGTGGACGTACAGGGAGTCCCTGCAGATTGTGTGGCTAGGGCTAGGGCTAGGGCTAGGGCTAGGGCTAGGGCTAGGTGATTGACACTGGAACTGATATCACAATAATGGGGCAGGATCTATTTGCCAAAGTAGTAGCGATTGCACACCTGTGAAAAAGGGACCCGCATTGGCTGACACTTCCCCGTACCTACGACAGGAAAGTCTTTCACTTGGATGGATGCATGAATCTTTTGCTGGTAAGATGATGATGTAAGACCACTGTGTACATCAAAGCAGACACTTACAACCAGCTTCTTCTGCTTGGTATCATCACATTTCATCCCTCAGTGCAACCATGGAAAGCCAAGAAGGATCTTTCAGTGTGAGGCTGCTCTAGTACCTACTATCAGAGTCAATATGCAGGTCATTCCACTTATTTCCTGGTGGTGTGGGACACTACTCACTTTTACTCATTCTATGGCAATAGTGTCCATGTCCTGTAGCGAAGTTTGTCTTAGAGACTCAAAATTCCACAGGCAAGCATGCTTGCTGGTGGACTAAAATGTACAGCGGAGGAGTGAAGGATGTGAGGATTACTTATCGAGGATGCGAGAATCTGGCTGCCAATGCCCTCTCTAGGAATCCAAAAGAGCCTGCACCAGTGTGTGAGCAAAGACAAGAAGAGGTGCAGGTTGCTGTTGTGCAGGGAAGTGGAAAGGACACCTGTTCATAAAGCCACAAATTCTTCACAGAACAAGTCAACAGATTACACTTGCCAAACAGATCAAAGATTCTGAATTACAGGAAGTAGTTGAGTTTCTCAGAGACATCATTAAAGGAAAGAAGCTGGCTGTTCAAGTTTCTGTTCACTTTGGTGGATGGCATAATCGACTACATTGGTCATCCTCACAACTGGAAGAGAGTTACAGTCCCTTGTCACTTATAGAAGGTACTCAGGGAGAGTCACCGAGGAGTGTACAGCGAACTCTACTGGTTGTTGGGACAGAATGTATGCAGATGCTTTAAGAAATACCATTGTAACCAGAGAAGGAGCCACACCCAAGTCAGATACCTACAAAGACCCTTCCAGATCATAGAAGTTGATATAATGATAAATGAAACGAGCACAAGCATGTCAGTAGATCTTTTTGAGAAACAATGCAATTATTCATCCTGGCTGCTGGTAGGCCATCCTTATGGTATTATTATTATTACTACTATTATTACTGCCACTATTGTTGTTGAATCTTACACCTCGTTTTTGTGTGTGAACGAAGTTTGAATTTGTAATTTCCTTTTTCATTGCTGACATGCAAACAATGACTGGGTTACAAATCATGCTTTTATGTAGTGTGACCTGAAAATGCAACGAGTTAGGCCACATGTTTGGATTGGTGGTTGTACTATTTGAACGTATGAGTGGCTTGGGTCACTATCTACTGGCCAACTCAAGGTATGAGTGGCTTGGGTCACTATCTACTGGCCAACTCAACTGACATTGAGGCCTAGTACAAAGACCCTTCCAGATCATAGAAGTTGATATAATGATAAATGAAACGAGCACAAGCATGTCAGTAGATCTTTTTGAGAAACAATGCTATTCATCCTGGCTGCTGGTAGGCCATCCTTATCGTATTATTATTATTACTGCTGTTGTTGAATCTTACACCTCTTTTTTGTGTGTGAAAGAAGTTTGAATTTGTAATTTCCTTTTTCATTGTCATTGCTGACATGCAAACAATGACTGTACTTTAGGCCACATGCTTGGATTGGTGGTTGTACTATTTGAACGTATGAGATTGGGTCACTATCTACTGGCCAACTCAACTGACATTGAGGGCTACTTACATAACATGGGAAGGGGGGTGGGAAGCACATTAATTGTGTTACATAAAGACGGAAAGCAGAGAGAATTGACTTTTGTGATCAAGTTTCAAAAAATTAGTCGACTACCGTGGTAGCCTCCAAAAATTGCGAAGCCGACGGTTTTTCACGTCGTCAACGCGGGATATTGGGATAAGTTTTCAACTAGCAATAACCACGCCTCGGTTGGACCTCATTGGCTATGGTACTGCCACTGCGCAAAGCTGACCTGCCGTTGCCCAACTCCCACTTATATACGCGCTACAATCAACAAAATGCTAGTGGGTTTGTTACTCGCCCATGAATATAATTATATCACCGCCGGCCATTAATTACAATAACATGTCTTTCCTAACGGTCCTCCTGACATGCAAGTCGCTAGCCACTGGAATATTCTTGCCATCTTTCAACTGCACTTTTGGAATAATATCTTGTTTCAGATCCATTCTCTCTTCTTGATAACAAAGCAACTAGGACTGCCCTAGATATTCCATCACCATCTTGGATGATGCCAGAGAAAACATTTCCACTTTGCCAAAGATAAAAAGATTCTGTACCAAACGTATCCAATCAAACTGTGAGTTGAGGTGGAACAGCCATCTGGAGTCTCTACAGGTCCAGTCAAAATTAATCAGTCTGGAAAAGGATACACATATTTGGAAGATGATCGATCATATACCATGGCCTCAATGCTGGCCCACTGTCCTTTCTCCTCATAGCTAGATCCGACACCCTCCCCACTCCAGTCAATCTCTGCCGCTGGAAGATACAAGTTGGGGCAAAATGTCAGCTATGCGGTTCCCCCTAGACCTACAACTGCACATATCCTTAATGTCTGTCACGTGGCACTGAACCAGGGCAGATACACCTGGAGACATGACTCGGTTTTGGCTCATCTGGTAAGGGAGTTGAAAAAACTCTTGCCCAAGGACACAAAGATTTATGCAGACATAGAGAGGAACAGGGCCGGGAAAAATCCACTGGCCACTATCCCTCCAGATATATTTCCTTCACTCTTGCGGCCTGATATAGTCACCATCGACCAAGAAAAGTATGTATATTTGCTGGAGCTGACCGTCCCAAATAATTCTCCACTGAGCCTAGAGAAAGCCAAGTTAAGGAAACAGTGTAAGGAAGAATACCACCATCTAATTTCGGATATGCAATCTAAAGGCCTCCAAGTACAATACAACACCGTTGAGATTGGATCCCTTGGCCCTTTCACCACCGAATCCACGGATTCCCTAATTGATGTCCTACCAATAGAACACACTAATCAATCCGTACCCATCCTTGTGAAGGCCTCACAACTAGCAATATCTTGCTCTCAGCTAATATTTGCCGCCCACAAGCTCTAAAAATGGAATGAATATAAACCTTTGCTAACGTAACTATCTAACTTAACTATTTTACTCCTTTCTTTAAAATGTAATTGCATTTCTATCCCACCTCCCTCTTGCCCTTGCCATGCCTACATTCTAACAGACATGTATCATGATGTATGCATGTGTTCGAGGTATTGTCAAGATTATATATATAACTTTGTTTTTGTTTTTTCCCCTATATAGCCAGGGTGTGAGGTAGTTAGGTAAGGTTCATTAGCTTCACAGTATGCACCAAGCTATCATATTATGTTCAAGTTTAGTACGACCACCACCCATCATCACAGGAATCCAAATCAGTCCTGACCAAACTTTTATGAGCTTCACCCACTTTCCCATTTATAACTTCTTACAATGCATTGTAAGAAGTCGACTCTAAATCCTGCTCATGGGTGTGGCCTATAAAAAGGGGTACACTGAAGCATAAGTCCTCTCGTGCAGCCTGACAGTATCCAACACCATAAATGTCAAGTGTATAAACTAGATGTATATAGCATTTTTATACCCAGTGTGACTGTATGTGTTCCATCATATATCTATCTAGGACTTGTCTAGTGACCCCTAGCAACAGTGTTGGCCTTCTTGGATCCGTTCCACATAATTTTCAACTTCACTTACTGATCCAACTATATACAACAAAGAACATTTAAAAAAGCTGTCTGAATCTTGTCTAGCTATAAAGAGTCCTTTATCATAGGTGGTTCTTTAGGTGGAAGAACCAGAGGACCATACTTCCCCCCCCCTCCTCAAAGTCAGATTTTGGGGGGCATAATACATCCAGCTCTGACCATTAAAATTGGCAAGACAAGGTCAAGGTACAATAAATAAGAGGAAGGAGCACGAAATAAAATTTAAAAACGTAGTTGGGCATTGAACTCTCGTGATCTGCACTCTGAACCCTAAAGTCACAAGCCGTGCATAATTATACACAAATTCAATACGTCATTGCAAAAATATTTCTAGACTAATATATATCTAGACTAATATATATCTAACACCACCCAAAGTCGGATGCCTATAAGGTCAACCATATACCTCAAATATTAGCACCAAAAGGAGCACACAAATAAATCACATTGAAAATTGAAGAGAAAAATTGAGGGGGTGAAATGTCAAGGGGAAAAATTCGAATGATGCCCCCTCCCTTCTTGCTTTATGCTTCCTCTGCCATGCTTATGAAATGCTTCACTTCGTCTTTCATCAGAGAAGTTCTTTCAAATCCAGCAGGGGAGGAAGGCTCATACCCACTGTAGAGGAGTAAGTCATCTCTAACAACCTGGAATGTGGTAAAAGATGAACAGTCGAGAACAATTCATATATACATCAAACTGCACGTCTTCACACATACACACACGCACACACACACAATACATACTCACACACGCTGGTGTGCACAAGGCAACCAACATGACCACCTTACTCCCACAAACCAGTCAAATCCAATCACCTGACCACTAACCTCCTCTGGCAACAGATCTGACACCTGGCCACTCCATCCTTGTCACCTGACCACCTACCTCTTAGTCACCTGACCACCTACCTCTTAGTCACCTGACCACCTACCTCTTAGTCACCTGATCACCCACACCTTATCACCACATATTTACCTGGTCCTTGAGCGAAAGTATGCCCAATAGCAGCTTCTTGTTTCTTACGGAGAACGTATAAGAGTGGATGTGGTGGACAGCGATGAGGTAGGGTAAAGGGTCGACAGTCTTCCTAATGTACATGTAGAGTATAATACGTAATACTATTACATGCATAGTGGAACACTTCAATGTGGACTCCCTCGGATACTGAAGACATTGTGTTTAGCCAGCCATTTATCAGCAAACCATTGCACACAACATGTCTTCTATTTCTGAACACTAACGTGTGAATTCGTTTAAAAAAGGAAATGGTCATCACGTTCACTAGCATCTCAATTACAAAAACCTGAGGGATTGCTGAAACACAAGCAAAAGTGGGGAGAACAAGAGTGGGGAGAACAGGCTACAGAGCCAGTAGAGGACCAAGGCAGTTAGTTATTTACTCTGTATTATGTTGAGAAGCACAACACACATGCATCAGCCTCTCCTACCACCAGCCACATATATACCAGAGAGAGAGAGGTACACACACCACATCTTACCTAACTTGACCTGTAGCTATGACCGACATGTATCTCTCAATCAGGTCTCCATCAGTCTCAGGTGGGTAGAGGAAGTGCCGAACGTCCAGTGCGAGCTGCAAACAAGGAAATGAATATATTAGATAGTATATTATATTATTTTGTATGCTTGTTTCCCTGTTATTCAAGGAGCTATGGTACTGCCTAGTATACTACAGGAAGTGTCTAGTATACTACAGGAAGTGCTGCAATACTACAATAATCCCCACAAACTCACAAAGTTTGTAGCACTTGAGCCGGGCCACTACAGAGCATGCTGGTGACAGTGGAGTGCAGCTTTCTATTGGTGCAGAGATGTAATCTTATCACCAAGAAGCAGATGCAAGTAACTTATTCTACTGCAAGTCTAGGAAAGAGCCAAGCAGGAAATCCTGCGATTGCCAAAACCGAGTGGTACAACTGGCAAGGTCAGACTTGGTTTTTAGCACCATTTTCAAGTTTTGAATAAGTATTCGACAAGAGTGCAATGGCTCCTCAAAAGTCAGAAAATAATAAAATTCAAAAAAATCAACCAAACCTCACCCCCGAGGAGGAGTGTCTTGAATATACAGCACCATGTGAACACTCGAATATCATGAGACTGACATGAAATGATCACACTCGCATGAATATCATGAGACAGACGTGCATGATCACACTCGCACGACATCCCGCATCAATCACCTGATCCAGAGGGACGGATAGTAATCTAAGAATGTGGGAGTGGTCTCCCCACACCATCTGTCTCAGGCCGACAGGAAACCTCTGTCCGAGTGGGAGAAGGATGAAGCTCCCAAAGAGATGGTCTCCGTACGACAAGGCAGCAAAGTCTTCCAGGAAAGAAATGTACCTACAAATGCAAACATGACGACATGTGACTCCACACTCTGGTCTTGTGATCAATCACATGACATCAAAAGGAGAGGGGAGGAAATACTACAAAAATGTTTTATCTACTCATGAAATTGTTGACCAGCAGAAACACTGATATGGCCAAGAGCACTTCTTCATTACTAATGTCGCATCGATGTACAGCCAGAAATGTTGCCGGTCAAGGCATTTGCCGATTCACAGATCACGTGACTTTTGACGGTATTAAAACTTGGGGGTGACGATCGTCGTGCATATGGTCAGTAGGTGTGTTTTATATTGGGAGTTTTTCTATTTGGTGACTATGGACCTTGACAGCTAATTAGTCAAGCTTAATTCTCCGTCAACCATTCCTGGCTGTGTGGTATTCAAGTGAGAATGTGATTATAACTCGTTACACTTTGACTCACCATCTTGAACTACGAACTTACAGGTCACGGAAAGAAGGCAACCCAGAAATTGGTGAGGTGAGGTTCACCTTGGAAATGACATCTTCCCTCAAGTACAACTCCAGCAGTGTCTGGAGCAAGGACCTGAATGGCTGCTCCAAGAACAGAGCACCATCTGAAATAAATAAGTCAAAATTTGCCACATTGGAGGTCTTCATAAGAGGCTTGTGGTGGCGTCACATACAAACACCCACAACACGTCTCAACATGACCAGACCAAGAGGAAAAGTTATAATAATAACAGTAATAACAAATAAATAAAGCATTGCCCAATACTACTGTTAAACACCTACTTGATTGTTTTGCTTCAAGATCAATCTTTAAATCAGCTTTTTTTGGTTTTCGAAGACAACGTTTCAACCGAAATACTTTGGTCTTCATCAGGGCAAATAGATAATTCACTATGACGAACTTACACTGATGAAGACTGGTATTTCGGTTGAAACGTTGGCTTCAAAAACCTAAAAGCTGACCAAATGAGAAATCTTAAAGCATATGATTGTTTTGTCAGCTGAGAGCACTTGTACATAACTTGATGGTTGGTCTATAATTTATGTGTCAACCGTGACCATGTCTCTTCCTGCTCCAGAGTCGGTGTTTCTTCTGTTTCTGGCAACTAGACAAAATTGCAAATGTGCAAACAATACCCTCCGAGCTGGGCTGTTCTCCGCAACAGCTCAGCAAACGCACTTCTAGCTAGACACATGCACTCAATGGTCCAAATTTTACTAGAAATAGATGACTTCTGTGTGTTGCTTATCAAGCAGCTGCTCATTATTAAGCGTCATTTTCTTTCTGGCTGGTGCAATAAGCTCACTGCTTTAACAACCAGCCTGCATGGCATTCTAGTCTGGCGTGTAACATACCCATCAGGAATACACACATGACACTGGCAATCCTGGATGCCACACACAACCCCGAGAGGACCAGTGGGTGCTGCTGCTCAAGAAGAAGCAGGAAAGACAAAGAGTGCTTCACCAATGCCTTGTTGATGACATGCCTAATACACGCACGCATACACACAACACAACACACACACAATATACATGTATCAATATCTTCAAACAAGAATATCTCTCCCCTCACCTCTTGGAAGCTTGGATTCCCTCTCGTAAAGGAGAGAGAATCCAGTCTGCTGGAGCAAGCACTTGCCAAGCAGGATAGAGCAGAGTGGTCCTTCTCATAGGACCAAAACTGTGTCCCCTGCAACCAACAACATCAAAGGCAAGTAAGTAGTGTTTGAGCCAAAGTTAGTGACGCCATGCAGTGTTCTACAGTTCAACGACCAAGTAGATGGTTTCGAAAGTTTTCCTCCTGAAAAGAAGGAATCAGGGGGGTTGGTGATCCATACTCTCATCTGACTACAGAATACACTGCACTGGTCCATATTAACCTGACAAGGCCTCAGTGGGCAATATAATCCATTAAAACAGGAAACTGGTAATAGAGATATTATTATTATAATAATAAAAATAACAATAATAATAATAATATTATTATTATAGCATTATAGCATTATTTATAGCATTATAGAGTCTGTGTTCTCCATTTGATGATGCTGATAATCAACACTGTAGTGGTATTTTATGAGGTCAGTGTGGGATCGTGGAGTGCAGTACCACTCCCTGTATTCATTCCAATGGGATCATGGAGTGCCACTCCCTGTATTGATTCCAATGGGATCATGGAGTGCAGTACCACTCCCTGTATTGATTCCAATGGGATCATGGAGTGCAATACCACTCCCTGTATTCATTCCAATGGGATCGTGGGAGTGCAATACCACTCCCTGTATTCATTCCAATGGGATCGTGGGAGTGCAATACCACTCCCTGTATTCATTCCAATGGGATCATGGAGTGCAGTACCACTCCCTGTATTGATTCCAATGGGATCGTGGAGTGCAGTACTACTCCCTGTATTGATTCCTGGGATCGTGGAGTGCAGTACCACTCCCTGTATTGATTCCAATGGCAGACAGAAGGAAAACCACCGAAATGGAAACCAGCAGACCTAGAAAGTGCACACCTTGAAATTCATCTTAAGATTATCTATGCATTAGGAGTGTGCTAGCACCTTCATATGTACATTGCCTATTTAAAAATGCCGGACAAATTCATACTCGGCTAAAACTCACTTTAGCAGCTTAAGCAATTACTTCAGTTGATTTTGACCCCCAAAGCACTTTGAGCATGCCTTGAACCCTTCACATTGGCAGTAAACTGGCAGCCCCAAAGACCTTTAAAACTGAATTTTCATCTTCAGGATCTTCTTATCTATCCCCCCCTCCCCTCACACACACACACACACACACACACACAAATAACTAACTTGCTACAATAAGTCTGTTCATCATGATTCTACTAACAGAAGACTCCCAATGATCCAATGCTTTGTAATGACTAATCCGTTTCTTTGTTCAGCAAAACACCTAAAAATCGGTAAATATGCTTGTGTACATGCAATACTGAGGCTGTTTTATGACAATGACAATCTTTACCAATTTTGAGTGCTATGTGTTGTTTTTTTGGGTTTGTTTTTTGCTAGTGCTGAAAAGAAACTGATACAGATCAGTGCTGAAAAGAAACTGATACAGATCAGTACTGAAAAGAAACTGATACATTGTGGAATTCATTGGATAATTCAGTCTTCTGGTAGCAAAATTAATATTGTACACAAGTTACATGTGTATGTGGGGGGGAATAGATAGATGCATAGATATACGTACGCTGAAGATGAAATTTCATGGTTTTAATTAATAGACTTTGGGGCTACTTTTTGCATTTGCAAAGGATTCAAGAAACGCTTGAAGTACATATTTGGGGGGGGGGGGGCGCAAAATTGACTTATGGGCTACCCTTTGCATTTGCAAAGGATTCAAGGAACATTTGAAGTACATATTTGGGGGTGGGGTGGGGGGAAAAATTGACTTATGTCACCATTTACGATAACAGAAGCTGCCAAAGTGAGTTTCAGCTGCGATATGAGCTTTGTTTTTGTTTTGTCTGCCATTTTATAAGGGGTCGAATCACTAAAGGAGTGGTCCCAACACCGACCTCATGAAATGCCAGTACAGTGTTGATTATTGTACCATCACTCCTAAACCTCGTATCCATGACCCATCATACCCAACCACCTCCAAAGTGCTACAAATTCCTATGATATAATATCCTACCTCATCGGGAACTTAGGATCCAGAATTTTCAGGTAGTCGCATTTGACCACACCTTCCAAGTTCCTGTTCGGGCAATGAATCGTAAAACGCTTCGAGGCACGGTATTTTCAGACTTGCCTGTAGAAGATGGAGTGAAAGACAACCGAAGAGTAAAGGTCGCGTCCGATCGATTCCAATCCGGCCGGCAAGGTGGCTAGAAGTCGGAAGGAAATGGCTTGCATCAATGACACAAGATCTCGATCCACAGAACCAGAGCAGGCCTCAGCCTATACACGACACGCACCGTTTAAAATCAATTAACAAGTCCCTGTTTGGCATAGTTATCTACAAACACTCACCCACATTACAAATATCTTCACGCTAGAATGAAGGAGACGAGATTTAATGTAGCCAGTCAGGAGAACCTTGACCCCCAAAGTAACCAACAACAACAGCAACAAAAATCAACAACAAACAGGAAACAAAAGTGTCCCCCGTCTACCTCTCCTTGTCCCCCGTCCACCTCTCCTTCCTTCGAGAGACAGACGTCCAGCATCTGGTGGTAGGCCGGGCAGGTGAACACAGCGGTGGCAACACGCTGCAGCACTCCTCTGTGGAGCTGCACGCAGGCAAGACAGAGCCTCGCAAAGCCATCGACAAGGTTGGTGCATCTTAACGACACGTCCTCTCCGTGTGGCAAGTCAATCCGGCGGGAATCCACAGTGTGCCGGTCGCTGCCGTACAGCGCCCTCCGTGTTGGGGCGGAAGGGGTAAAGTGGGATGGGAGGGATGCGTGATCGATGTTGGAAGATGGCTCACCACTGTCCCTGCACAACGTTCAGAATTCAAGCAAGTCAAAAGCATTTTTAAACTATTTGTCGTTCAGAACAACTGCTTAAAGCTCATCGAAGAAGTTGCCCTTGCTGCTGAATCAGCATAATGCATAGTGAGAATACCATTTTGAGGGTGGACGTTAGTCTCTATGATCATGATTACTATTCTGAGGGTGGATGTTACCGACTCTATGACCATGAATACTATTCTGAGGGCAGACTCTATGATCATGAATACTATTCTGAGGGTGGATGTTACAGACTCTATGACCATGAATACTATTCTGAGGGTGGATGTTACAGACTCTATGACCATGAATACTATTCTGAGGGTGGATGTTACATACTCTATGACCATGAATACTATTCTGAGGGTGGATGTTACAGACTCTATGACCATGAATACTATTCTGAGGGTGGATGTTACATACTCTATGATCACGAATACTATTCTGAGGGTGGATGTTACGACTCTATGATCATGAATGTTACAGACTCTATGATCATGAATTCATACCATTCTGATGCTACAGGTTCTATGAGCATGAATACTATTCTGATGTTAACAAGCAGCGCTACAAGCTCAAACAGGATATTTGTTAGCCAAGAGTGGCAGAATCCAGCGCATGCATTGCTGCCTACTCCGACACACATGCAAACACTACACACAGGTTTATCTGGAGACGTTGTTTTTGGGGGGAGGAAACACAAGGAAATTGTGTTAATTGCCACACGTTCTTATGCAACTTCGTAGAATTTTTTTTTTTTTTAAGTGTTTGAGTGGAAAGGGGGAGGAACACTTGTCTCTCTTCCCACCCCACCACCCCAGATAAAACTTTGCCATAAACACGACTTGTGCATGGTCCACGTGGTGGCTGGTCTGACCTACCCCAATGCCTTGAGCATCGCCATTATTATTATCAGCTCTGCACAACCTTATCACGTGGAGGGCATTGGTGAGAAGTGATGACTCCAGAAGTTGGCTCAAAACCGTCACCATCGCCTCCACCTGCTCTAGAACCCTCAACGGCCCCGGCTCCTTCCCAGCCTAACAACAACAACAACAAAAATAGAAAAGAAATGAAATTGCCAAAATATGCTTTTCTAGTGTGTGATGATGACAACTACATGTACTCAAGACACTAGGTAGGCTACATGTAACCATACCATACACACAAAACACCACCCTAGGTAGGCTACATGTAACCATACCATACACACAAAACACCACCCTAGGTAGGCTACATGTAACCATACCATACACACAAAACACCACCCTAGGTAGGCTACATTGTAACCATACCATACACACAAAACACCACCCTAGGTAGGCTACATGTAACCATACCATACACACAAAACACCACCCTAGGTAGGCTACATGTAACCATACCATACACACAAAACACCACCCTAGGTAGGCTACATGTAACCATACCATACACACAAAACACCACCCTAGGTAGGCTACATGTAACCATACCATACACACAAAACACCACCCTAGGTAGGCTACATGTAACCATACCATACACACAAAACACCACCCTAGGTAGGCTACATGTAACCATACCATACACACAAAACACCACCCTAGGTAGGCTACATGTAACCATACCATACACACAAAACACCACCCTAGGTAGGCTACATGTAACCATACCATACACACAAAACACCACCCTAGGTAGGCTACATGTAACCATACCATACACACAAAACACCACCCTAGGTAGGCTACATGTAACCATACCATACACACAAAACACCACCCTAGGTAGGCTACATGTAACCATACCATACACACAAAACACCACCCTAGGTAGGCTACATGTAACCATACCATACACACAAAACACCACCCTAGGTAGGCTACATGTAACCATACCATACACACAAAACACCACCCTAGGTAGGCTACATGTAACCATACCATACACACAAAACACCACCCTAGGTAGGCTACATGTAACCATACCATACAAACAAAACACCACCCTAGGTAGGCTACATGTAACCATACCATACACACCACGAGACTCCACCCATCTTGGGCTAGGTAGGCTACATGTAATCATACTATACACACCACAAGACTCCACCCACCTTGGGCTAGGTAGACTACATGTAATCATACCATACACACCACGAGACTCCACCCACCTTGGGCTAGGTAGGCTACATGTAACCATACCATACACACCACGAGACTCCACCCACCTTGGGCTAGGTAGGCTACATGTAACCATACCATACACACCATGAGACTCCACCCACCTTGGGCTGCAGCTTGCTGAAGTATGTGGCCAGAAAGTGGAGGAGGTTTCCAATGATCAGTATTGCATCGACCTACACAAACCACACACACACACACACACACAGAGAGAGAGAGAGAGCATAATGTTTCACTCCTCCACTAAAAGTCACGAGTGTCTGGAGAGTGAGGGGTTAATTGGGGCATAGCACATGCACCAGTTAGAATCCCCACCCAAAGGTAACCATCCCCTTCAAAATGGACACAGCTCAGTTTCAGTGCCTGCATTGGCAGTCCTCACCATCCCAGGTCCTTCACCGGTTCTCTCCCTCGTCCACACGGTGAGAGCATGCATGAGTGGAGTGGCCATGCCGGTCGCATGCCCCCACACCACGGCTGGCGAGGGAAGTGTCTCGGAGCCTCCCAATTTGAGCTGTTCTGGCATCACTGCCGCCAAGCAGACGCCCGACTCAGCCAAGCCAAGTAGGCTGGCCATTCTCCGGGCTTCTGGGGAAGATGGACCAGTCATAGATGTCAGGAGATGCATCTGCTTGAGAAAAACTGGGAAAACATCCCTAAGAGTTGGAAGTTTCAGGAGGAGAGGAGGGAAAAGGAGGAAGAAAAGAAAATTTGCATATTTATTGTTGTTGCTGCGGCCATTTTTTTCCATTATGGTCATTGTTATGTTGTTAGAAAGACGTCCCTTACCTAAAGGCTTCATCAGACAACCCATAACTCAATAACACCTGCCAAGTGCCCAGTGCCACTGTTGCTAGGCGATAAGCTTCCTCCAGGGCCAAGTTCTGCTCGCTAGGAAGGAGAACTGCATAGCAGGTCAGCATGGACATGAGACCGTAATCTGACAACTGAAGAGAAGAAAGAAGAAAGAAAAGACGAGGGGAGAGGAATATAGGGGGGGGGGGGGGGGGGAAGAAGGGAGAGGAGAGAGAGATAGGAAGAGAGAACAATGAAGCTAACTAAATGGCTCTTGATAGAGAGACAGAGAGGGCGACACACACCAGACGTTTAGCAAGGTTTCGGCCGGCTGTGCAGAGAGCCTTGACAAGCTGGAGAGCAGCGACTTGCGGCCGTGCTGTTCCCTCTCCTTCGCCGGCAGCAGACCAACACAGGGGGAGGTGTCGCTCAAACACAACTCGCATCAAACGTGGACACTCCACAACCTGACTGGCAAATGACACACACTCTTAAAAGTTTGGCAACCATATTATTATTATTACATAACAGTTCGTGCACTACTCTTTAAAAATTTCTCCCCTTTTTAACTGAAAGAAGCGCAGTGATTTGCTTGTCGCATTCATTCAAACTTAATTTCACACACCTTTTTATCCCAATTATTTCCCACCCATTTCTGACTATCAACTCTCACATGTCCAATGGACGGGACTTTCGTAGTATAGAATAATTTGCTTTTATAAATTTTTGGGGAGATTTTTTTTTTGGCAATGTTTGTTTTTTGCCAATGTTTCAACTGTCTTTGTCTTCATCATCATTGCAAAAAAACAAAAAAAAAGTCTGCTAGAAATCACCCGTCTACTTTTGTAATATTGTCAGCTGACAATAAACTTTTTATATTTTTATATATGCATCAAGACTGTCATGATGCTCTATGTCCTAGAAGAATTCTAGCTTGAATTATTCGCATGATCCCTTCTTAAAGTTTCAGGAAACTGACTGACAACAAACGAGAGGAAACCCCCCCCAAGTACCATAGGCCATGAATAAGCAAACACTGAGAATAGAATTGTGTAGCCTTAGTCAAACATTCTCATTCAAGAGGAACCCAAAAACAGAAGAGTCCTCATTATATTGTCCTCCCCCAAGAAGGGTCATTTTACACCACAGCTACTGCACTATGGACATGCATTATTCAACAGTTCACAGCAGCTCTGTTCTCTACACACAAACACGTGGTATTACTTACCTGAGTGGCAGAGGCTACAGAGTGCCTTGCTATTCTAGTCAGCACCTCCAGGAGCTGTCTGTGCATCACCGGAGACCCCACGGGAAGAAACACCTCTAGAAGGTAACGCAGACGCGGCAAGATGTTCATCCGGAGATATCCCTGCAGCGGAGGATTCAAAACAGGGCAGTGACCATGCAAGACAGCAAGGAAGGAGGAAGAAGGAGGGTGGGAAGCAGAGGAGGAGCAAGAAGTGAGAGAGGATCACGCACAGCAACTATGTCCCTCTGAAGGATATCCGTGTCTTTTTCCTCTTCTTCTGTTTCTCCTCCTTTTCGCTCTGCCTCCGGCAAGGGGTGGGGTGTAAGAGCCGGCAGAAAGTTCCCAGAGTAGCAGAGCGAGAACTCGTTGAGCATTGCCTAGAAGAGATAACAACATGATCAACAACAACAACAACATCAACAACAACATCAACAACAACATTAACAACAACATCAACAACAACATCAACAACAAGAACAAGTAGACACGAGAGAGAGCAATGCACGCAGCTTTGACGGAGAAGCAGAGACAAGCAAAAAAAAACATGGACACCAGAATTCCAAACAAGCTGAGAATGGTGCCCGTGAACCGAGTCAAGTTGTGTCCACATAGAGCTGTTCCACTACCCTCCTCACCTCCTCAGCGGCAACCACCAGCAAGACGTGCATCACTTGGACCGCAGCCATCACCGCAGCTTCTGCGCTCTCGTCCAGAGAAAACCTCAGCAGCAAGGGAAGCTGGGCTGCCACCAGCGTTCCCATGATGGACCCCTCCACTAAACCCTCGTACTCCCGCTGGCGGGCACGGTGGAGTATCCTGGATAGAGTCTGGAGACTGAGCACTCTCTGCTGAAGCACAGTGCTCCTACAGAGAGGCAACAGCTCTGCCAACGAGTAGCCAGCAGCCTGAAGGACAATACCAACAAACACCACAAAAACTTTGTCAGTCTATTTTGTGTGATATTGGTGATGATGATCTTGGATTGCTGACCTCAGGTTCATCACCATGGTGATGAAGACCCAAATGAGACGGCACATTTGCGCTGCGAGGGATCACTAGCCCATCCAGCGAAAAGCGAGTTTCGATCTTGTCTAGTTCAAGTCGCAAGGAGTTGGGAGCAGCGTGCGACACATCCACCATCCATTCCAGCTTCTCTCTCTCCACCACGTCCATGTGAAGCCAACCACCAGGAGGGAGGAGACGAGAGGTCTCCCCTGTGTTCCTCGCCTCGTCGGGATGTTGCTCACTCATGCATGAGGTCTCCATCTCGCTCTCATTACCACCACGCTGTGGTTCTTCCTTCCCACTCTTCTTTATTCTCTTGCTATGTCCACGTCTGGATTTGATGAAGGACACCAAATCTGGCCCTGAAGATGGTTATGAGCAAAAGTGTGAACTCCTCTGATTTGCAGCATCAAAAAAGATGACATGAATAAGATGACACACTCGGACTTTCATAAGGGATTTTTTTTTGGGGGGGGGGGGGGGGAATTGTTATTGTTTTTGTCTTTTGGGGGGAGGGGGATAGAGAATGAAAACCTGTGTCTCAAGGAAGCACAGAATAGAAGCCCCCCCCCCCTCTCTCCCATTTGAAACAGGAAATACCTGAAACCTGAGTTTCATTCTGATGCAGTCCACTGAATAATCAATAAAATAGCAGTTCTCATTGGCTTACTTAACGCCTTCTCTAATTGCTCTTTCTTTTGCAGGATGTCTTCTTCAGAAAGCCGAGAGAGTATGTTTACATTCTCCTCATGAATTCCAGCCATGATTATTTCCTCTTCTGTCTGGGACCCCTCCTCCAAAACCAAGCCAGACTTGAGCCTGAGAAATATCAAGAGTTATGAACACTGCCATGCTCACTGATGCAGATGTGTGCACAACATTTACCTATGGACAGACACACACACACTCTATACACACACACCCATTCCTTACACACACACATGCACGCACACGCACACACACACATGCACAAGCACGCGCATGCACACACCCATTCTACACACACACACCATACACACACACACACACACAAGCACTCCATAAACATGCTCCACAGACACATGGACACACTCACCCACACCACACCATGCACATACACACCACACACATAGGTACACACATGCATACCAGTCACACAGCACTGCTGGCGATGATTCTCGTCCTTCATTTCCATCGTCCTCTTTCACCCATACCTCACTTTCCATCGCTCCATCGCCACCATCTTGGCCACATTCCATACCACATGCTTGATTGTTCTCCATTCCAAGAAAAGTCAGCTCCACATTATCTTTCCGCGATTTCGAATCTCCGCCTGCCTCTGTCAGAGGGCCACTGTCGATTCCAAAGAAGTCTAACGTTTTGTCCTCAAACTGCATAGCGAAGAGGCTTTTCTTCTTCATCTTTGGCTGAGTTGCTCCAGTCCCTCTTGAGGAGAGTGTGAAGTCCAGCTCCTTTACGACAGGGAACCCATGTTTGGTGTGTAGCGCAGTCATGGTGACGGGTGGACCAACGTATCTGTGCTCCTTGATAAATAAATGTTATTAATTGAAAACCCACTGGCAAATAAATAAATATTACAATAATCTTCTCAATAATTAACTTGAAATTGTATTCTCTCGACGTTTCGACTAGATGCTCTAACCTTCATCAGGCTAGAGCATCTAGTCGAAACGTCGAGAGAACACAATTTCAAGTTGATTATTGAGAAGTTATTGTTATGTCAACTGAGAGTTCATTGATAAATAAATGTTGTTAATAATTGAAGGACCTACTGGCAAATAAATAAATGCCGTTATGACTAAAAGGCGGGTTCACAATATGACGCTCACCCATCGTTACGTATCGTCCTATCGTAACGTATCGTTCTATCGTATCTTATTGTGTCTGGTTCACAATATAGCATTCGATTGGCGAGTTTTGCTGGTTTTGACAAGGTGCTCACGTGATAGTAGTTGTTGACCGATCGGGAGGACGCTATGGACGGGAGTTCTTCCTCTTCTAGTTCATCTAGTAGTTCTAGCTGTGATAGTTCTTCTAGTTCATCTAGTTCTCTTCATTCATACTGGTAAATTCTAGTGAACGTACAAAGTCCTTCACGTGACCCTCCCACTTGCCAGCATTCTGATTGGTTGGACGCTCGACGCTAGAATAGAACCAGATCCTATTCCACCGTTACGTATCGTAACATCCTATCGTATCGTATTGTCATGACGTTGCTGGTTCACAATTCGACGATACGTTACGATAGGACGATACGATACGTAACGATGGCTGAGCGTCAAACCGTGAATCAGCCTTTACTGGCTGGCCAGCTTACTCATGAGAAAAATTTCAATATTCGTTTACTATTCATTTACAGTTAGCTGCGAACAATTATCGCACTTGGGAAAAAATTCCACGTTGCATTCTCCCATTGTGCTGAAGCTGAACGATTTGAAGGCAGCGTCTGCAAGCCAAGCTACAAGCACAGCAGAGAAATACACACCTAACCTGTGGTGCAGAAAACATATCTGGCCTTTCAGTTCAGTTCTTCTTCATCAGCTATGGGGGCCATAGCTTACGAGGGAACCTTATGCCATGAGCGACAACTGGGGAGAATCTAATAGCCACTGCTTGCCAGCAAACATGCCTAGTGTGTACCACTCTCCATTTAGTTGTCTTTGACCTGTTTTATATTGCTTTCTTCATTGTTGAAATCCCAACTATCTTGTCCTTGTTAAAGGCAAAGCACATTTGAAGTACGCAAAAATGCGCAACCAGGCTGTGCGATGCGCGTTTCCAAGGCTTGGCGCAGGCAATAAAGGGAGGAGCCTTGCGAGAGTTCAAAATAAGGAGGGAAATAACAGCAACAGGAGAGAGCCATGAGAAAATGAGTGAGTGAAGGCAAACGAGAAATCTAACCAGTCCATAGAAGCCCTCACCCAACCCTACACATAAATATATACATGTACTACTTGCTTCACAAGAGGGGTTTCAGTTTCACACCAATCCCCCCTTCGTCAAACCCAGCACTTGGGTTTCGGCAGCCTAAGAACATGTGGAAGCATAACACTCAGTGGATGCTGCACCGATAGTCTGCCTGGCCAGCGATAGCTCTCTGCAGCCTGCTCACTTGGGTCTCCAGTTGACAGAACCAAAGAGAATCAATGATAGCCTCACTGTCGAGAGAGCAGCACAGGGCCCTGAGGACTCCACTGTCATCAGACAAGCAGACGAGGTGTCCCTGTGTTGTGATACTCGACAGGGACCAATGGAGGAAGATGACATACCTCCGCATATGAACCGCACCACTCGCTGATGGAGTGTTCCATGGCCCTTGCTAAATCCCCCAACACTAAACGTGTATGAGAACCGATGCAGAAACCATATGGGGCCAGGCACCAGAGGCTGCACTTTCTATATAAAAGCCCACAAAAACGACAAATCTGTGAAGCCTAGAGTCACCGGCACCAAATTGTCCAACGGAGTCCGCCTCAGAGCTCATAGACATTATGAAGACAACACTCCAATCACTATCCAAGATTGATCAGACTTTATTAATCACTTGAAGCGACTGAGCTGCCCACAAGAGTGCATCCCAGCCACATTGGACATAAAGTCGCTTTATCAAAACATTCCACAAAAGGATGGAATAAGAAGCAACAAGGAGTAACAAGTCAGGCACCATTGCAGTTCATACAGTCACTTCTCTGCTCGTTTCCTAGATACTGTCATGCTTAAATAGTCATTCCACAGCTTGTGCAAGTTCAGAGCCCGGGTGTTTTGCGGCAACTTCTTCGACCACATTAATCACGGCGGTCATCAAACTACAGTTGCCGATGCATCCAACATGGCTTCCTACACGCATAAGAACTAATGTTAACAGGAAAGCATATTTGGCCTGTTCATCGCCTCCAAAAACGAATATCAAGTGTATCGGACTCATTTCCCAGACATACTCTCCTTCACAAAACTTCTGCCAACTATCGACTAAAGCACGTGTTTTATTTGGCCTTGCCCCTTTCTCCGGCGCTGTTTTAGTGCATAGCTGTGTGGTAATGGCTCTGGTTAGCAGTAATAGGCTTCCGTGAATCGCTAACACATGCATCGGCCATGTTGTTTCATCAGTGAGGTCATTTCAGGATGACCCATCCCACTTTTATGTGCATGCTCTGCATTCAAGCTCATTATGACTATCACATAATTGCATGCACTGGACCATTACATCGCCAAGTCAAATGCCGATCGTCACCCATGTCTGGTGACTGTTGATTCCTCGTTCTCCAAAGTATTTTGCAAGATTATACTTTCATGGTTAACTCCACCCACGAAAATGATTTATCATTCCAAAACAGCGGCTATAATCCGCACTTTTAGTGCTTTTAAACAAAAGGAAATTTTCATGCTATTATGATCCATACATCTTCTCAGTACAATACATACCTCTGAGCATTATTGTGGTCATTCGGGATGAACTTGCTCTCGTGTGCATTATTATGGTTACAGTTTTAGACCGGGACCTCACCTGCACATCCGTTAGAACCCGACAAGCAGCATCACCTTGCACTATCATAGACGAGACACCATAACCAGTGAGATGACATCACTAGAGGACAAGCCGCATACAATATGGGGAACTAACCTTCCATAGGTTCATGAAGTTTACCCTTAGAACAAACAAGCATAAGATGTTTGAAAGGTATATGGCCCTGGCTTACAATTAATTAGTAACAAGTAGAGTGAAGTGCCTCACCTGCTTCATCGAATTTTCCTTCCTCTCTCTGAACCTCGATTTCTTCGCTTGGGGCTTCCCTGTAAAACCACTTCAACATTCTGTCATACTTTAGCAAGTGCATGCAAGTATAACCTTCAGTGTTAAGTGTGACTACATCTCGTCCTCTCCTTCCTTCCTCAATTGTTCTTCCAGGCACAGGCTCTTCAACCTTCCTTTTCTCTCCAGCCAGGACTTTTATTGATACTGAAGACTTCTCTCCAGAAGACAGGAAGCTTTCTTGGAACTTAAGGAGATCTTCCTCTGTGTCTGTGAATTTAGGTCTCCTCGCCATTCTCCCTAAGGCCAGAATGCCTCTGCTGTCCAACACGCCCAGACCCTTTACCTAATGGCCACGGTGCTCTCGCGGGGGCGCGCTAACTTTTGTTGACCCTTCCCATAATCCCTAATTATTGGCTGCTGCGGAACTGATGTCGGTATGGGAGTAGAGCACAGCACTGTCAGTCAAACAAGATCTGAACAGAATTCAGTCACTCACTCTATCTCTCTCCTTCAATTCTCAATGACTAAATATCAATACTATCTCTGGAATTCTCTGGAATGCTAGAAGCATAAATTAGACCTCCAATCTACTATAAATGTCCACACATCTTCTGCTATTATGGAAACCTGGCTAACTGATGAAATCTATGACTCTGAGATCAACCCAACATGATATTGTGTGTATCGAGGGATAGATGCAGTATTGGAGGTGGTATTTTGGTTCCAACAACTTATCAGCTCTCAACGAACTCTCAGTTGATTAACGAAATTACAATGACCTTCTCAGTAATCAGCTTAAATTTTACTCTCTCTCAATAATGGGGCAATTTCAAGTGGTTCACCGGTTAGAGTGTTCTCTCGCCTAATGTCAAATAAGCGATTGAAATCAACTTAAGCAGTAAGGTTTCAAAAAACTACCGTGAGAAGAAGTCATGCCTGACTCAAGCTATTGACCTTCCTAGATGGAGTATACAAATCTATTTGACCAAAGGTCTTACACTGATATATATATATATATATCATTATTCCTGTGAGAGCACTGTGGAGGTATATTTTGGGAACACTCATATTTTGCTACACTTAAATGATGTACCAAATTATTCCTCTATATACGTTTTTTTGCTGATGACAGCAAAGCAGATACCTTCCATATAGACTATATATGAACTCCTACAAGCAGATATTGAATCATGGTGTGAAAAGTGGCTAAATAGTTCAAAATACTCATCAATGAGATTTAGCTTATGAAATCTGAACAACACATGGCTGTTAACCACAGAAAGATCTAGGAATCATACTGCGTCGTGATCTATCCTGGCACGATCATCTCTTGCATATTTACTGCGTGGCATATATACATGACCTAAAGCCCTATATGGAGAAACATTCCTGAATTCATCATTGTTTGGTTAGGAAATCTCTCCATCTTACACTGGTCAGATCTAGACTAACACTCTCTCTATTCACAGATTTGGAGGCCTCAATTGGTCAAGGATATCAGAATGCTGGAATTGGTGAAAAGAGCTACTAAGTTTAAATAAGAATACAGGCAAAGAATTTTCACCTTAAATACCCTAAACTGGATAGAACTTCTGGATTTTTGGTTTCTAATGAAGTACTTGAAGTGTCCTACGTTCAACTTCAACATAAGAGACCATGTCTCTTTTGTTTCGTCCTCCGCGAGATCATTATTATTCAACAAATTGAAATATAACTATGACCACACTTCAGCAAACTCTGGAACTCTCTCTCCTTTATTGCTCTTGAAAACAATAAGTGGAAAATAACTACTTGCCTCTGGCAATATCTCCTAACTATCTTTGACTCCACCAACCCATGTCCATTCTATTTTATCTGTCCCTGTAATACATCATAATCCCCTTTTATTTCAGGCTGCTTCAGTTCTTGGAGCCAGACCCAACCACCCAACAATTAAATAGAGTCATTTGTATGTCATCAACTCATGGTTGTAATGTTCATATAAATATATACCTAACTCCTATATTTATTGCTCTGGATAGCTTTGAATCATTTCAAAACAGCTCCAAATCGCTTTGGTGGACTAGACCATATATTTTTCCATTGTTATTCTATATCTTCACTGTTACACTGTTTCAAGTTTCAGTTCATTATTGTTAACCCTTCTTGAGTTATGATACTTTTTATACTGTTGTTTCATTGTGTACGGGTTGAGAGAAGAAGTATGAATAAACATTGAAGTGTATTGACAACACATAGATATTTCTAACTCGGTCAATCTTAGGACATCATTTTCATGATGCTCTTTCTTGGCTCTATGTTTTGTTTTCCAATTCTGTTCTTTTCTCATGAGATAGTCTAGTATGTGGTCACTTGACGTGCCAGTGATGAAAATGGGCTAATAGGAGATATGTAAATAAATATGATAGTTGTATCTGTGGGAATATGACAAGTGTTGTTATGGCTGGGGAGTAAAATTATTGACCTCTGGGTTAATGCCCAATAATCCAGAGGTGATTGCAACACTACTATGCAATAGTGGAAAGCACACAGAATGGGCTATCTTCCAAGACAAAAATAGACAAGGCATTAAAAAGTTGTGTGTGTTGTTGTTTTTAATCACAAATACTGTCTAGTTCTCCCTTTACCTATGAAGGCCATTGAGATAACATTGAAATTCAATCTGGATATGACGATGTCACTCCAGTTGAAAGAGCCATTGAATCTATTCTTCTGCAAAAATATAAGAAACAGGACACTGACTGCAAAAACATCAGTGTATGTAATAATAAACTCTTCAAAACTAGGATTTTTAGTTGTCTTTCCTACCTCCATTTAGTAGACTACATCACATATTCTCACTCTCCTTATCATATCACCAAATACCCAAAGAATGGCTTCCTCACTACACCATTTCAATCCACAAACATGGTGATAATCAAGTTTGCAATAATGGACCAATTTCTGTCGTATATGGTATGGGTACAGCAACAAGACACGACTGTATAGTGTTTTATATGAAGTAACAAATTGTTTAAAAGTCCAAGAGTCTCATGGGGTTGTATTTTGTAGAACTGACTTGTTGCAGTGCTCCACCATTTATCTATGACGATCATAGAAACAACAGAAACAAACAAGCAACATGAAACAGGGGACAAAATGTTTTTTTAAATTTATATCTGAAAAAAAATAAAGGAAACAAGATCAGTTCCCATCTGGACAACTAGTCTACATGGGTACAGCAACATGACATGATATGTGTTGACAGCATTGTGTAGTGTACAAGAAGGAATTACACAGAAAAATTGTTTAAAAAATCAGGGAGTAGAATTCTGAAGTCCTCCATCACTCAACTATGAGATTATAGAAGCAACGACTTGAAACAAGAATAAATTTAAAACCAAGCAATCGAATTGGTCAATTGGTGTTGGTGTGTACAGGATGGTAATGGGTCATTCTGATGACGACTTATTTCAGGTAAAACATTGGTATATAAAAGCTGATTTAAAGACTACAGTTTCTATCCTGTGAGCAACTGATAAATGTTTTTGAAACTTAAAAAAAATAATCCTTTGCCCATTGAAAGCCTTTGCCCATTGAAAGCAAAAGATCATTAGGAAAGCTTTGAACAACTATTGTGTTTCCTTTCATAAATATTCTATGCAGAATGCCTAGCTGTAATGATCCAAATCTCTTGAAGAAATCACACAGAATAAACGATTCTTTACCATTTAAAATCCATATACAATAAACATAGGGAGGAAGGCAGAAAATAACTATAATAATGTCAGCTGTCACTAAACAGCCGCCGTGTCCTGGTCTCACCCAACCTTGCATGACCATGAACCTAGCACTCCACCTAATCTTTGTTTAGTCTGGCCTTTAACCGAGTGGGAGCAGAAAAGGGTCTGGTGTCACTAGTGTATATAAATTCAGATCTCTCAACCTTGAAAAATCACATGTAGTGAGATTAATGATGCATTACAGTGAGATTAATGGTGCATTACAGTAAGATTAATACTCATTTGGAGTGAGATGTGCATTTGAATTTCTTAATAGAAAGGAATATTTGTCATGTTATTTTTTTTGTTCCTTATTATATGTTGAGGTAGCTTTCTTTCCAGTTATGAGCAGACTCACTGGGAACTTTCAGTGCAGTGGATTTGACAAGTGAGTCTTCATAATTATCAACATTGTAAGGGTGCCATCTTGCTGTAATGAATCCCTAGAAGGAATCTTCATAAACTTGTTTTCAAATGCTTGATGACATCACCTTTTTTCGATATGACTTACAAATCAGCACTTATATAAACTTTACAACCATATGACAATGTGGAATAGTGATGGGTTGATGGAGAAAATTATGTAATTAGAAGGACAGACACCAATTGGTGTGAGTCTCAAATGATATATCAAAACCTACAACAAAACTTTCCATCACTTAAATTAATCTACCATCAATTATATACTTAGATAGCAGCTACACATGATCAATTATATGCACATCCTTCTTTTTTAATAAAGGAATGAAAATCCTCTCTCTAGGCAGCATCAAACATTGTTCTGCTCAAGCCAGGGCCTTTCTCTTACAAGAAGGTTCTTTCACTCTCAGAGACTCATAGTCATCAGCCATTGAAAGCTGGATTCTAGGTCAAGGTGCAAACCACAATACTGGGATCATGTGTTTGGTAAAATAGTGGGATAATCTACCAGTAGTGAGAGAATGACACTTGTACTCTTGAGTTCCGCACCAAAATAGTGAAGGCACGTAACTTGAGTTGCAGAACAATCTTTATTCGGGCATGTGGAAGCGCGAATTCACATTATTATTATTTTGTGTCATCCATTCGGCATGCACATACGGTCGTAAAGTATGGAGTGTTGAAATCCACCCAGTATTTATTAGTGCTGACAGTGAGCTTCTTCTCAGAACTCATTGTCAGGAATCAGTTCACTGGTTTGTCTTAAGGGCAGTCAAAAATGGATCAACTATCTAAGTTCCTGTGTCCAGCTATATACCAAAGTTTTGCAGCAACTAGATTACACAATGACTTTCTTCATATCAACTTCAAATTTACTCACTCGACACTTCAGCTACATGTTGAGAGGTACACATCAGGAATGAATGTTGAACGTCAACTAATCGAGAAAGTCACAATATCAACTGAGAGAGAAATAGGATTGTCATCCATCAAGCCAAAACAACCACAGGTTGTGAAAGGAATAATGGACCGAGATATCTTTGTTGCTCTGCCAACAGAAGAGTATCTGTTTTCAATGTCTTCTTCTGTTGTACAAAGAATTGTTTCCAGATCATGATCCGTCCATTGTGGTAGTAGTTACTCCACAGTCATAATAAAAATCAGGCACTTGCATCATTAGTCTTGTATATATTTAATTTTTACTTCTGTACAATGTGTGCTATGCACTAAGATGGCCCTGCTGGGCTCAGTGGTTAAAAATTGTAGCTACAATACTTTTTGATAGGTGATAGTAATTTGTTGTAGAATAGATCCATTTTCCTTCAAAATGCTGTCTCGGGAATTCCCCTGTCGTTGAACCTTGACCTGCAGATGCCGCTCACGCGCAAAACAACATAGGTGTGAAGGTAAAGGATCGACAACGTCAGTTTCGTTCATGTGCGGGGTCACGCAAAACGACCGCACCCCCACAGCAGGAAAAACGCAGGTGCTCCAAAGAAAAAGCCGCGTGTGTGGGAAAGTCGAGTTCTAGTTGCTAGCTTTCATTCTTTCGTGTTGAAGACAATTCATGGATACCGAGGACAGAACTGGCTCAGCGGAGTCCGAAAATGGTTCTTCGGACAGCAGCTACGTGAAGGTAACGCCAGAGGACGCTCAATCTTCCAAGGACGCCTCACCCATAGCTGAGAGCACCATCATCCCACCTTGCCCTGAAGATGACGCTGTCTCCATGTTGGAAAAAAAACAAGAGCCCACTTTCGTCAAGGAACCAGTGCAGGTGCGTTGTATTTCAATGCTGGCATAAAAATCCCCCACCCTCCTTTTCCTGCACACATGCAAATATTTTTTTTGCTCTCTCACTTTGGTGAAGGAACACCTCACAGATGATGACCCTTTCCACATGGATTCACACGAGGCGCAGCACAGCAGGCCTGACAGTTATAGTAGTACTATAGAAGATGTGGCCTTTGTCAAGTCAAATCCTGAGCCAACTTCAAGTATGTGAATAATTATCAGTACATACTAGGTATGCATAGCATGCTCTAGTGAGTCTAGCACATGTATTAGATATGAAGGGTAAATTGCAGAACAATGACTCGACGGTCACAAACTGTTAGTTTGTATCTATATAAAGGCATGTTGCTCATCGTTCCCGGATGCCAAGGTACATGGTGTTGTGCTCCAAAAATTGTGTGTGATGTTTTAATTACTGTAGCTTCAAGTGCCACCACATGCTACGTAACCTCTCCCTGACAAACATGTGTCCTGTCTTGCAGAAGTGGTGCAATTGTAGCAGCAGTACACCAATCTCCTTTGGCTTCTCAATGGCATCTGTGTTAATTATAATTTGTTTATAATTGTGTTGTTATTTTATATCTTCTGTAGATGGTGGCCTTCTGAGCTTCCTTAATGTCTTGCATCCAGCAGGTAAGTGAATGTCTTGTTTGTGTATATTTCTGGTTGCCCATATTGATTATATAAAACGTAAAACACTTGTCTTGTCAAGGCCAGTTTATTTTACATACCAGAAATAACTTTGATCTCTAAAATGAGAACTTGTGGGAACTGGGTTTTGAGTCAAGTAAAGGTTGTGGTCTTTGACACTATTATGACATTGTTATGACATTGTTCATTTCAGTTCTGTATTTGGTGTACTGGAAAGATCCAAAGCTTAGTGCAGTTGTCCTGGGTGGATTGCTTGTGGTACTGCTCACACTCACCCTCAATACCTTCATCCATACAATTGTCCTCCTTCACCTTTCCTTCCTCGTCGTCTCCCTGTCCTATGTTGTGGCCATGATTGCTCGGGATTCCTTCTATAACAAGCAAATCCGAAATCCTTTCAGGTAATGTGACGTCTGAATTGTTGAAGTGGCTGTAGGTTTTTTCATGCTTATGACAGGATTGTTGTTTAATTTTTCACACTAATACAGTAACTATCTTGACATTACCCTTCCGGAAGACAAGGTATGTATGTGTGTTAGTCCACCTCTGTTTTAACATGCTATTGTACTTTTCAGGTTGCTGATTGGGCTGTTTACGTTGGCAGCATATTCAATTGTCTGTTCAGCATCGTTGTCAGACTGCTTCTGTTTGAAAACATCAAGCAGTCCTTCAAGGTACAAACCAGCGTTTTTGAAAAGTATATGCTTTAGCCCTTGTATTTTGCAGTTTGGAATCACTTTATGGATTTTGTCTTTTGTTACGAACTACTTGACTCTGCTGAGAGCTCTCTTTGTGGGTGAGTATGTGGCATGTTTGGTTAGCTTGTTTTCTTGTAACTGCAAGTTTAGCAGAATGTTTTTGTTGTTGTTTAGGGGTTACGGTTATCTTTGTTGTGCCTCCAATCTACGCTATGAATCAGGTCAGTATGGTCACATAGGTGCTCAAAATGTAGCTAGCAGCTAGAGAATTGCGTGATGCTCTCTATTTTATTTGTGTGGTAGTATACTAATACCCAGCCAAATTGAAATGGGACATTTTTTCTACCATTCTTCAACATAATTGTACCTATTGATTAACATAATATCATTCTTTTAGAGGTGGATTGACAAATTTGTTCACTTAGTGGTATGTAGAACTTCAAAACTGTTCCAAGGGTAAGTTTGCTACACTTTGTATTAATTTTAACTAACCTTGCTATATTATTTTATTGTAGGGTTTTAAGTCATATCCCCTTTTTGAAGGACAAGATGCAGTGACTTCCATATTTATATTGCAACTTTTGCCCATTATGTATGGTTTGATACTAGAAACACTTGTTACTCTACAGTAATTTTAATTAAATAAGTGTACCTGGATTTAATTACATTTTGGGGGGAAGGGTGGAATTTTTTGCATACCTACTTACAAGTTAAGGATGGTTAGGGAGGGATGGGAGGATTTAGGAATTCTTAGGAATTCAGTGTTACAACATTGGAAACGGTTGAGGCACTCTTAACATGGAGCAGATTGAACAAACCTGTCGTAGTTAAGTTATGACTAGGCTAACACCACACGCCTTGTAGATACAGGTTGGTCATCGTTCCACGTTCTCGAATGCAGCTGTGGATGGTGCTGAGATGTCAAGTTCCTTTGAGGTTGTCCTGTGATTTAGAAGCGTCTCATGAAAAATATCCTGTGTTGTTGCTTTGATGACTTCTTCCTCACAAGAGTTAGGGCAATGGGAATTGGGTGATGTATTCCTAGGATTATAACCAGTAGAATTAGCAAATTTTTCCATCTATACATCACGATAATAACTCCGCAGTCGGAAATGCGATCACGTAGCTATTGGAATTTTGATATTGGCAGCCTATGATGATCATATTAATTTATCTTGTATCTAGTGCAGTAATTTTTTCAATTAATATAAACCTGTCATCCCATCGACTACAGGTGGGTGACCTTATGGGTAATCCACATGGTGGCATTACCTCTCCATATATAGGAATATATACAAACAAAAAGTTTATGTATTAGCTAAAGCTCACATTGGCAGCTTCTTAGTATCCAAAATGGCAAATTTTAGCTCCAAGAAAATTTTAGCTCCAAGAACACTTCAGCGTGCCTTGAATCCATCACTAATATAGATAGTAAACCAGTATATATCCCCCAACAAACATTGAAATTTGGCCTTATATCTTCTACTTTTTTCTCCGTGATTTTTTAACTTGGGGGGGACACAAGCCATGCCCCCTCGAAAGTCATGAACACACCACCATCATGATGCAATATAACATCATAAAGATGACATTACAAAAAATTTGATGGAGTGCCTGTATGTGTGTGGCTAGCAGTATTATGTGCATGACGCCACTATTCCTAGTCTTCGACAGATTTAGATGTAGCTTTCTTTCATGTAAGAAATCCTTGAAAGTGGATTTGTAGCCAGCATAGTGTGTAGACGTGTATATTATTTAACGTCATTGTCATCGATGTTTCCTGCTTAAACTCTCAGAATCTGGATTGGAAACGGGAATGGACAGAAGTCATGTCAGGAAGCCTCTCCTCCCCATCGTAGGTTTTCAGCTTGCTAACCTCCCACCTACTTGAGGTGTCAATGCATTGTCAGCTGACTTGTATTTATCAGTGGGTTGCAGGTGACAGTTTAAAATCCATTAAACTTGTCCAGCGATCTAGAAATTATATAACATGGATTTTCTGGATCAAATCTTGAGAGAGTCATCAAAAGAAAAAAATTCAAGCATCTTGATTGTAGCTAAAGTGTATCTGGATGAAATTCCGTATCTTCACTCCACTTTCGTAATCTTTACTCCTGATTTTTCTTTGCATCCTTTAAAGTGTGTGTCCTAGCTCAAGTTTATAATAACACCTGTACCAATTTCTGAACTCTACTGGCTAGATTAAAAGTGCTGATTATTTCCGACTGCTTTGATGACTTCTGGAGATGAGCATACAGACCTGCTCATCTGGATAATTGACAAGTGGTATCCTCATTGGACTTTTGGAAGAAGAAGAAAACTTTATCGATGGGTGGAAGTATATATGTGAGGAATAGAAGAATAAGATTTCTATGTTGTTGTTTTTAAATAGATTCATTACATGACAGAAAATATGACTTCAAAGCATCAAACGGGACAAGATAACGGGACAAGATACCAACCAACACCCTTGGATGAAAAAAGTGAATGCCAGTTGACAGCAACTTGCATTTTCTTTTGATGCTATTATAATAGTAGAAAGCATCAACAAAGATCTTGTATTTTCCATGCATCTGCCTACTTTTCCCCCCACACTATATATAAGTCGATTTAATGGGAGACACAAGCCATGCCAGCTTTTATGTCAAGTCTGCCAAATAACAAACACACCAAACATCATACAAATGAGGGCATTCATTGTGTATTACCTTCTGGACACTGGACCTTGCCCCTTTCATAACATTAGTTATGTTGGACATGACTGAGCCCTGAGTGCATTGAACAAATAACCAGCCATACCTCTGTTAACTTTGGGAATTCCCCCCCACAACAGAATCAAAGATCTGAATAAGACTTCTTATTGGATTCGTCCATAACAGAGAAAGAACTATTTTTTATCCAAGTTTTCAAGTGTTTGTGTGCTGAAGTGAGCTTCCTTGCACTGCAGTCTTAGTACATACCACCATAAGCAAGTTCTTTGGCACTTAGAACCTGGAAACACTTGGTTGCATATCACTAGCTTTAAAAGCACGATTGTGCTCTACTACAGATCCAATGCCTTTTCTGTAACAACACTCATAACCTGAGGTCTAAAGAAGGATCAGATGGGACCGGATGAAGTCCTAGCCCTATCTTTATACTGTTTCCCTTTCACATGAACACTCTCACACTGTATTTCTTTCCATTATAAACTGCATCTCTTATACAGGTTCCAAGAAATATGTGATTGTAACAGATAGAGTGTGCTTACCTTCAGAATCTCTTCAAGTTCCCTTTGTTCAACTTGTATCACAACAGTGCCTCTTAGGCCTGTGCATCAAGCTCATTCTCAGACTCTTGCTCAGATTACGCCACAATGGAAAGTTATATACAAGAATTTCAAGAAGCATCTGGCAGCTCTTTAATATTATCCCAGTACTATGTGTATAATTTGTTGGTGCATGTATGGTACGGATTGACATGTATATGTCAGGACCACAACATGATCTCAATACAGACACATACCAGTTGATACTTTAGCCTGTGAATAGTGTGAAACAACAGAGTGCTAAGTGAGTCTAGCTTTTGGGGTAACCCTTTGACACACAGACAGAAGTATAAGATGGGGACTGTCTCCGAACAATGGGGACAGTTGGCACCTATGCCATGCATAATATTCGTTATAACTTCAAATTGTCTTGTTTGACAAAACATCCAGGTTTCCAACATTATAAAACTGTCGGTATGCAATATTGAACCTTGGAGCTGAGCGTCAGCAGATCTTCACTGCTTTGGAAAGATCGCCAAACATTTTAACCTTGGAGCTGAGCGTCAGCAGATCTTCACTGCTTTGGAAAGATCGCCAAACATAAATTTATCAATGACAACCTAGCTAACGTGGTTTCTAAATAGCAGCTGCAATCTTCTGCAGATGTATTTGTCTACTAGCAGAGAAGTGAGGGGTCAGTGGCTGGTACATAGAATCTCTCAACGAACTCCAGTTGACACAATATAGATAGATACAATGACTTTCTCAACTTGGATTTACTCGCTCGATGTTTCAGCCTTCATCATGAATTGTCGAGAAGAAAACTTAAGTTGATTGTCGAGAAATCCATTACAAGATACGGTATGTGCTGATTTGTTGTATAGCATACAACATAAGTGCTGGAGTCCCAGGTGCAGTTAGTTCTTCACCACTCAACCATAATAATTAACAAAACTACAACTTGAAACAAGCCAAAAACAGGTATGTAGTTCGGGTTGTTTTGTGTGTGTGTGTGTGTTTCTTTTAAAAACACAAGATACTTGCATACCGGTATTCCACAATCAGTTAGATGACTCCTTACCGTTTCAAACCTAGTGCATACAACTGCTCTTAAACTCTGTAATTATTGGTGCATATATATTGGGACATCCTTGCTTCCTTTCCCCCCTTTTCTTGGTCAGATTCAGCATGCACTTGTTGTTTTTCTTTCGTAATTTTTTATGGTGCACCATCATTTTCTTTCCCTCACATAACTTAGATTCAACCATAACAATTTTTGCACCCGAGAATCCAAATTTTCCAATGGACTGTTCTGTTTCTTAAAGCAGAATTATTCAGTGAGTGAATCATTCAGTGAGCAATTTTGTCGATAATGTAATCAAGCTAATGCACGTGCTGTGTTATAATGAGCCATACTCTGTTCTGCTGTTTGATCATAGTTCTTGCTCTGGGGAAATAGTTACAAGTCCAAAGGTGGCTATAGCTCTCCTCTTCCAAAACAGCTGTAATTTCTGTGTAACTGTTGCAAGTTCTTGAAGGAGGCTGTAGCGACGACACTACATGGGTACAATCAACAATAGCAGCGTGATGTGATATGTGCTAATTATTGTGTAGTGGACAACGTGGTGTACATGAGTACATTCAACGAGACATGGCATGTGCTGATATGAGTCGTGTCCACCAACAGTAAATAAATACAATGACTTTCTCAATAATTAGTACTCGCTGGACGTTTCTGCTAAATGCTCTAGCCTTCATCAGGAATAATTCATCAGGAATAATTAAAAATCCCAGAAGCTCTTTGGATTTTGTTGAACTTTGACTTATTGCCAGTCCTTCAGTATACTCAAAATATATAAAATTAAAAAATGATAATAATAATGACCAAAAATGTTATTAACAAGGGGATTGGAGGAAAGGAAACAAGTGTATATAGACTATAACCAGTTAGATAACCCTTTTCCATCTTCAACACAATAAAATGGTAAAAGGTCATCAAACTTATTGTGATATATGTGGGTACAGTCTTGTTTTAACTTGTGTGTGTATTCATTCACTGTAAAAAATGAACAGATCACCCACATCACGGGCTTGTGTAAAGGTGGAAATGGTTGCCTTAGTGAAGTTGATAGTAGAAGTTAAGGTTGGATCTTGGAGCTTATTTTATGACCGAGCTACTCAATTCCCTCACAGTAGCTAACTATTGAGGTGTATACACAATTTAGACGTTAAGGCTAGGATCTTGGAGCTATTTTATGATAGCTACTCAATTCCTCACAGTAGCTATTGAAGTGTATACACAATTTGTCATGAAGGCGTAGAAACTATATCAAGCTTGGCGAGATAAAAACACAATTCCTTGTGAGTGCTGTCACTCGCGGCTGCTGCTCTCAGACAAGAGTATAAAAGAGCAGGCTATATACATAGTTGGTATATATCTGGAGAAAAGATAACTGACTGCATATAGTCAATAGAGACGAAATATGCTAATGACAGAGTATATTATATTAAGCATAAACATCGTTTTTTATACATAAAATAATATATCCATTAAAAAAAAAGAAGCAGAATGTCTCGAGTCTTTTTTGAGTTCTTGTATATATTATCTTCTCAGCACTGATCATTCTAATAAGTACTTTCTGGTGACATCACTAGTTTTGTTTAACTTCTATGCTTGTCTCTCATGACATATTTCACATATACAATTCACAACCAGACAGCCTATGGTGCTGCAGGGATTCCAGTTTTGTGGACTTTAAAATCCTCGTACAAAGTACATGAATTGACCTCCATTATGTCCCTTCACAAATGTGTTTATCCCCAACCTTCTGCGGAGCCTCCTCCCTTACGTCTAAACTCAAGCAGCATGTGCAAGGTGCCGGGCCAGACATGCAGGTATGGTACTGGCAAAATTAACATTCTGATGTCAGGTCATGTGACAACTCGCAGCTAATTATTTTTCTGGAAGAACGCAAACATGTCAAACACACCAAGACAATTCTCCAGGGAAACCTTTTATCATCAACTACTGGTAAAGGGTCATCTCTTGAGTCCATTTTCCTGTCAACCCCCACAATGACATCTTTAGACACTGAAACCACATTTATGGCAGGTACAGCAAAGCGGTTATGGGTCCTTAAACATCCATATTCACTGATCACTATATAGTAGCCCTTCTTATACAAAGCATGTTCAGCTGGAGGGAACATCACCAAACTGATTGCCATATTTAACTCTATTACTCCCCCTAAAACTGGTTCTATTTACCAAAGGGGAGTGATGAGATTGATGGCCCTTGGTTGGGTGTCAATTCTAAAAAAATTCTTTAGACATGACACAACCAGCAAACCAACTCCCTCATTATAGTGGTAACATGATCAACTGGAGTCTTCTCAAATCACTCCAGCAACCTCACTGTTGATCATCCAAGTCCTCTCGGTATTCTGATCACTACTTCACCTTGATCAGACAAGTTCAAGCTAAAGTGATAAGTAAAGTTTAAACTTTCCTAAGGCACACTTAATTAATACAAACAATGGAGTCACATCAGACTTGGTGGTGCATCTTGTCTAGAGGAACTTGGGATGTGTCTACTTATGACCAGGCTACTTCTATACCAGTAAGTTTCCAGACTGGACATCGTGCCTTAGGAAATTTTAAACCTTGCCTCTTGTTTGAGCGGTGGAAATATGGTGCAACAGAAGATGACAGCAGTGAGACAGATAAATTCCACAGTGAAGGGTACGAAGGAAAGTCTGATGGTGATCCCTTTGCAAGTAGAAAAGCTAACTAACTTGAAAGAAGATGAAACTCTATATAGACAAACTGAATAGTCCCACTATCTTCTGTTACCTGATCAAGGTTATTACTCAAAAACCATTGTATGTTTATTTTAAGAGCAATTTCTTCAACTGAAGTACTCATCTAAAATGCCACTCATCCTGGTGCTGGGGTAAAAGAAAAGCAATAAAACTAAGCCAAGGACAATTTTGGACCACAGATCTTTGAGTGTTACAAGATCTCGTGTTTTCCCTACTCGGAAAGTGATGTACAAGGTTATATCTGGCGGGATAGTGGGAGCTTCCTGCCCAACCCCACAAAACCCCTTAAGGGGGTCCACTACCCAATAAAATAAAAAATTCCTTTTTTTAATTTCCCCCCCAAAATAATGATGACTGTACATGCAAGATGCTGCCTTCCAAATTGGAGAAGATTTGGATGCTCCATTCTGGACTTATACTAACTTGAGTACTCCCGATTTGCGAAGAAGACGCTTCACATAATAGTGAGTTTCAATGGCCGTGGAGACCGACAAGGGAAGCAAACCAGTGATTCTGGTCATCCCCCTAGAAAGCAGCCTATATATATAGGACAGACCAAACTTCCCCTCCCTATTCTTGATTTTTCTAGTATGTATATGTATACCACTTTTGGTGTTTTTTTATAATGGTATGGTCAGTTCAACCATTGAAATACTTCCTTAAAATGCCTGTCCCGAAAAAGTTGTTTTTTTGGCCAAGGACGGTTCTCCCTGCTGGAGTAATCGGACAAAATTATATAGATTCTGTTTCCTCTCAATGAGAGCTACAAGATGACATTCTCTGTTTTTTATTTTAAGCAAGTATGATGTCAACAGGTACAAAAAAACAATGAAAATGCTACCAAGAAATTGCAATAGTTTTTAAAGTCCATGATCACACTATTTTTAAAAAAACTCAATGTTATATTGTGTTTCATACATTGTAATTTCCCCTGTGGTAAGTTGTGAAATCCCAAAGTAAACTAGTCTCCAAATATGACCGTCCTCGTGAAATCTTAAATGTTCACTAAGTCCGGATCAGTTGGAGCTGGGTAGTTGGCACAGCACCAGAAGGTAGGTCTGTGTATAGGTATATATATACACATCACACAAGATTTCAAATAAAAATTCTGAAGCAGAGAGAAGTTGTTGTGTTTTTTCCCCTTTTTTTTCTTCTTTCCCAAAAATATGATGACAGTATATGCAAGATGCTGCCTTCCAAATTGGAGAAGATTTGGATGCTCCATTCTGGACTTATACTAACTTGAGTACTCCCGATTTGCGAAGAAGACGCTTCATGTAATAGTGAGTTTCAATGGCTGCGGACCGACAAGGGACGCAAACCAGTGATTCTGGTCATCCCCCTAGGAAGCGGCCTATATAGGACAGACCAAACTTCCCCTCCCTATTCTTGGTATGTATATGTATACCACTTTTGGTGTTTTTTTTTAATGGTATAGTCAGTTCAACCATTGAAATACTATATATACTAGTCCTTAAAATGCCTGTCCCGAAAGTTTTTTTGGGCCAAGGACGGTTCTCCCTGCTTCATATTTGGAGTGATCAGAAAAAATTATATAGATTCTGTTTCCTCTCAATGAGAGCTACAAGATGACATTCTCTGTTTTTAATTTTAAGCAAGTATGATTTCAACCGGTACAAAAAAACAATGAAAATGCTACCCAATAGTTTTTTAAATCCATGATCACACTATTTAAAATAAAAAAATATGTTATATTGTGTTTCATACTTTGTAATTTCCCCTGTAATAAGTTGTGAAATCCCAAAGTAAACTAGTCTCCAAATATGACGGTCCTCGTGAAATCTTAAATGTTCACTAAGTCCGGATCAGTTGTAGCTGGGTAGTTGGCATAGCACCAGAAGGTAGGTCTGTGTATAGGTATATACACATCATACAAGATTTCAAATAAAAATTCTGAAGCAGAGAGAAGTTGTGGGTTTTTTTTGTTTTTTGTTTCCCCCCCCCCCCCCCCCCCCCCCAAATATGATGACAGTACATGCAAGATGCTGCCTTCCAAATTGGAGAATATTTGGATGCTCCATTCTGGACTTATATTAACTTGAGTACTCCTGACTTGCGAAGAAGACGCTTCACGTAATAGTGAGTTTCAATGGCCGCGGAGACTGACAAGGGAAGCAAACCAGTGATTCTGGTCATCCCCCTATATAGGAAGCGGCCTATATAGGACATACCAAACTTCCCCTCCCTATTCTTGATTTTTCTAGTATGTATATGTACTTTTGGTGTTTTTTAATGGTTCAACCGTTGAAATACTATACTAGTCCTTAAAATGCCTGTCCCGAAAAAGTTGCTTTTTTGGGCCAAAGACGGTTCTCCCTGCTTTATATTTGGAGTAATCAGACAAAATTATATAGATTCTGTTTCCTCTCAATGAGAGCTACAAGATGACATTCTCTGTTTTTTATTTTAAGCAAGTATGATGTCAACAGGTACAAAAAAACAATGAAAATGCTACCAAGAAATTGCAATAGTTTTTAAAATCCATGATCTAAAAAAACTCTATGTTATATTGTGTTTCATACTTTGTAATTTCCCCTGTGGTAAGTTGTGAAATCCCAAAGTAAACTAGTCTCCAAATATGACTGTCCTCGTGAAATCTTAAATGTTCACTAAATCCGGATCAGTTGTAGCTGGCACAGCACCAGAAGGTAGGTCTGTGTATAGGTACACATACAAGATTTCAAATAAAAATTCTGAAGCAGAGAGAAGTTGTGTTTTTTTTTGTTTTTTTTTGTTTTTTTGGGTAGTGGACCCCCTTAAGAATAGCAGCATTTTTATTGAGCACTCAAAAATCATATAATACCAGCTTCCAACGAGTCTGTTCCCTAGCTCTGTATCCACAAATAACAACAACAATAGCAATACCGACAACAGAACCAAACAATAAAAACAATAACAAAATTAAAATTTAGTAAATAAAATTAAAAAATAATCCTTCGATCCGATGAAACTGTCATACATCCATGAGAGGGAGAGGATGCGATGCAATTTTTTAAACTATTTCAGCAGTTACAAAATTTCAGTTGGGCAGTTGAACTTTGTGAGCACAAAATGGCTGTTCTATCTGCACCAACTCTAGAACACAGTCCAAATCAATTGCATAGGATTTAAAAGAACATTCATGACAGATGGCAAGATGGGGAAAGGGGTGTGGAGCAAGAGTTGCACTTGTGTATCATAAATATCATTTGTCATGCTCACTGATGAGGGTAAATATATTATATACACACACAAATATGTTTACATCACATGCATACCATGTGGCCAGACTATAGCATGTCGGTAAAATAATTTGTGAAATAATTTGCAAAAAATTAAAATAACCGTATATCTTATTTTGAAGGGAAAAAGTGAAGGGGAAAAGTTTTAATAGGTAACCCGATGCCTGAACGATAAATCCTGCTAGTTCCAGACAGGCTTTATGGTGTCTCTTTCACACACCCACTTCAAGGCTTCATTGCTGAAGTTCCATTGAATTAATTATTCAATTTCCATAAACCATCTAGGAGGCACATCATGCATGATGTAATGAGTTGTTTCACCACAAGGAAGAGGCAGTGGAAATGTCCTTCTTGGATCTCACAAGGAAGAGGCAGTGGAAACGTCCTTCTTGGATCTTTTCATGTCTTGGTCGAGTTATTGGCATTCTCATACAGAGACAAGGAAGGCTAATAAAATAACAACTGGAAGATCTCTGCCGGGGTAAAAAAATTCCCGTGCAAAGCACAGTGAAGAATCTCTTGGCAAATAGTCCATTAATCCGGTAAGTACGGATGGACTGCACAACTGTTTGAACTCAGACACCCTCACCTGCTTGACTTCTTCGGCATGTGGTATATACGGGCCTTGCCTTAGTTAGCTACCCCTACATTTACATTTGTTGAGAGGAAGAGTTCTTCTGATGATTGCTACAGATTTTTTGTATTTTTAATATAATGCCAATTGGAGTCTGTGGTATAATAATTGAAAAACTCAATGTGGTCAGTGTTTGCAAATCCATTCTCATTATAGTCTAGCCAGACTAATAAAATAAAAACAACATTGCTTTGCTAAAAAGGTGTCTTATTAATGAAATGTTCAAACATCGCAAGAGACTGCTTCGGTCGATACTGAGGTACCTACACGAGAAGAATAACAAAATTGTCATGCTTGCTGATGCATATAATATATAGTACACACAAGGTGTATTATACCATGTGGCCAGATCCCTTGACTGTAACAAACTTGAAGTCATGGGCATATTCAGTGATGTATCCAGCAACCTAATACAAAAAGTATAACATATGATGATGAGGGGAGTGGCAAGCTGGGACCTTGCCAAGCCTGCACATGGTGTGATACTGACTGGCCTACGCAAGTCTAGCTAATCATGTGGCGAGTGAATGTATGGACTACCATTCATTATTTAAGGCAGACAGACATAGCATTGCATGCAAACATCCAAACTCTCCCATCCAGTATAGCTCGCATAATTATAAAATTGCAAGGAACTTCTCACATGCATTGCATCCATGCACTCTCACCTGGTCATCCACAGTCCAAGCCCTCCACTGCTCTCGGACTGGAATACCAAGACTGGAGGTCCACATCTTGAAAGTGACAGAGAGAGAGAAAAAGAACAAGCTATTACCACCACAGAATGATATGGCAACAAATAACAACAATAAGCATCAAACACACAAAGCTTTAAAAATGTTGAGGGGGAACTTACTCAGTTTAATATCAAAATCAGGGAATAGATTGGAGGGGGAGGAGGGGGGGGGGCGGAGATGTGTCCTGGCTTTGGCTTCCATTGCATCATAGTTATTAAGATAGACTTAGAAGTTTAACCCTCTCATGGATAGATTTACACAGGGTTTTTTTCCTTTATAAATAATTATTTTATCTTTCCCCCAAAAATGATGAAGTACCTAGCAACCATAGACTATGAGAGAGCCTCTACTTTGAGGATCATTTTGCATTCAATCACGGTTGCTTATAGCAACTAACCACAATAATGTGAATATCATTATAATGTATTGTCATAATTTTGCACTGCTTTCCTACACGAATCTATACTATAATATGCTAGTGTTTGGTATCATCCATATAATACCGAATGTAACATTTATGTAACAGATACCTGCCATGTTAGCCAACCCTTGGATAGTGTTAACACGTGGAGATAGGACTGGGATTTAGCCCAACAACACAAAATACTCACACAATTGACCAAGCAGATATTCACACGGTAGAAACAGACACAAAAGACATTACAGACAGAGACAAACACTACTCTGTGGATGATGTGATGATGTGTGCCATGCACATAACACATCAATACACAAATGATGGCAGGTGGGTAGTGCTACACACATGCACATAGCACAACACACTAGCAAAAGAAACAATAATTCATATATGTATGAGGATATATATATATAAGGCAGGGTTGAGGTGGTCACTGGCAGTAATCCACTTGCTTGTGGTACTTCTCAGAGTACCCGCTCATTGCCTGTGCACAGGTGAACTTGGCAGTAGAGCACAAGTTCCGAGACTCATGTCCATTGCTATGCTCTGGAAGCTGTTTCCTTCACCCTGTACCCTCACACATGACACAATGGCCTTGATCACTGCACGAGGATAGTGGTCAAGGTCATGGTTCCAGACCTCTAGATGCTTTCTAGTACGTGCTTGGACCATACACTTGAAATGCTCGTGAGAAGTCACACTCGGCATCTGAGGATTGTTCAGAGGATAGTGGGGAAACAAAAGGATGAGAGGTAGTGGGAGGTGCCACAGATGTGGAACATGATGCAGAAGAAGTGCCTGACAGGAATGCCACAGACAGAGAAGAAGAAGGGCATGGAGAGGATGCCATAGACACCAAAGAAGGGCCTGGTGGAGATATCACTGACATAGAAGAACCAGGGGGTGAAACCACACTGGTGATACAAGGGTGAAATACCTAGCACTCTGGACTCCCACATCAGTGCCAAAGGCTTCACCAGCATCTCCATGAAAGGAGAAGGGCTACAGCAATGGACTAATCCAGTACAATTACTTCTCATGCACCTCCAGGCCTAGCTGCACCCCTAACCTCATGCCCATGCCAGTGTCCAGTTATAATCACACCTAATCCTATAGCCATAATCACACCCCTTCTTAGTAAAAAAAAATTAAAAAATTTTTTTTTTAATAGAAACTGCTCAGTAACTACCCAGGAACTACCAAGGCCTACAAGCAATCCTTTTTATATCAAGCTCTACTTTATGACTATATTTACCACTCACCTTGGAACTGCTCCTCAGCATCCATCGAGACCTCAGCAATGACAAATAGCCTATCTACAGAGGCACGACTATTACTACTAGCTGTAGGCTCAGAAGTGACAGCTCTGCTCAGAGCTGCTACAACTCTGGGCCCTCAGTAAGAATGGACCTCCTCTCATCAGCTGGATTCATCCTCTGAGAGGCTAAAGTCACTGCTGTAGCACATTGACAGCACCTCGTTCACACTGAACCTGGCCACCATAAGTCAAAGTTCGATGTCACAGTTACCCTGGTTACCAATGAAGTAGGGCAATATTATGTACAAAGATAGAGCAACTCTCTGGGCACATGTGCTAGTATAAGAAACTTGCTCGTAGCTGTAATATATGACGCTTCTATCCACGAGAGGATTAATATCAAATTGGAGATAGATAGGATAAACATGTGTCCTTGATTTGGAGCTCCTTGGCTATTGCTTCATAATTAAAAATTTATATTTTAAAGATAGCTCCACCTGCATAACCTCTTTTGGCCAAATTAAGTTACCTGCACCCAAAGCCTGGGTCAAAATGGTGAGATCACCAGTTGTCAAACATTCAAAGGTTGACAGGAACAGCTGAGACTTGTGGTGTGGGTGTGTTGATATAGCCATTAATGATGCGTGATGAAGAATGTTGTTCCACACCAATCAAAATTTAGTTCACATCAACTTATAGCACTACCAGAAGTCTCAGTTGTTCATGCTAACCTCAGATTGAGTTGGAATGCAAGGCATCTGGTGACCCCACAAATTTGTGCAATTCAGGTCCCCGACTTCGGGGTGCCAATAAGTTATAATAACAATAAGGATAATATAAATAATGCAATATTGTAGTGATAAATTATCAACTGTGAAGCATGTGGAAGTTATGGAGCTCCAAGGTATGGGGAAACACCATTTCTTCCCACTTGTTAAACTTGTAAACCTTTCCTTCCCCCCTTTTGCCAACCATGCCAAAGTTACATGTACTCATAACTGGGATGTTATCTCAGCATATTTCCTTGTTCTAAACATTGCAATACCTCATGAGACTGACACGAATACCAACTTGCAGAGCTGCGTTCCTTTCTGGAAGCGAGATTACAATGGATGTGTGAACCTATTTTGATTGAAGTGTGAACTTTCACACTTCAATCAAATATTTGTACATCAACAGTGTCAGTCAATGTAGCACGTGAGCACCAACAACACTACAAGTGTAGCGGTTCACAGCTATCATGGCTGATTTTCTCTTGGCAAACTCGTAGGCAACTCACTATCATTTACAGAGCACACCTATTTACACTACCAAAATATCCTGTTTCTTGTTCTTTATTAATCATTCACTACAAACGTGCTAGTGTTCATGGCAATGTCTAAGGAGAACTCACAACAGACTTTGACTGCATGGAATTTGGTTATGGTCATACGTGTACCCACAGTTTTAGTAGGAGAACATTCAGAGCCACTCCTAGCCACAAAGTCAGACACCATCCACTAATATATAATTTGACATGCTTGCTGAACACTTATTCTCAATGGACTCGACATAGTGTAGATACAAAGTTGATTATTAGGAACTTTATTGTATATAATTACACACCGGGGCCAGGGTTCTACTGTACTTAGAAACCCGAGGGCCCTGGGCTGTAGCATCCTGAGCAAAGCAAGGGCACTTACTAAATGTACCGCATAATCCTATTGGTCGTAGTGTGTAACTTATTTAGTTACCATGACAACTCAACAAGACAGGCATAATTATGTTTTAAATACCCTTCTTGTAGACTACTGTCTGCATGATCTTAATGTTACAAATCAGTAACCACAAAAACATGCAGGATATTACTAACCACTAATAGTAAACATGTGATAAGTGCTAAGTGGCATATTCCACAGGCTTGATGTATGTGGAAGCTGTAGCATGACCACCATTTTCTAAGCATTTTGTTATTATGTTTCCCTGAAAGCACAGAACTACAAACACATACCTCATCTCCAGTGTAAGGCACACATCCGTCCACATCTCCATTATAGATGAGTGTGCGATACTTCTTGCTGTATAACCAATCACACATCAATTCTGACAACAATGTCACATATGGAGTCAGCTACCAAACATGCTATTTTGTGGGTGATGAATAAAAGTGCTCTGTTGTAACCATGTTCCTGTTTATAATAAAGTAATGCTTGATGAGTGTATGCGTGCATGCATGTGTGTGTGCATATGTATGTGTGTGTGTTGTTTGTGTGTGTGTGTGTGTGTGTGGTAAAAGCATACATTAGGTCAGGATAGACAGGAAGAAGAGATCCTACAGTGGAGCTGTAGACAAGGTTCTCAGTACACATCTTCCAATTACCAGTCACAGCAGAAGACTTGACGTGTATTGCCTTACGTACCTATAATCATGTGTAACAACCTATAATCAAGTGTTAACAACCTATAATCTAGTGTTATCAGCAATACACTAAGGAGATGCATTGAATATCCCACAGACTCGGGAGTGTCACAAGTAAACACCCCCCCCCCCCCCACAGTTAGCACTGAGTGGCCAGACCCGATTACTTTAAACTAGCCTCTGCTGTCAGGTGCGCCGCTTAAAAAAGAACAGCGTACTCCCCTCTGGGTGGATATTTTATTAACCCGAGTCTGTGGTATGCATGTATTTGTGTACTGACTTCAGTGCTGTCAAAGTATTTGGACGCTATATGATCGTCTAAGCATTCAACAGGTCCAAAGTAAGACGTGGCGTCTATTGCTGAGAACATGTAATTATTCCTGTGTGACGTACAACAACAACAGCAACAACAACAGCAACATAGAAGTATGATTACTTACAGCTGACATCAAATACTTAAGGATTCTCTTTAAATCACCTTTTTTTGTTTTAGTGCCAATATTTCAACTGCAATACTTAGTAAAAAATAAATTTCCCTGATGAAGATTAAACAAAAAAAAAGAATCCTTTTAAAGAACATAGAAGTAGATTGCATGCATTGAGGTGTTGACCACAGGGCCGTCCTACAAATTATCACAACGGCCATAGTGAAAGATTTCATGTTTATTAATTTTTTTGTTTGTTTTGTTTTTCCAAATATTTTTTATCCTTCGCTGACAAACACCACCAGATGGTCCAGTGGTGCAGACAATCCCAGGGTGTCTAGAGATGTCTAAAGTTCACCCATTTAATCCTAGCCCCCACCCTGGCCCTATACTCCTAGCCCCCATCCTGGCCCAACATTCCCACTGACCTTACATTCCTAGCCCCCACCCTGCCCTACACTCCTAGCCCTCACCCTGACCCTACATTCCTAGCCCCCACCCTGGCCCTATATTCCTACCCATCCTATATTCCTAGCCCAAGATCTGACCCTATATTCCTAGCCCCCACCCTGGCTCTATATTCCTATATTCCTAGCCCCCACCCTGGCTCTATATTCCTATATTCCTAGCTCAAGATGTGGCCCTATATTCCTAGCCCCCACCATATTCCTAGCCCCATTCTGTACTCCTACCCCAGTATAGGTGGACAGGAATAGATGATCCTGGATTATCTGTGAAATAATAACTGGGAGAATGGAGTGGGGGGAGGGGAGCGTGGTAGTGGCGTAGGAGGGAATGGGTTATTCATACTGCCATATATCTATATGTATTGAAAAAGAGCTCTCCAATCAGATTCTAGTCTAGTATTGTTATTACCTTGTCCTTGACAATGTCTGACCAGATGACAAATTGCTGAAGCAAGGTTTATAGATGTCATAAATGTTCACATTACCGATAGCCTTAGAAGCTTCATTGACAAGTTGAGAACACGCAATGCTACGAATGGGAAACACAGGAAGAACATGTCACAAACAAGGAAGATTCAAGATAATGAATTGACCTTGCATTGCTAAAGTCACCACATTCCAAATTCATTTTGTTGTAGAGAATCTGTAATAAAAAAATACAGATTAATAAAAAAATATATTAAAAAAGTAAAAAAATAAAAAAATAAGAAAAACAATTAATGTATGTATGACTTGCATTAGATATGAGACCATGCCGGTTATAAAAGTCCATATGTATCTTGAGACTAGTGCTGTCCCCACAAGATCCAACTTTTGAGCCAATGCAACCGTTCCCAACCTAATTTAGGAGGGTCATGTGTACGTTTGTGCATTTGCAAAATGAGCATTCATTAATCAAACAACTGGTGCAGTAATGATCTATGTGTGATGTGTGTATGTCTGTGTGTGTGGTGTGTGTGTGTGTTTGTGCATTTGCAAAATGAGCATTCATTAATCAAACAACTGGTGCAGTAATGCTATGTGTAGTGTGCCTATATATATGTATGTGTGGTGTATGTGTTGTGTGTGTGTGTGGTATATGTGTGTTGTGTGTGTGTGCTTGTACATTTGCAAAATGAGCATCCATGACTGGTGCAATAATGAGTATTTTCAATGTAGGCTATATATGTGTGTGTGTGTATGTGTGTGTTACCATGAATCCTTTCAAGTTGATCATATGTTCAGCCTCTTCATTCTTCTCTGCAATTTTCTCTACCAAGGTAGGGATGTATATTCCAGCGTAGGATTCTCCACTGCAAGTATATTTTTCACAAAATTCAAGTTAGGATAAAAGAAGTAAAAACTACAACCCTTTTAGCACTGGTTGCTATCATGTGACTTACGCCACATAAAAATCGTTCTTTCTATACTCAGGATAGGCTCTGAAAAAGTTCACCAGGACCCCATGATTGTCGATTGACGTTTGATAATCATCTGTCACATAGTCTGTCTCAGGTTTAGTAGAGTAAGAAAAACCAACTCCAGCAGGTGACTCCACTGCAAAACGATAAAATCCAGTTATCTATTTGTCAAATTGTGAAGTTCAGTGCTATTGAATTCCTAGTTAAAGTAGTGGATAACACATGCATTAAATTTACTTTTAACATCATTGCCATATATATAACTCCAACCACCTGACATTCCTTATTTCAATGTGCTCAGAAATAGAGAGATTTCAGCAGTTGTTACAAGCCATGTTGTTCACATTTCTCTAACAAATGCTGGTACACTCTCCTCCAGATATCTGGCATGTTTACACACATTATGCACATGCACATGCATGCATGCACATACATACACACACACAACACACACCGCATGCATATATATATGAGGAGTGTTTTTTAAATTTTATAGACATGGACATTTTGATATTTACAGAAGATTATGTTAGCAATTTGGTTCCAGTTGTAAGGATTCTTGACAAGGTTTCCTGGAGTGTCTGAAGCTTTGTTGAAATGTAGAGGACCCATTTCATTGAAATAACCATCCAAAGAGCTGCACCCAGGGCCTCCATTCTAACAATATACAATTAATCATAGAAGGTTTCTAGCTATATACAACTATGTATGGAAACATACCAGCCAGAGAACTACAGGATCAGTTAGAGGATCTTGAGCACTTTCCACAAACCTGCAGAAGAGATAGTAGGAACAGATCACTTCAGCTTAGCTACTCTCCCAGACTCACCAGTAGTGGAATTTCTTGGTGTTGCTGTTTAGCGTGGAGAGATAGCCACTGTACTGCTTGGTCGGAAGAGAACCAGTCCATCCAGGAAGAGAGAGAACTTCGTCTTCAGGTACTGCACACAGAACAGTTGATGGCAGAGTCAGCACTGCGCATAGCAAGAAAAAAGCTGAAAATACGGGGAAAGTCATATTGCACCCTCTTCGCTGTGCACGAAACTGAATCTATAACTGCAGTGACTCCAGACCAACAACAAAACAAACAGACTGCGCTTGCGCAGATTGGGTGATCTTCTCATTATCGTGATCTTATGATTTCCTTGGGCCGTAACACTACTGTAACAGTGGCATTATGGTGGTGAATGTGGGATTAAGGAACTGATGTACATGAGGAAATAAGGAAATGCAACGAATGAGATATGTGTGTTTTAGCTTTAAGTTTTTAAACTATCTGACATGGGAAAATGAAAAGGAAAAAAACCCCATCAAGTAAAGGATTGTAATGTAGCCACATGATAGCAATTAGTATGCTTGGACCTAAATAACAAAAAAAGAACAATAAACTAATGAAATAACATAAAACAAACCAACATAACTAATGGGGTAAATGCCAGTGTTACCATGTATATAGCCTGTTCCATGACTAAATTTGAAGGAGTTCATATATTGCTGCAAATGCATATATTATACTTGAGGAGCTACTTGATTCACAGTTGCTTCTTGAGCAACAATTCTGAACTTTTGCTCCGTGCCTACAAGGTCTATGTGCGACCACTTCTAGAAGGCTGCACTCCGGTTTGATGATTATCTACATAGAAAAAGTCCAGAAACATTGTACTAAGGCCCACATTGGCACTGATCACTAAGAAAGCCTCTCGAGGAGGTGGAGTTTCAGGTAGTATCCTCTTAATGTATATGGAGAAGATTCCAAGGCATATAATTCATTGAAGTCGAGGTCAACGAGGCAATTGATAATTTTGTAGATGAACATGAGATCAGCTTCAGCCCTCCGGTACTCAGCTTTCGGGCTGCGACTGGATTACCGATGACATTTCTTTGTAAACCGTATGATTTCCTCCTGGAATGGTCTCCTCTCATATGTGGTCACTTCGCCAACCATTTTGGGAGAATTGTAAAATTTTCTAATTTAAGGTTATAGTGTAACTACAAGTGCCTCCTGTTTTAATTAACTTATCTTTATCTTAATAATTTTATTATTTTTAAATGTGTATTGAGACAGACCGGACAAAATAGTTCATATAATTATACTAATATTTATTGGTGCTCAATTGTTGTTTTTATTGATGTCAATGAACATATTTTTGCTGCTTCTTTTGATATGGTTTGTTTGCTTCTTATTATTAAAACCATTACGCCTCTCTCACCCAGTAGCCACGCCCCCAAATCTCAATTTATCTGAGCCATCCCAGAAAAGGGGATTGTGTATATATACGTAGCTGGTTTGATGTGGTTTTCTTCACGTTCATGATCTCACCCCCAATAGGGAAGGTAAAGGATCAACTATGCCACATTACATTATCGGGTGGACCTTTTTCCTGAGTCTCTCTCCCATTACTCTGCAGTAGTTCTTTCCTATGCTGATTGGGCAGCCACTTTCCTCCTATCTGCTGATTGCTTGATGATCATTTCCTTTTACTATTGCCTAATATGGATGACCCATTAATATGTTTACAGCTGACCACATTGCATATGCACAAGGGAAGATGTTGACAATGATTTTGTGTCCGGATATGAATGTGTCCGAATATGAAAAGCATTTTTCTTTGTTTGGACACTTTTAGATGCTTTCAAACATATTATTGTCTAAGAATTGTTTTCCACCTGTAAAATGTTTTATCATCTGCCATTCAATATTAGATGTGTTAGACTATTCTCAATGCATAATTAACCAATTACACTCTGAGTCTAAGTGGCCTGACTAAAGTCAATTTGGTGATAAAAGTAGTCATATAAGTATCTGGTAAAGGATCATCTATATTCAGTAAGGAAAGGGTTGTGCATGCGCGATCGAACTTTGAGTACTATTCTTTCTGTGTATTACTATAGAACGGTCAAGGATATCGAACTGATTACTCATTAGAGTCCAAATTGCGTGAGAGTCTAGCATGGTAGACATCACAGCATTGCTACAGTGTGTGTGTGTTGGGGGGGGATGGAAGGACTGTTTCCCCTACCTATTCTGTTCCTCAGCCATTGCTAAACAAAGGTTCGAGAGGTTTGAAAGTCTAAGGATCTAGTGAGAGGGGTCACTCATCCAGATCCTGCAATCTTCCCCGCCAACAATGATCTCTTTCTGATTTAGCCTGTTGATTCCTTCTATCTCATAATTATGTTGCAAGTGCATTGAGAGAAATGGACATTGTATCAGATTCCGACTCAATTTTCTTTGACTATGTGTACTCTGCATAATCTGTTCAATTGAATTGTTGTGGGCCTTTATAAAAAAATTTGCGATGGTGTTGTCGTAATGGTATTCACTAAATTCACTCGATCTGAGGTAGGTTTACACGAAAAGGTGTGGTTCCAGACATGCGCCAGGTACAGGGGTGTGGTTTTCACGGGGGGGGGGGGAACTACAGTCCATCACAGCTTTTTAGGAAGCAGTATCCATTCCAAGTAGCAGTTTCTAGCACCACCGACCACGCCAGAACTTTTCCCCGCCGGAAAATTTATCACATGACTGGAACCACACCTTTTCGTCTAAACCACACCGCCGACCTCAGATCGAGTGTCGTAATCCACAAAGACCAGACCCTTTACCCATTGCTCCGCCTCCCTCCCCCGCACAGTCTACTTTCAAACTTGACTGCGCACGCGTAAGATAAAGCCAGCTGCCAAAATGAAGGAGCTAATCTCAATCTTGAAGATTTCAATTGCTGTGACCGTGTGTTTATGGAGGGTGGAATTGATAGTAGCCGTGAGCCAGAAAAGCTCTAACTGCAGTCTTGGATTCTCTGTCGACTTGAAATACAACCTAACAGAAAATTCGTCCTGTGATCTGCACATTTCGGTCAACCCTATTGAAGAGATTGTTTGCACATTACGCAACCTGGTACCCTCATTACTCCCCCCTTCCTTCCCTTTCACTTCCCCCATCTTTTTATAAAATTATTATGACAATTGCTTTGTAGAGAATAGTTATACTTAAGCTGACTAATTCTGTTATATATATTTTAGCCGGAAATGATGAACTGGTCAGCATCTGGCCTTCAACCAGTCATAAAAGTAAAGAAATGTACAGGGCCTGTTGAAAAATATCCTGTCAT